>SJYO01002470.1:2008-148775 GCA_006410555.1 Capra ibex | reverse complement strand
AGAGTTGGACTGTGAAGAAGGCTGAGTGCTGAAGAATTGATGCTTCTGAACTGTGGTGTTGGAGAAGACTCTTGAGAGTCCCTTGGACTGCAAGGAGATCCAACCAGTCCATTCTGAAGGAGATCAACCCTGGGATTTCTTTGGAAGGACTGATGCTAAAGCTGAAGCTCCAGTACTTTGGCCACCTCATGGGAAGAGTTGACTCATTGGAAAAGACTCTGATGCTCGGAGGGATTGAGGGCAGGAGGAGAAGGGGATGACCGAGGATGAGATGGCTGGATGGCATCACGGACTCGATGGATGTGAGTCTGAGTGTACTCCGGGAGATGGTGATGGACAGGGAGGCCTGGAGTGCTGCGATTCATGGGGCTGCAAAGAGTTGGACACGACTGAGCGACTGAACTGAACTGAACTGAACATAGTTTAGTATTAGACTTAAGAGAAGTGCCTCACTTATTAAAGAACTCATTAAAATAATTATTTTTGTTTCAGTCAAGATACTTAAAAACAAGAAATGAAAAACTAGTGTGATTGAAGTAAGAAAAAATAACTATATTAAAAGATCACTTGTGGGAAAACCAGTCACTAAAAAGTCTATGGGATGAGACTCAGAAGACATAAGAAGAAAATCACATCTAATGTCGAAGCACAGTGAAGTTGCTCTGTCACAGACTAGATACACCTACTTGTGCCTTGACCCTGACCCTTCTTTGTGTTCTCTGGAGACTACCATTACTGATGCAGGCATTGCTGCCCTTGGAAACTAACTGATGATGCCGCTGTTGAAACTGCTGCCTGAAATGACTTTCCTTGGGCACATCTTCTTGTGCCATGGGCTTCAGATCCTAAGGCCTGGATTGCTATATGTGTGCAGCAGAGTCTAAGGCATATGTCTGTGCCCTAACAGCAAATGACCAGAAAATAAGTACTTGGCAGGTTTAACTTTTTGGAGTTATTTCCCCAAAATGGGTAAAAAGGATCTGGTGGTCAATGTAAAAGTTATCAGTTCCACCAACCATTTACTTCTCCTGTAGAATCCTCCTCATGACTTTGGTTGACTCTGTAATCTGTTCTTTTTGTTTTTAATATTTATTTCTTTTTGGTTGTGCTGGGTCTTCATTGCTTCTCTTGTTGAGGAGCATGGGCTCTAGGGCACATGGGCTTAGTTGCCCCACGGCATGTGGAATCTCCCCAGGCCAGATATCAAACCCATGTCCCCTGCATTGGCAGGCAGATTCCTAACCTTTGGACCACCAGGGAAGTCTCTGTAACCTTATCTTGATTAACAAGATGTGAAGGAAATAGGTTTTAAAAAATCCCTATGGCTTCCACTTGAGTTTTCTGGAGCATTTATTGTTGAGTTTCTGGTCACTTGGAAACCTCACTTCCATACAGTGGTAAGTCCAGGAGACCATATGTAGAAATCCTGACTGATAGCCTAGTATTAATAGAACTAGTATTAATAGAACTTCCAACTAACAGCCAGTTTCAACTCTCAGCCATGTGAATGAGCCCTCTTAGGTATCCAACCCAATCAAACTCTAAGACCACTGAAGTCCCAGCTGACACATGACTGCAACACTGTGAGAAATCACACTCAGCTAAGTCTAGGAATCCTACAAAATCCACAGTCATGAGAGGTCATATACACTGTTGTTTAACCACTGTATTTTACAGTTGTTATGCAGCAACAGAGGTCATCGAAAGAAAGAAGAGAATTTCACAAATGCAGGAAAAGTTTGTAGATTTGGGGCAGGAGAGGTGGAGGGAGAGAGGGAGAGGCAGACAAAGAGAGAGTGAGAGGAAGGAGGGAAATGGAGGAGAAGTGGAAGAAGAGGACAAGGATGAGAAATAAACTACAGATTTACAAATTTTGTTTCTTTTTTCATTCATCCCATTGAACAGGACATGATAATAACTTCTTAAAGCACTAATGTTTCTAAAGCGACAAGGTTTACACTAGATGCTCCCTCTTGCTTTCTTGACTAAATCACCGTAATGCTTTACATGTTGACTTGAGTGTGTGTTCAGTCGTGTCTGACTCTTTGCAAGCCCATGGATTGTAGCCTGCTAGGCTCCTCTCTCTATGGGATTTTCCAGGGAAGAATACTGGAGTGGGTTGCCATTGTAAATCATTGCAATTTTTTTGAAGTATGCAACTGTTTTAAAAGATAAAAGATTAAAGTTTTGAGAGAATAGATAATTTGCATAAGACCACATAGTTATTTGTTGCCAGAAGGGAATTCTGAACTCAAGTCTTTATGAATCCCAAAACAAAGTTGAACTTAGTAGATTGCCAAGTTTGCCTATTTTTTTGTTCTTTTATTAGGTAGCATGAAACTGGTTTGGTAAAGTTTGCTTAGTTATTTCAAAGAAAAACATAGCAGTTCAGAACTGATTGTTTAGAATTGCCCATGCGATTTGGGGACGATGACAACAACAATAATTGGTGATGTATATTGCAAATTATATGTCTAGTTTCATGGAAAAGCTTCCTGAAGTTCTCTACTTGAAATTATTATATTTTTTGGAAACATACTTGACTAATTGCTGCTTCGTTCCATATATGCCTTCAGAGCCATTCTGTAGACATACAAAGACCCACTTATCCATCGGCTGTGCCCACCAGTTTAAGGACTTAGATATAAGCATAACAGTGACTTGTAGGGTAACGGCAGATACATTGTTCATACTTGGTACTTATTTATAAAAATTAAGTAGTGTATTGGGAGAGTTATTGGGCCTTTTTAGCTGGCTTGTCAAACTGAATGATTGTGGGGTCACACAGTAAGATACTTACTAAAATAAATTAGCCTATTGGTAATAAATCTTTGTTTAGGCTTTACTGCTAGCCAGTTGTTACAATAGGACAGTTATAACAGTGGATATGTGCAAGTACATTATTCCCTAATAGCTTGCTAAATTGGAATCAAAACAGGCCTACACCAGCATGTGTCAAAGTTGAATGGCAATTTAATAAACACTGAGATATTTTCTGATCTGCCTTCTCAAATAACTTAAACAGTTTGTTAAAAATTGTGACAGTCAGAAATGGTGCTAAGAATGAGTATTCAAAGGGTATTAATATTTACAAAATTCATATAGATGGTTAATAAGAAATCTTACAATCAAAAGGGAATATGAAAGTATGTATCTTTGAGCTTGCTTCACATTTATTATTTATGAAATATGTATTGTTAAAGTTAAAAAAATGGATAAACTTTCTAGAAATAAAAAATACATCTTCAGTGTTAATTTATACTGAATATATTGTGAACACACATTAAAATAAAGTGATTAATGAAGCTTAATATGACAGACTCATTATTGCAGAGAATAACTTGGCTATTGGGACATTGAGTATGCAATTTATCCAAATTTACAAACAACTTCTTCATATCTTACTTCCCTATCTAGTTACTGCTCTACATTTTTTTTGAAGGGGGGATCAACGCCATCTTCTGTTGGAAAATCACTGTCTCTTTTGATCTCTTATTCTCTATTGCTCCTCAGTAGTCTGATTTGGTATTTTATCTGATCTTTCCTGGTAGCTCAGTTGGTAAAGAATTGCCCTGCAATGCAGGAGACTCCAGTTCAATACCTGGGATGGGAAGATCTGGAGAAGGGATAGGCTGCCCACTCCAGTTTTCATGGGCTTCCTTGGTGGCTCAGAGGGTAAAGAATGTGCCTGTGATGCAGGAGACCTGGGATCAATTCCTGGGTTGGGAAGATCCCCTGGAGGAGGGCATGGCAACCCACTCCAGTATTCTTGTCTGGAGAATCCCCATGGAGAGAGGAGCCTGGCTGAAATCCATATGGTCGCAAAGAGTGGACAAGACTGAGTGACTGAGCACATTCCACCTCCCAGGCTCCCAGTCTTCTAAAACTCTCAGTATTCTAGGAAAAGACATTAAAACACAAGTCTGCTGACTCCTTCCCAAAGTGGGCTGAACTCATACACTTCTACCTGTTAAACTCAGAAAGGCTGACCAGAGCTGTCCCTGGCCTCCTCCACATACATTATTTGAGAAACCATTCATTCCAGAGGCAAATGAGCTCACAGAACACAATGACAAGATATTTGCAGGGCATCTCTATTTCAAAGGAAAAGAGAAAAGGAGATTCTTTTACCATGTGCTCAGTCGCTCAGTCTTGTCTGACTCTGTGACCCTATGGACTGTAGCCCGCCTGACTCCACTGTCCATGGGGATTCTCCAGGCAAGAAAACTGGAGTGTCTTGCCATGCTTTCCTTCATGGGATCTTCCCAACTCAGGGATCAAACCCAGGTCTCCCGCATTGCAGGAGGATTCTTTATTGTATGAGCTACCAGGAAGCCCAATCCTAATCAGCCTCAACTAATTTCCTACCCTTAGCAACCATGAGCTTTTTTTTTTTTTTTTTTCAGATTCCAGATAAAAGTGATACCATGCAGTATTTGTCCTCTGTAGGGCTTATTTTATTAGCATAATGCCATCAAGTTTCATCCATGATGTGGCAAGTGATAAGATTTCTTTCCTTTTTTAAAGCTGAATGGTATTACATTAAATATATACACTATATAGTATCTTCATAATGGATAGAAATATATTCATTATTCATTATTTTTATAATGGATATCATAGTTAGTTAATACAGTCACTCAGTCGTGTCCGACTCTTTGCAACCCCATGAATCTCAGCACGCCAGGCCTCCAAGTCCATCACCAACTCCCGGAGTTCACTCAGACTCACGTCCATCGAGTCCGTGATGCCATCGAGCCATCTCATCCTCGGTCGTCCCCTTCTCCTCCTGCCCCCAATCCCTCCCAAGATCAGAGTCTTTTCCAATCAGTCAAGTCTTCACATGAGGTGGCAAAAGTACTAGAGTTTCAGCTTTAGCATCATTCCTTCCAAAGAAATCCCAGGGCTGATCTCCTTCAGAATGGACTGGTTGGATCTCCTTGCAGTCCAAGGGACTCTCAAGAGTCTTCTCCAACACCACAGTTCAAAAGCATCAATTCTTCGGCACTCAACTTTCTTCACAGTCCAATTCTCACATCCATATATGACCACTGGAAAAACCATAGCCTGGACTAGATGGACCTTTGTTGGCAAAGTAATGTTTCTGGTTTTGAATATGCTATCTAGGTTGGTCATAACTTTTCTTCCAAGGGGTAAACGTCTTTTAATTTCATGGCTGCAGTCACCATCTGCAGTGATTTTGGAGCCCCCCAAAATAAAGTCTGACACTGTTTCCACTATTTCCCCATCTATTTCCCAGGAAGTGATGGGACCAGATGCCGTGATCTTCATTTTCCTGAATGTTGAGCTTTAGGCCAGCTTTTTCCCTCTCCTCTTTCACTTTTATCAAGAGGCTTTTTAGTTCCTCTTCACTTTCTGCCATAAGGGTGGTGTCATCTGCATATCTGAGGTATATTTCTCCCAGCAATCTTGATTCCAGCTTGTGTTTCTTACAGTCCAGCATTTCTCATGATGTACTCTGCATAGAAGTTAAATAAGCAGGATGACAATATACAACCTTGATGTACTCCTTTTCCTATTTGGAATCAGTCTGTTGTGCCATGTCCAGTTCTAACTGTTGCTTCCTGACCTGCATACAGATTTCTCAAGAGGCAGGTCAGGTGGTCTGGTATTCCCATCTCTTTCAGAATTTTCCACAGTTTATTGTGATCCACACAGTCAAAGGCTTTGGCACCGTCAATAAGGCAGAAATAAATGTTTTTCTGGAACTCTGTTGCTTTTTCCATGATCCAGCGGATGTTGGCAATTTGATCTCTGTTTCCTCTGCCTTTTCTAAAACCAGCTTAAACATCAGGAATTTCATGGTTTACGTATTGCTGAAGCCTGGCTTGGAGAATTTTGAGCATAACTTTTCTAGCGTGTGAGATGAGTGCAATTGTGCGGTAGTTTGAGCATACATACCCATTATATATGATCATATATTAATATGCATTCATTATACATACATATGCATACATGTATATATGCATCAGTTCAGTTCAGTCCAGTAGCTCAGTCATGTCCGACTCTTTAAGACCCCATGCATTGCACCATGCCAGGCTTCCCTCTCCATCACCGACTCCTGGCACCTACTCAAACTCATGTCCATCACGTCAGTGATGCCATCCAACCATCTCACATCCTCTGTTGTCCCCTTCTCCTCCCACCTTCAATCTTCCCCAAATCAGGGTCTTTTCCAATGAGTCAGTTCTTCACATCAGGTGGCTAAAGTGCTGGAGTCTCAGCTTTAACATCAGTCCTTCCAATGAATATTCAGGACTGATTTCCTTTATGATTGACTGGTTTGGGTTTGATCTCCATGCAGTCCAAGGGACTCTCAAGAGTATTCTCCAACACCACAGTTCAAAAGCATCAATTTTTGGCACTCAGCTTTCTTTATAGTCCAACTCTCACATCCATACATGACTACTGGAAAAACCATAGTTTTGACTAGATGGACCTTTGTTGGTAAAGTAATGTCTCAGCTTTTTAGTATGTTGTCTAGGTTGTTCATAGCATTTCTTCCAAGAAGCAAGCGTCTTTTAATTTCATGGCTGCAGTCACCATATGCTGTGATTTGTAGCCCCCCCAAAAATAAAGTTTCTCATTGTTTACATTGTTTACCCCTCTATTTGCCATTCAGTGATGGGCCTGGATGCCATGATCTTAGTTTTCTGATTGTTGAGTTTTAGGCCAACTTTTTCATTCTCCTCTTTGACTTTCATCAAGAGGCTGTTTAGTTCTTCTTCGCTTTCTGCCTTAAGGGTAGTGTCATCTGTGTATCTGAGCTTTTGTAAATACCCAGAAGTAGGTGTTCTGCATCATATGGTGGCTCTACTTTTAATTTCTTGAGGAAACTCCAGATTTTTTTCCAAAGTGTTATACCAATTTACACTCCCACCAACAGTGCAAATGTTCCTCCACATTCCTTTCAGCATTTGTTATCTCTTTCCTTCTTAATAATATATATACTAACAGGTGTGCCAACAAAGGTCCTTCTAGTCAAAGCTATGGTTTTTCTAATAGTCATGTATGGATGTGTGGGTTGGACTATAAAGAAAGCTGAGCACCAAAGAATTGATGCTTTTGAACTCTGGTTTTGGAGAATACACTTGAGAGTCCCTTGGAACACAAGGAGATCCAACCAGTCCATCCTGAAGGAAATCAGCCTTGAATATTCATTGGAAGGACTGACACTGAAGCTGAAACTCCAATACTTTGGCCACCTGATGTGAAGAACCAAACCATTGGAAAAGACCTTGATTCTAGGAAAGACTGAGCTGCTAGGAGAAGGGGACGACAGAGGATGAGATGGTTGGAAGGCATCACCAACTCAATGGACATCAGTTTGAGTAGGCTCCAGGGTTTAGTGATGGACAGGGAAGCCTTGTGTGCTGCAGTCCATGGGGTCACAAAGAGTCAGACATGACTGAGCAACTGAACTGAACTGAACAGGTGTGAGGTGATATCTCGTTGTGGTTTTGACTTTCATTTTCCTGACTCTTAGTGATACTGAACACCATTCATGTATTTGTTGACCATTTGTATGTTGTCTTTGTTTTTTTCTTTATTGATGGTTTGACACTATGCTAACTACTATGGAGGAAAAGGTGCAAAAAACTGACACAGACAATATCCTCAAAAAGCTTATAGACTAGGGGTCCAGATGAGAAAACAGGCAGACACAGCAGAGGCTCCACAGCACAGCAGTTAAGAACATGGAAGTCTCTGGAGCCAGCCTGCCCATCCTTGAATCTGGTTCTACCTCTTATCAGTGATTATGTATAACTGACTCATCCTTGTGCAGTTTTCTTTTTTGTAAAGTGGGAATTACAACAGTAGTCCCTGACTCACAGGTTGTTTTGAGGGTTTAGGTAAAGCACTTAAAACAGTATATGGCACATAGTCAAAGTAAGCTCCATATAAATATTTGATAAAGACAGTGATAAATACTAAAGATCAGGGATGTGAGAGAATAAGAGGTACCTGACCCCTCTTGTGGGATCCAGGGGACATGATGCCAAGTGAGAGCTGTTGAGTAATGCCTGGATATGGTCTTGTTGTAAGAAGGTTCCAGACCCAGGATCATGTAAACAAGTGCTGAGGCCTCTTCCCTCTTCCCAGATAGTTTCATTCTTTTGCATGTGGATATCCAGTTTTCCCAACACCATTTGTTGATGAGACTAAGCTTTCCTCAGGTATGTTCTTAGCCCCCTTGTCAAAGACTAGTTGACCATGTATGTGTGGGTTTATTTCTGGGCACTCTCTTGTGTTTCACTGGTCTGTTTTTATTCCAGTACATACAATTCTGATTACTATAGCTTCATAATTGAGTATGAAATCAGGAAGTATGATGTTTCTAGCTTTTTCTATTTCCTCAGAATTCTTTGGCTATTTGGGGTATTTGGTAGTTCCATACAAATTTTAAGATTAAAAGAAAAGATTTCTGTCAAAAATGCCATTGGAATTAAGATAGAGGCTGTACTAAATCTATAGTTGCATGTTTTAATTACCTTAATTAGGAAATCCATTCATAATATAAACATATGTCAAATTATTTTGCTGTGCACTTGACATATATACAACCATACTTGCCAATTATACCTTGGAGAAAAAAAGAAAAAAGCATACTGCATTACAAATTGTATGAGAACAGGAATATCAGTATAGAAAGACCTACAATTTTATAGTAACTTAAAAAATCATACTAAATTGTTTAAATAAATATATAATCAAAAAATCACAAAGAATCAATAAAATATCAAAAAAATTGACACAAAAAAATTTGAGAGTTAAAAAAAGATGACAGTAGGGGAAATAGAGCTAGAAACAAATTAGAAAATTGTAAAATCAGGATTGGAAACTTCACAAAAGTATAAAACCCAAGAAGGAAACACAAGGGATATGCATAAGAAAAAAAAGTGACATGCATATCATAGGTGTCTCAGAAAGACTGAAAAATAAAAATGAAGAATAAAGATATTTTAAAAGTAATGAAGATAAATGCATTGTAATAAAAACAAAGCAAGAAATTGATAAGAGATCTTATGCTATTAAAAGGGCTCATTTATCACCAAAGAGATAGAAAAAACTTCAGCCCTAAATATAAAGTGAAACTTAAAATGTCAAAGACAAAAAGATTATAAGAAAAAAGAGAAGGTGACAGATAAACAAGCAAGACAAAGGACATGGACAAAAGGGGATATATGCATACCTATGGCTGATTCATGTTGAAGTTTGACAGAAAACAGCAAATTCTGTAAAGTGATTATCCTTCAATAAAAAATAATTAAACAAAGAAAAAAAGGTTTCTTTAAAAAAAACATGAATGAGAGATGATGAAACTGTATTTCTAGAATCTGAAGGAAAATGGTTTAGAATTTTATTCCATCAAATTTCCATTTAAATACAGTGCTTGACAATATATTCTTGGCTTTGCAAACCTTTAGAAAGTTTGCAACATGGAAACCACACTAAATACAGTTACGCATGGAGTATATAAATAATGTAAACATGCATGCTAAGTCACTTCAGTTGTGTTCGGCTCTTTGCGACCCTATGGACTATAGCCTGTCAGGCTTCTCTGTCCATGGGATTCTCCAGGCAAAAATACTGGAGTGGGTTGCCATGCCCTCCTCCTAGGGAATCTTTCAGACCCAGGGATCAAAGCTTCATCTCTTATATCTCCTGCATTGGCAGGCAGGTTCTTTACCACTGTGCCACCTGGGCAGCCCATATAAATAATAGTAGACACCAATTCAGGAGATACCTGAAGAAAAGAAAATCAGATGCTTTAGTAACATTTATTACTCTTTTCATATATATATATATATATTTCTGTATCTATTTATTTAGCTCTATCAATCATCATAACCCAATCTTAGAAATCTATGTAATAGTATGATAAAGTGGAGATCAAGTGTTTTTAGAATGTGGAAAATTATTTTATGCTTTTAGGTTGAATATAAGGATACCAAATATTTTTAAAGTGAGGAAAGGTGAAAAATGTTTAAAAAATCAAGACAGGTATAAGATAAATTATTATTGAAGCAGATATAAATATATTGGTGTTAACAAGTAATAGAAATGGATTAAATTCACCAGTTAAAAGACAAAGACTGACAAAAGTAATGAAGGCTTGGAATATACCTGTACTCTTTTCTGCCTATTCTCACTTTTGTGTGATCATGTCATTTAGCCTTGTAACTTTAAATACTATTTAAATACTGTCAACCCCGGATTAGTATTTCCAACCTGGATTCTTTCTAGAAATCTAGACTCAGACTTCCAATCACTTGCTCAACATGCACATGATCCATTATTAGAGAAGTTACTGGGATTATAATCTAGGGGGCTCAGTGAAGGTTTCCATCCACATGTGTAGTAAACTTTGAAGAATAAAAACAGGGAAAACGCCAAGTGGAACTGAGAGCAGGGAATCTTCAGGGAATAGGAACAGATTGAGTAAAGGCTCTATATGGGTTGGGTAAGGATCCTCTATAGCCCTATAAGCCTTGTTAGAGATTTTGATCTCTATCCTAAAAACAGTGAGAGATGATTGAAGGATATTAAGCAGGATGACTAAAGATCAATTATGATTTGGAAAATATTCTTAAGAAAATAAATTGAATTTTACTCATCTGGTGTAGTTAGCAAGACACATGGTATATAGCAGAGGCTCAAAAATGTCCTTTGAATCAATGTGAAAATATTCAGAGCTACATCAGTTGTTAATAATCAAGTTTTAAATAATTTCATTATCACTTTCTTATACTGGAAAATAGCTCTTTCTTCAGCTCTCTTAGATGACATTATTTCATGTAAACATTCTCCTCTTTTTATGCTATTTTAAATATACTGTGAGTTAATGATGAATTGTACTTTTCAAGTCATGATTTATGCATTTAATATAAAATTGAAAAGTTAGAGTGCATTTATTTGAGTTGTGAATATCTACTGGATGTTTTAAAATCCGTGGGTCATTTTATCTGCCTAAGTAAAATGTCAAAACCCACTTTTGACTCAGTTTCATTTTAGCAGAGAGGGCCGCTAATTGAAATTAAAAAGAAAAAATATTTTCACACATGGTCGACAGACCAAATCTGCTGAGGTTTCTATAAGTTTAGCTTGCTGTTGTTTGCTATTTAATTAACCGGTGCACAAATAAAATGTCCTCAGTTTAATTTCCAGTCTGTAGCTCAATACTGTAAACTATTCACAGCATAATTAAAAGTCCTAAAGTCTCCCAGGAATGATATTACCAAGTAAGCAAGCAACCCATGAAATGGAGAAGCCTTACTGTTACTCTGCTAAATAGTGTGTGTTAATAAAGCTGCACAAGTGTTCTTTGCTTAATCTGACTGAGCCGAGAAAACCCCAGCTGGCATCCAAGTCACCTTCTTTTAAAAACCTTTTCAAGCATCTGAGCTCTGGGAGAGCTTCATTAAAGTTAATATTGGAATTGCATTGTATTTTATTGAATTTCATTGAATTTTCTTCATGAAAGAACTTACTTTCAGATAAATTCACTCCAAAGTCACCAAGTATAACTATTGTCAGGTTTCAAGTTTGATGTTTATCTTGAACCAGAAGGAAAAGAAATGTAATAAAAGGTTTTAGAAGAAAAAGAAAAGGGTTGCAACTTGACTAATGTCACTTAGAAAAGTTTTTCAGTTTTATGTATATGAGGTTTAAAGGCTACTTCTTTTCTGGGTAGTCATTATTTAAAGAAGTAATTTGAACTTTTAACTAAAATAGCTACATAAGACACCACTGGTTCCAAATAGGAAAAGTAGTACGTCAAGGCTGTATATTGTCACCCTGCTTATTTAACTTATATGCAGGGTACGTCATGAGAAACGCTGGGCTGGAAGAAGCACAAGCTGGAATCAAGATTGCTTGGAGAAATATCAATAACCTCAGATATGCAGATGACACCACCCTTATGGCAGAAAGTGAAGAGGAACTAAAAAGCCTCTTGATGAAAGTGAAACAGGAGAGAGAAAAAGTTGGCCTAAAGCTCAACATTCAGAAAATGAAGATCATGGCATCTGGTACCATCACTTCATGGGAAATAGATGGGGAAATAGTGGAAACAGTGTCAGACTTTATTTTTTTGGGCTCCAAAATCACTGCAGATGGTGACTGCAGCCATGAAATTAAAAGACGCTTACTCCTTGGAAGGAAAGTTATGACCAACCTAGATAGCATATTCAAAAGCAGAGACATTACTTTGCCAACAAAGGTCCATCTAGTCAAAGCTATGGTTTTTCCAGTGGTCATGTATGGATGTGAGAATTGGACTGTGAAGAAGGCTGAGTGCCGAAGAATTGATGCTTTTGAACTGTGGTGTTGGAGAAGACTCTTGAGAGTCCCTTGGACTGCATGGAGATCCAACCAGTCCATTCTGAAGGAGATCAGCCCTGGATGTTCTTTGGAAGGAGTGATGCTAAAGCTGAAGCTCCAGTACTTTGGCCACCTCATGTGAAGAGTTGACTCTTTGGAAAAGACTTCGATGCTGGGAGGGATTGGAGGCAGGAGGAGAAGGGGACGGCAGAGGATGAGATGGCTGGATGGCATCACAGACTCGATGGACGTGAGTCTGAGTGAACTCCAGGAGTTGGTGATGGACAGGGAGGCCTGGTGTGCTGTGATTCATGGGGTTGCAAAGAGTTGGACACGACTGAGCGACTGAACTGAACTGAACTGAAGACACCACTGACTTAATTACTTCAGCCTTATGCCAAGAATCTTATTACTATATGGTGAATACCTCCAACTGCTTCAGTAGTCACAGAGAAGAAAGGATAAACATGGGATTAATATTGTATTGCTACAATGTTTGTATAATGATTCTACGTATTCAGGCTCTCCCTGAAAGTCAAATATTTTCAGAAACCTAGCTCACTACTTGTTGCGTTGGTATTTTTGATGAAATACATTAAAAGTATTTCATGGTTTTAATCAATCGAGGTTTTATGAATAATGCTCCTCCTTCTGAAATATCTTAACACAAGGTCATTATGTTGACAAACAGGAAAAAATTTGGCCTGATTGTTTCTTTCCTGAAGGACTGCACATTCTCTCACACTTGCACCATTATCACCTGAATAGCATACATTTATTCAGAGTGTTAGAGTGACTGCTTTGTACAGGGTGCTGTGAATGAAGGAGAGGATGCCTGTTTGGCTGGATTTCACAGATGTTTGCTCATCTGGTGACAAAGAGGAGCCAGTGTTATTGATTTTGATGGTGACTTGCATGTTGCATATTTAGAAAAATTCAATATAAGAATTGATTTATGGTAAATGACAGAGTATGCAGACTAGACCATCTCAATTGTCAAATTCATAGAACTTAAAGGATGAAACATACAGGGATTTCTCAGAATTTGGTTTAGGTACCATGTATTAAAGTGGTTATAAAAAATTCAGGAAAAATGTTCTGTAATCTCCTTTGATAACTCATCCTGGTGGTAAAAGTGTTTTAGATAAATATTTTCCCATAAATATGCCCATGTTTTGATTTTAATCTTAACTAGAGTGGAAATGAAGGACTGTGCTTTGAAGTTTGTATTCCCTCTTAATATATGTCTCAACTGAGATCGGTGAGTTCCCACATCTGTGTCTAACAACGTGCTCAGTCCCTCAGTTGTTTCTGTCTCTTTCCAAACCCATGAACTGTAGCCCACCAGGCTCCTCTGTCCATGGGATTTCCCAGGCAAGAACACTGCAGTGGGTTGCCATTTCCTTCTCCAGGGACAGTTTTTTTCTTTATATCTCTTATTATCTAGAAAACTTTCTGGGCATATATTCATACAATATACTGTTTGTACAGTATATATTCAGTTCAGTTCAGTCGCTCAGTCGTGTCCGACTCTTTGCAACCCCATGAATCGCAGCACGCCAGGCTTCCCTGTCCATCACCAACTCCTGGAGTTCACTCAGACTCACGTCCATCGAGTCCGTGATGCCATCCAGCCATCTCATCCTCTGTCGTCCCCTTCTCCTCCTGCCTCCAATCCCTCCCAGCATCAAAGTCTTTTCCAATAAGTCAACTCTTTGCATGAGGTGGCCAAAGTATTGGAGTTTCAGCTTTAGCATCATTCCTTCCAAAGAAATCCCAGGGCTGATCTCCTTCAGAATGGACTGGTTGGATCTCCTTTGGTAGGTGTTGCAAGAGGGCATCAGAGGGCAGACACACTGAAACCATACTCACAGAAAACTAGTCAATCCAATCACACTAGGACCACAGTCTTGTCTAACTCAATGAAACTAAGCCATGCCCGCGGGGCAACCCAGGGTGGGCGGGTCATGGTGGAGAGGTCTGACACAATGTGGTCCACTGGAGAAGGGAATGGCAAGCCACTTCAGTATTCTTGCCTTGAGAACCCCGTGAACAGTATGAAAAGGCAAAATGCTAGGATACTGAAAGAGGAACTCCCCAGGTCAGTAGGTGCCCAATATGCTACTGGAGATCAGTGGAGAAATACCTCCAGAAAGAATGAAAGGATGGAGCCAAAGCAAAACCAATACCCAGCTGTGCATGTGACTGGTGATAGAAGCAAGGTCCAATGCTGTAAAGATCAATATTGCATAGGAACCTGGAATGTCAGGTCCATGAATCAAGGCAAATTGGAAGTGGTCAAACAAGAGATGGCAAGAGTGAATGTTGACATTCTAAGAATCAGTGAATAAAATGGACTGGAATGGGTGAATTTAACTCAGATGACCATTATATCTACTACTGCGGGCAGGAATCCCTCAGAAGAAATGGAGTAGCCATCATGGTCAACAAAAGAGTCCAAAATGCAGTATTTGGATGCAAAAACAAAAAAAAAACAGTATATATTACTATTCCCATTTCCTACTTTGAAGTATCTAACATTTTTGTTTCAATTGTGTGAGGATTGATTTCTTCATTGGGTAAAAAAGTACTTAGTCTTATGGCTAAATTATGTAGTTTTCCCTGATTCATGAATAAGAAATTTTTTCTCAACTTTCTTAACACAGGAACAACTTTTAAAATGAAAAAAAAAAGCCTTATTTTTTCTTAAAAAAGTAACCAATTCTATCTGAATTAAAATAAAGAAAAACAGAATAAAAATACAGTACATTTTCAATGTATAGACACATATTTTACAGGTACAATTTGAAAAAACTAAGTGCTTACATTAAATGAACATAATCTGAATTTATTTGACATAAATACTTATTTGTAGTATCTAACAACTGAACTAACTATTGCAGTTCCATAAAAAGGATAAAATGTTCTTATAAAAGGAAAAGATATAACACATAAATGCAGAATGTCTGGATAGTAAATTCAGGACACATTAAAATTGCAATAAGATATCTACTTGGATCTAATATTTGTAACTTTTTAAAAAGTTCTTAAACAGTGTTTTTAAGATAGTGTAGATAAGCCAAAAGAAGAAAAATCATAGCATAAACTCTGCTATGTACTACTCTAAGAGTAGTGGAGCCAGAAAAAAAAATCACATTACACAATTTTAATGTTACTCTTTGCAGGGTTTCCACCTACCTTTGTCAAATCCAGTCAAAGTCTACGGAAGAAAGTAGAGATACATTCCTTTTCAAGTCCCCTTGTTCTTAATGAGATATTTTCCATGCCTTGGATTTTTGGTTCTGCAGCAGTGGACTATTTCCCCTATTATAGAAGGAAATATAAATTATTTTATATACATATTTCTGCTCAGAGGGATATACTGAACAATTTTAGTGTTCTCATTGTTCAAGCGAAGGCTTGAAACTTTTATTCACCACCTCAATCTATACTTCACCATTTCTTGCTTTAGACTCCTAACTCACTGTCACTTAATTAGCTGTGGACCTGGTCCTTAACCTGAGGCTGAAGGTGAAGGTGAAGTCGCTCAGTTGTGTCTGACTCTTTGCGACCCTCGTGGACTGTAGCCTAGGAAAGACTTATCCAGACACTTCTAACTCTGCTCTGGTGGCAGCTATAATGCTATTCAGTCAACAACAATGCGTGAGAATTATTCTTAGTTCCTTTAGGAATGGAAATCATGAGTGCCTTTCAATGCTTTCAGCTTCTATAGTTAAAATATTATATAATTGCATTGTGGTATTCTGTTTTTTAACCTAGTGTTGCCACCTTAAGGCTAAGAAAGATAATATATATTTACAAAAGCAATGCTCTACTTTAAAAGGTAGAATGATTTTATTACTTAATGACTTTAACCAATTTTAAGTGAATTTAATAGGATTATGTGTAATCTTCTATATGCTATTTGGCATATCTTAAAAATCAAATTAGAAAGATGTAATGTGCTGTCTTAACATGTAAAGACACAAATATGTAGAATTTGACATAACTTTAATGACTCGTCTGCCAAAGCAGTAAGAGAGAATACATGATTCTGAAGCAGAAGGACAGTAGGAGAGCAAGGACGGATCAGATACGGTTTAGAAGTGGATCGAGACTATAGGCAGGAACCAACAGAGTAGAGTTAGAGGGATTTCTGGATTGAGATGAAAATAAAGAGAGGAGAGAGAATAAACAGGGATAGAGTTGAACAAAATACTATCAGATGTATCAGGCCTAAAATAACTAAATAGAAAAAAAGGCTTCCCTGATGGCTCAGTTGGTAAAGAATCCACCTGCAATGCAGGAGACCCAAAGGTAGATATATCCTATCTAAAGGCAAATCATCTGTAAGGATGCAGAGGCAAAAAAGAAGAGCATAAGTTCAGCAGTAACAGTGGCAGTTCTTAGCGGGAGTTTGCGTGGATCTGTGGGTGATCATTTGTTTTTAGCTTGGTGGTTGCACCATCTCCCTTCATTTGACCTGATAATATTAGACAAGACCCATTCAGCTAAACAACCAAAGCTTTTAGTAAGGTATGTCCCTACAACCTGAGCACATACAGCTTTCCTTATGAATACACATTCATGAAATTCTTCATATTACTTCTCTCACTCTGAAATCTTCACAGCACACTGGATATTTGGAGGCTCTGTAAAGCTCTTCCTTCAAACAAAAGTGACTATTATGTGTAACTCAGACTTTCCCCATTTTTTTTAACTGGCATTACTGTATGATTTCACTTCTTATACACACTTTAAGAAATGCTATCTTAATTATTCTGTTTTACTTAAAATAATCCTTTGATGTTTGGAAAGAGTTTTATTACTCTTATTAGTCTTACTTTTCAGGCTTTAGTTTCCAATTTCCTTGTAAGAAAATATTTCTTAATCCTTCGTTATTATAGTTTTTAAAAAGCATGTTATAATTACATTTGTGGAATAATATAAAGGAATGAGAAACTGGAGGGGGTGCATAAATATGAGTTCATATTTTTTCCTACTACTTATTTGTTAAGTAAACGTGAGTCATTATCTAAAATCACTGCGCTATATTGTCCTCTTCTGAAAGAGAGAAAAGAAAAAGATAGCTATGGATCTCTCATGATGGATCATGAAAATGACATAAAACAGAATAATATATATAACCATTATTTTTGTTCCTATCTTAAAAAATTTAGTCAATTCCATTTTATTATTTTTCCTTTTATGAAATATATATTTTTTCCATTTTTATTCATGAGAATTATTTAATAATTTATAATAGACTTTTAAATTGTATGTTCAAATATATATAAAACATTTTACCTAGATGAATAATGAGGAAATATAATGATTTTATTGATAAAAATATTTTTAGATATTTATTATGAATATTTGAGAATAGAAAAATTCATTGTATGTAACTTTTAAAAAGTTAGATTTTTATGTCAAAACCATTAAAATGTTTTTCTCTTCTGATCCACATTTCCTAATTTTATGAATAATGCAATAATCAGATAAGCAGACAAATATATGTAGAGAAGCTTAATGAAAAGTTCATTATAATTATAAAGTATATAATAGAATAATGTGTAGCAAACAAAATGCTCCATTTAATGTTGTTAAGTACTATATTTTTAGGGAATTCTGGTTGGACATATGTAAAATTCTAACACTTTGTACTTATTAGGAATGAGAAAATAAGTGAATTTTTTCCCTTTTTGCTTTGTATATTTGATGAATTTATATAAAATAAGCATAGATTATTTATGTAAAATTTTAAATAATAAAAATTAATTGACACAGAATAAGAATTAAATATTTCCTTTGATATTTTAAAAGCCTTTTGAATCTTTGTAAACTATCCTAAAACAATCCAAACTTTATTTAAATAAAATGCTTCAAACTTAGCTTACCTGTAGAAATTGCATATTTTTCTATAGTATCCCTGAACATGTGTCTATTTCTATCCTCACTGAGTACAAATGACAAGATGAAGAATGGATAAATATGGGAAAATGTCCCAGAGTATTCCTGATAACAGTTATAACATTTGCCATATCAATAGTTTGTAAATCAACTGAATATTTTTTACTGACAGCTATTAGAGCACAATTCTGTTCCATAAAATTAGGTCACTGAAATTTCAAGCAGGACTTGATTATTTGAACCAGTCTAGCACTTTTCAGAGTTCAAATAGACTGTAAATGTGCAGACAGAACTAGGCTGTGGCACTAATTATGTTCTGCTTTGTGTAGCATGGCCTTATTTAATATTCTTGGGGCCACAGTAAATCTTACCAGTTTAGGCTTCCTGTTGAGATTTAGTGAAGAAGAACCTTGAATGGGAAAAGCTACTAATAACTCAAACTTAATTTGAATGTTATAGGATGTTATGCGTCAAACTACAGAATCAGAAAATAGATACCAAAAACATCAAAGGGCATGAAACCACTGCCTATTAACTCTTGTGAATTGTGATAAGGCAGGGAGCTTACATCTTGTGTTCCTGCCTTATTCTGCTTGGGCCGAGACTTATTACTATTTTGGACAATGGAAATTAAGATTGAAAAACAAAATCAGGTAGTTATATAACCTACAAAAGCTCTACTTAATTAACATAGAAACTCATTAATTGCTGATATCAGTGAATAGTGAGAGTCTTATGCAGGTCAGGAAGCAACAGTTAGAACTGGACATGAAACAACAGATTGGTTCCAAATAGGAAAAGGAGTACGTCAAGGCTGTATATTGTCACCCTGCTTATTTAACTTCTATGCAGAGTACATCATGAGAAACGCTGGACTGGAAGAAACACAAGCTGGAATCAAGATTGCCAGGAGAAATATCAATAACCTCAGATATGCAGATGACACCACCCTTATGGCAGAAAGTGAAGAGGAACTAAAAAGCCTCTTGATGAAAGTGAAAGAGGAGAGCGAAAAAGTTGGCTTAAAGCTCAACATTCAGAAAACGAAGATCATGGCATCCAGTCCTATCACTTCATGGGAAATAGATGGGGAAACAGTGGAAACAGTGGCAGACTTTATTTTTGGGGGGCTCCAAAATCACTGCAGATGGTGACTGCAGCCATGAAATTAAAAGACGCTTACTCCTTGGAAGAAAAGTTGTGACCAACCTAGATAGCATATTCAAAAGCAGAGACACTACTTTGCCGACTAAGGTCCGTCTAGTCAAGGCTATAGTTTTTCCAGTAGTCATGTATGGATGTGAGAGTTGCACTGTGAAGAAGGCTGAGCACCAAAGAATTGATGCGTTTGAACTGTCGTATTGGAGAAGACTCTTGAGAGTCCCTTGGACTGCAAGGAGATCCAACCAGTCCATTCTGAAGGAGATCAGCCCTGGGATTTCTTTGGAAGGAATGATGCTAAAGCTGAAACTCCAGTACTTTGGCCACTTCATGGGAAGAGCTGACTCACTGAATAGATCCTGATGCCTGGAAAGACTGAAGGCAGGAGGAGAAGGGAATAACAGAGGATGACATGGTTGGATGGCATCACCAACTAAATGAACATGCGTTTGAGTAAACTCTGGGAGTTGGTGATGGACAGGAAGGCCTGGCATGGTGCAGTCCATTGGGTCACAAAGAGTTAGACACAACAGAGCAACGGAACTGAACTGAAATATTGGAATTATGGACTTTAAAGCTACATCAGTACTTCTTTAGAGGTATTATTGCATAGACTAGTTAAAAATGATTATCACCAGTCAGAACTTCAAATATATAAAGATAATTATAATATACCTTTTAATATATGATTATGTGGAGAGATCTACATAATTTCTATTTATCTATCTCCATATATATCTATCTCCACATCTCTCTATATATATCCTAAATGGTATATAACACAATTTCTTTACTCTCCTTATTTCTAGTGAAGACTTTCAATGATTTTACAAGTTTATGTGAAAGATGAGTTACTACCTTAAATTTTCTGTCTCAGAGACTAATTTAGTATTCACCTTGTAGATTTTAAACTGCTACTGTTTTGAAATAATTTTGACTTACAGAAATGCTTGCAGTAATTGTACACAGAATTTATTTGTATTTTTCAGAAGCTTCTCTAATATTAACATCTCATGTAAGCACATTGAAATAATCAAAACCAAAAAAAGTAATATTAACATAATGTTATTAAATTATAGACCTTATTTATATTTCACCAGTTTTTTCACTGTATAAAAATTGATAAACAGAAACCTCAATTAAATAGAGTTAAGAGGCCAGAAAAGGGAGCTTTTTTGTGGCTATAGCAGAGCTCAGTGGGAAGAAAAAAGATTTCTTTTCTTTCCTGGCAAGGTCTCAGTCAATGAAAAGCCATGAACTCAAGGACATTAAGATAAAATTATATAGCAACTACACTTCAATTAAAAAAAACTCCATGGACTCTTTATTTATTCTGAAGGAGATCAACCCTGGGATTTCTTTGGAAGGAATGATGCTAAAGCTGAAACTCCAGTACTTTGGCCACCTCATGCGAAGAGTTGACTCATTGGAAAAGACTTTGATGCTGGGAGGGATTGGGGGCAGGAGAAGAAGGGGGACGACAGAGGATGAGATGGCTGGATGGCATCACTGACTCGATGGACGTGAGTCTGAGTGAAGTCCGGAAGTTGGTGATGGACTTGGAGCCCGGGCGTGCTGCGATTCATGGGGTCACAAAGAGTCAGACATAACTGAGCGACTGAACTGAACTGAACTTCCTTTTCCTTTGTCTAACGGTTCTTCCCTTGCCTTGCATGGACTTTCATGTGGCTCAGCATGATGGAGACCCCTAAATGGTGATTCCTAATAAGCCTATTTTTGCTGAAGAAATATCTGGCTGTCTATTTTCTTTTTCCAGGTCAACATACCAAATGTGTTTCAGGTCAAAACATATAACTTTTATGTTCTTGTGTCCAATCCAGGAACATATTGCATTTAGCTGTTTTGTCTCTTTAGCCTCCTCCAACCTGTGACAGTATCTCAGTCTTTCCTTACCTTTCACAATTTGGCAGTTTTGAAGATTACTGGTCAGTTACTTAGTGGTTTCTTCCTTGGTAAAATGTCCCTCATTTTGGGTTTGTCTGTTATTTTCTCATGATTGGGATGAGAATATGTATACTTATAGAAATTTTCCAATTAGTAAATGCAGAAAGAAAGAAGGAATAGAAAATCATCTTTAGAAAAATGCCATAGTAATAATTGCTGAAGATAGCATCTACTGATAGACAAGACTTCCCTCATAGCTCAGTTGGTAAAGAATTTGCCTGCAAAGCAGGAGACCCAAGTTCAATTCCTGGATCAGGAAGATTCCCCTGGAGAAGTAAATGGCAACCACTCCAGTATTCTTGCCTGGACAATCCCATGGAGAGAGGAGCCTGGCAGGCTACAGTGCATGGGGTCACAAGAGATGGACACGTCTTAGAGATTACATCACCACCATCACTGATAGATGCTATAATTAAGAGCCCTGATTCTTTTCATTGGAGAACAGTGCTTAGAAATCAAGATCTGGTTGCTATGAGTGCTCATTGCTACTGGAGCAGCATTACATCTAGGCTCTCCAGTGGAAAAAACTAAGAATTATAAGTACCTGTATTAACCCATCCATGCAAACACATCTATATTTACTTCTGTATCAATTTGTCTATATAATTTAAAACATGAACTTATTTCTCTTTCTTTGTAATTAAATAACACAAAGTTTATCCTAGCCTTCTCTCTTTATTAGAAAATTTTCTCCAAACCAAAAAAAAAAGCAAACCTTAGTTCATAACATATACAAACTTACATCATCAATTCTAATCAATATATGCATAAAAGCATTTCAGAATTGCCAGAACAAACCTGTGTGAGAAAACAATTTATTACTGGACTACAGTGCTTCTGTAGTTTCTTTTTTTAACCTTATGATATGTAATCAAGACACTATTTTCCAAAGTGAAATATTAGTTCCTTTTCCTGCGTGATACAGTTATGTTATTCACTTACAATACAGTTTAGTTCACTTATTATTGTTTTTAATTCCACTTTGTTCCCTTCATTCTTATATGTTTTATTTATCTTTTCTAGGATTTATGTGGGGTTTCCCTAGTGGCTCAGTGGTAAAGAATCTGCCTGCAGTGCAGGAGACTTGCAGGAGATGTAGGTTCAATCCCTGGGTCGAGAAGGTCCCCCTGGGGAAGGAAATGGCAACTCACTCCAGTATTCTTGCCTGGAAAATTCCATGGACAGAGCAGCCTGATGGGCTACAGTTCATGGCGTCACAAAGAGTCAGACATGACTGAGTGACTTACCAACAACAACAACAACTATAAGAATTGTGGCTATATAAAAATGTATACTAAAAGAAATGTCATTTGTTCTCAGTCTCTAGTACCCAATTCAAATTTCACTCTTCTTTTCAGTCCTTTTCCTTCAGCACCTGTAAGCAACTGATTTTTAATTTTCTGCTTTGTTTTTCCTGCGCTTCTTTAGCAAAGATGGAAGGATGAATCTCCTTTTCCTGCTTAACATTAAGGATTGCATGTTCCTTTTTATTTAGCCGCTGTATTAATTTGCAGGGCTGCTGTAACAAAGTATTGCAGAGTAGGTGGCTTAAATAACCCTCAAGCTCTTTACATGTTACTGCTAAAGCAAGAAGCCTTGTAAATTGATTTGAAAAGCCTAAAGTCATCCTAACTCTTTTGCCTTTGTTAATTATTTAAACTTTTGTCTGCAGGTTTAGAAGATTTATTCTTTATCTTTGAAATCTGAAAGATTTACCCTGATCAATCTCAGAGCTGATCATTTTGGGTTAATTTTTGCAGGTACCTGGTGAACATTTATATTGTTAGTTTCAGCACTTTTCTGTTACTAGAAAGTTTTCTGAGATTACAGTTTTAAGTAATAGCTCTATTTCAATGTTTTATTTTATTTCTTTAAGGATTTTGATATTTTAAATGTTTTACTTCCCTGTATTTTTATTACTTCCAATATTATTCTCACTTCCATTTTCTACTTATTTCTCTCTGATCATTTTTACTTCTTTCTTTATGTCTCTTTATGTCTTTATGCTTGGTTATTGTTCTGCTTCCCTTTAATGCCCTTTATTAATTTATCATTTGAGCCTTTTCTACTTTGGATTATCTCCTAACTTATTATCTATTTATGAGCTAATTTTGTCTTTTTAAAAATATTTCTTTGCTGAGTGCATTCAAATATTTTTCTTCCTGATTTTTGTCCATTTCAGTTTATAATTTGTAAGTTTCTGATTGAAGATTATTTATATCATTAAATACTTATTCAATTACATTAATAATTTTTGGACTATTGACACAATTTCTTGTTTTATGGAGTTTTTTGTAAGGGGTGTGAATTTCCCTCAGTTTATATTGTCAAATAACTTACTTGTATGACATGCTGTTTCCTGAATTTCTGTAATTATGGTGGACTTGCCTTTCCTTCTTCTCATGTTTAAAATTTTCAGGCATTTTATAAGATTTTTACTTTTACAGTCAGAAGAGCAAGTCTAAGTACTTTGGTGCTTTTCCTTGTTCATTCTGGTGGTGGGAAATCTTATTTTATGGATTTACTTTGTCTTATAAGATCTTAAATTTTTTTTTCTTTTTTCTTTCTGTTCCTTTCTTACTTGACTCTAAAAAGGTGCTTCTTCCTTTATTTTTATTTTTGTTTCTTCCCTGGAATCTATGTGTCTCAAAGTCTAATTTTTAGATTGCATCTGGCTCTTTAAATTTTGCTCTTCCCTTTAAAGCATAACTACCCTTTTGAGTCACCTAGACTGTGAGTATAGTCGAGTATATTTGAGTCAACTATACTTTGAAGTTTATTCCCTGTGGCCTGTATTCCAGGTAGAATTACTTTTTTCTTCTGTTGTTTTGTATTGAAAAGAATGATTAGGAGGCAAGTAGCAAGGCTAGCCATAATTGTCTATTTCCATTCACCTGTATGTAGGTCAATAAACAACAGTTAGAACCAAACAAGGAACAATGGACTGGTTTCTAAATGGGAAAAAAGTACATTTAGGCTGTATATTGTCACCCTGCTTATTTAATTTGTATGCAGAGTACATCATGTGAAATGCTGGGTTGGATGAAGCACAAGCTGGAATTAAGATTTCTGGGAGAAATATCAATAACCTCAGATATGCAGATGATACTATCCTTATGGCAGAAAGTGAAGAGGAGCTAAAGAGCCTCTTGATGAAGGTGAAAGAGGAGAGTGAAAAAGTTGGCTTAAAACTCACCATTCAGAAAACTAAGATCATGGCACCACTTTATGGCAAATAGATGGGGAAACAATAGAAACAATAACAGACTTTGTATCTTGGGCTCCAAAATCACTGTGGATGGTGACTGTAGTCATGAAATTAAAAGGTGCTTACTCCTTGGAAGAAAAACTTTGACAAACATAGACAGTGTATTAAAAAACAGAGATATCACTTTGTTGACAAAAGTCTATATAGTCAAATCTATGATTTTTCCAGTAGTCATGTATGGATGTGAGAGCTGGACAATAAGAAAGGCTGAGACCTGAAGAGTTGATGCCTTCGAACTGTGGTGTTGAAGACTCTTGAGAGTCCTTGGATAGCAAGGAGATCAAATCAGTCAATCCTAAAAGATATCAACCCTGAATATTCATTGGAAGGACTGATGCTGAAGCTTCAATACTTTGCCACCTGATGGGAAGGGCCTATCCATTGGAAAAGACCCTAATGCTGGGAAAAATTGAAGGCAGGAGGAGAAGGCACAACAGAGGACGAGATGGTTGGATGGCATCATTGACTCAATGCACACGAGTTTGAGCAAACTCTGGGAGATAGTGAACGACAGGGAAGCCTGGTGTGCTGCAGTCCATGGGGTCGCAAAGAGCTGACACTACTGAGCGACTGAACAAGAAGATTCAGTATATTGAGAAAAGAAACTTTTCTATAATTTGTATGAAAAATTAGTTCTATTTTCTCCAATGAAAAATAAAAAATTAATTATTTTAAATGTACATGCTTCTATAAGATCCTAATAGAAGTGTTTCTCAGTTTTAAAAATTCAGTTTCAAAACACTGATTTCCCTATAAGTGATATCCACTAAGGAAGGTATTTGGAAAGCAATTTCATACGCCTGTAGTGTTTGCTGTGATCAAAGTTTCCTGACACTCTTTAGAAGTGCTTTCTGAACTAGTTTCTACTCCACATTTAAAAATTCCCTCAATCTTTTCAGTCATACCTTATCTTTGGTTCTCAGTGACCACACTCTGCCTGAGCATTAGGTTCATTATGTTCAACTACTATCATAAAATTGAGTACAGTCTCAAAGGATAAAAGTTTTATCTTTCAGTCTAGTTGTAGAATTGCTTTTATGAAACATAAAACAATTTTAATAGAGTAACTAAACATACTTTGGACAACCAAGATGACTACCTTGAAGGAGGAAACTAATTTAGATACATAATACTAGTGTTTCAGCTTAAATTTTTTTTTTCATCACTATATAGTTTCAATTCTCCTATCACTAGTAAATGTGTTGAATATCCATGAAAATAATGACACATCCAGTTCATTCTTTCTATTTCAAATAATAAATGAATATCAGCTGGCTATTTCAATTTTAGTTAAATTTCACAGTAGTTTTACAAGTGCTTTATAATTATAATTGGAACCTATTTTAAGTATAAAATTGTATTAGTTCAAAAACATATTCCATACAAATATTAAATTAGCATCGTGTATAACTATACTAGTTTTTTTAAAGACATTTCTCAATTTTTGTTTATTAAATAAATATCTCCTCTCATTAATAGTCACCTATTTGGAAACATATAGTGCTATTTTCTATATAGGCATTCATATATGAAAGTTCCCTTTGACATAAAAAACATGAAAAATAATGAAAAGCAAAAAAGCAATGGTAATCAGAATATAAGACTCTTATGCTTATGGTTTTCTTCCATATCTTATCATTTGCTATTCAATTTTTTGTAACAAAATATATTAATTTTGTATTTCCCTAAGATGCAAAATGTTTTAAAGGAAGTGATCTCATTCCTTACGTTAATTTTGTTGTTGTTTAGGATACAATGATATGATCTTTCAAAATGTGAAACCCATGCTATGCATTCAAATGAAGATTTACTCTGAAGTAAGTAATTCATATCTCTGATCTTTTACCTTCTGTTTAGTCTTTTAAATTTCCATGTACTGCACAGTGAGGACTCATCTCACTGTGGGGAATGGAACTAGCGTTCTGTCACTAAGAAAAAGCAAAGAGAAAGATTGGCTCATTTTAGGGTACTTAGATAAGAAAACTGCATGGATCTAAGAAACTTATTTGTTAAGATAAAGATTATACCCTTGCATATTAAGATAGATGAAAGTAATGATTATCAAATCATATTAATTACTTTTAAATTGATTATTATAATTATCAGGTTATAAATTCTAACTCTCCCCACTATAGAGTATCCTAATGTTTGAAGTCTGTAAGTTTGTTCATTTAGTAAGGAGTCTGTATTTCAGTTAAGCAAGATCTATATCATATTATAATCACTTGGCAGGCATTTTTCAGGGATTAAAAATACCAAATACAAACTTTCCTCATTCTTTATCTTTCTTTTAATTTGCTCACTATAGCAAACATATTCAGGATTTATCTTTTAAAGTAAGTCAGAATATATTTAACATTATTTTTATAATTCAATTTCTTTAAACTTTATTGGTACAGATAATATGAGTTTGAATCAAGTATCATAGTACTTTGGCTTTGAAAATAAAGCTGTTTTTTAACATGTTTGTCTAATAGAAAGTTTCTAGTTTCACACTGATAGATGATTATTACTCTAATTTGATCCAACTAAATGTACTTGGAGCATAATTTCAAGTGTAGTTTTCTTTATATTTATTTTAAAAATGCAAAATCTAATTATTTCTTATGCAGAATTTATCTCTTATATAAAGGCTTTGACACATGGACTGAGTCCCTCTTTTGGACTTTAATTCAACAACCTCACATGTTTACCATTACTAGTTTTCTCACTGGGAATACTTTCAAATTAGCTAGAGCATCATTCATGATAGACAGTATAGTTTTGTTTTGTTTTGTTTTTCTCCATAGGGAATTTCAGGGACTTCCAAATATCCATCTCTTGAAATACTGAAGAATTATTTAGGAAATGATATAATAAAGTGAACAAAAATTTTGACTGGGCAATAAGCCATGCATATATAAACTATCTGTATATATATTTGTATGTATGTGTGTGAGAGAGAGAGACATACAGACAGACAGATAGGCAGTAGCAGGGGTGAGGAGGGTGGCGGGAAGAAATCTAGATCAGCTGGATCTCTTACTTCCCCACTCCCCAGTAGGATTTGTCTCAAGAAACATCTTTAGAGGTTAAATGCACTAAAGTAGTACTGTATTTGGAGAAGGCGATGGCACCCCACTCCAGTACTCTTGCCTGGAAAATCCCATGGACGGAGGAGCCTCGTAGGCTGCAGTCGATGGGGTCGCGAAGAGTCGGACACGACTGAGCGACTTCACGTTCACTTTTCACTTTCATGCATTGGAGAAGGAAATGGCAACTCACTCCAGTGTTCTTGCCTGGAGAATCCCAGGGACAGAGGAGTCTGGTGGGCTGCTGTCTATGGGATCGCACAGAGTCGGACACGACTGAAGCGACTTGGCAGCAGCGGCAGCAACAATGTATACACGGTGTACCTGAATCATGTGTATAGATATGGCCTGAGCTTTTCTTTTTACACAATGCACCATGAAGTAAATACGTGCAAAATATTGACATAAACCCTTTGTTCTTAATTAGAAAATTCACAAAATTATAACACAGAGAAGATTCCAATCATAAAGGTGAAGTAGAGGGGATAATAGTAGGTTTTTTCCTGACTTTTAAAAACTGGTAGCAGATTTTTAATAGACATCTGAAATGGAAAGACCCATTTCAGACCAAGAAAGACAAATACTATATGATCTCACTTGTGCATAAAATAAAAACAAAACAAAACAAAACAAAACTGGACTCCAGATACAGAAAACAGATTGTTGTGTGAATAGGGTTAAAAAGTACAATATTTCAGTTATACAATAAATAAGTCCTGGGGATATAATATACAGCATAGCAACTAGAGTTAATGACACACTATTGAATATTTGAAAGTTAGTAAGAGAGTAGATCTTAAAACCTGTCATCATGATAAAAATAATAGTAACTATGTGGTGATTGATATTAACTAGGCATTGTTATAGTCATTTCACTATATATATATATATAATCATTATGTTGTATGCTTGAACCAATAGAATGCTATATATCAGTTACATCTGAATTAAAAAATTAAAAGAAAAAAATCCATAGCTATTAAATTGTCATTCCAATTTTGTCACTTCTTTCCAGTATCATTCCAATATTTGTAGCATATATAGTTCACTTTAGCAAGATGACAAATACATGCCCTATGCTTTATAAGATTAAGTATGCAAATATTTAAGTAGAGCAAGAAAGAATAGAAAAAGAGGAAAACAGTCCACAAGAAATGAGTAGATTTAGGCTATGTTTTCCTTTCATAAGGTGAAAATCCTTGCTGAAAATACCATAATTTCTTACATATTGTCATTTCCTTTTGTTATTATTACATGCTATAAGTTAACAGGAGCTAGTATATTTCTAGAAGATGCAGAGAAGGCTGAGAAGTACAAAGCCTTTTATCAGTGTGATGCACCTAAGGTGTAAAGGGTAGGAAACAGCCTGATTAGTAGAAGCTGGTTATCTCTGAAACTGCTTCCATGCACAACTCTGCCAACACAGAGCCTGATAGGAGGGACTGCCAGGGGAAATCAGCCAGAGAACTGTCACCAACTTCAGTCCAGTGTTCCCTGCTGGAAATGTTTCCCTACTTGTTGCATGAGTATCTAGTACATGTGATGACCATACATGAACAGTGAAACAAAACGAAAAAAAATGTAGTTTACCCAGCTAAGAAATTAAAAAGGCATTAAGAAGTGATGGAGAAGGCAATGGCACCTCACTCCAGTACTCTTGCCTGGAAAATCCCATGGACAGCGGAGCCCGGTGGGCTGCAGTCCATGGGGTCGCGAAGAGTCGGACACGATTGAGCAACTTCCCTTTCACTTTTCACTTTCATGCATTGGAGAAAGAAATGGCGACCCACTCCAGTGTTCTTGCCTGGAGAATCCCAGGGATGGCGGAGCCTGGTGGGCTTCTGTCTATGGGGTCGCACAGAGTCAGACACAACTGAAGTGACTTAGCAGTAGTACCAGTAGCAAGAAGTGACATGTCATATGAGGCTTATGAGATACATAGGCCTGTTCATAAGACTGGCTCTTATGTGTGTGTGTATATATATACACACACTTTTTTAAGCTCCAGTTACCTTATGAAGACCTTGAAGTATATTATTGGTTCTCAACTCTGGCGGAACGTTAGATTTATCTGAAGAGCTTTAAAAGTATTCATATCTGTCAAAGGCCCTAAAAGTACAGCCTAGGCATAAATTTTTATTTATTAACTTCCATATGTGATCCTGTGTATAACTGGACATTAGAAAGACTGAACAATGTTTTAAGTGATTTAAGTTTCTTCCACATTTAATTTTCCATATTTTCTAGGAAAGCTCCATTTTTCCTAGCTTTCTCCATTCTCCTTGCTTCTTTGCATAAATACCCTCTTTACATACTGAAGACTAAAAAAGATAAAACAGATATTATTTTATCTACAAGTATTGTAATTAAATATTTGATTGTTTCATATGTGTCTTACTCTGCCTCTGCTGCTGCTAAGTCGCTTCAGTCGTGTCCGACTCTGTGCAACCCCATAGATGGCAGCCCACCAGGCTCCCCCATCCCTGGGATTCTCTAGGCAAGAACGCTGGAGTGGGTTGCCATTTCCTTCTCCAATGCATGAAAGTGAAAAGTGAAAGTGAAGTCGCTCAGTCGTGTCCGACTCTTCGCGACCCCACGGACTGCAGCCTACGAGGCTCCTCTGTCCATGGGATTTTCCAGGCAAGAGTACTGGAGTGGGGTATCATTGCCTTCTCTGACTCTGCCACTACAAACCTACAAATGGTAAATCATATCAGGATAAGCTGTTTCATATGGATGGTGGAATAACTGGGAAACAAGATACAACTAAGATATTCTAATATTCCATTCTATCCTAGAATCATAACCTTCTTAGTCCAGGATGTTCCAGGAAGATTTTTTAGTAAAATCCTCAGTGAAAGCATTCTACTTGACAAGGTCCAGCCTCTGAGTCAACTATTAAGATTTGCTAGAATTTATTATAAGCACTCTTGGGCATGTCATGGAGAAATTCCCCAACTGTTCCAGAATAAGAAATGAGTACATGGGAGTTTGTGCCATTTCTTATAGTACATGCTGTGGTAGGAACTATTTAACTACTATATGGATCCCAGTTTTGAGTTCTGTTATATAACTAAAGCAGAATCGGCAAACACTGAGCAATTTCTAGAAAATAGAAAGAGGTTTAAATGGTTAAAAACTATCATAACAAATATAACCAAAAACATATGCCCATTAAATAAAAATCCCAAAGTGCTGATTTGAAATCAGCACTGTGAACTCAAACTATATTTTAAACAAAGGACATATTTGCAAGCTTTTATTACCAAAAAACTCAGACAGGGACCAACTTGGTAGCAGTGAGAACACTTTGGCAAATAAATTGCATTCTTTAAATATTATTTTTCACCAAAGAAACCAGACTTCTTGAAGAAATAGCTAATGAAACATCTGGTGCCAGAAGTATTCAGGAAGGGCTTAGAATATGCTGTCGTACTGAAAAGAAACAGGACTCTGTGGTCCTTGCTCCCCGTGTCCTCTTCTGTCTGTGAGAAAACTTTAGCCAAAGAATAAGCTTAGTCAGAGAAGTGAGAACATGTAGAAACAAAGGAAAATTGTCAAAGGAGAGCAAATAATAATAATGTACTCATTAAGCATAATCAAGGACCTTTAGGTCTTCTTTCAGGGCTATACCTAATACTCTGAGCTATACCTATGAGCTGTCTTATAGATAGTGAAACCCCCACCAGGTGGCAAAAGTTAAGTATATGATGACCAGACTGTAGCCATGACATAAGCTACCATCGTTTTGAGAACTGGCTTCAAAGAAATGGAAACAAGCCAACCCTGGAACTAAAGACTAACTGTACTTAAAACAATCAACATGAGGCTGATTGGACCTTCAGTGACCAACTGAAAGATGACTGCCAGACCTGACTGTGCTATTTATGCACATACTACCCTCCCTTCACCTCTAAAAACTCTTGCCCACTGATTATCAGTGGGAGGAGAGTTGGCCTTTGGACAGGAGTCCATTATCGTTTCCCCCGTTGTCGGCATCTGAAGTAAAGCAAGCTTTCCTTTCCACCAATCAGGCCTCTTTTTTGGCTTTTGAACTGCAAGAAGATAGACCACAACTTTTGGTAATAATACTAGAAAACTCTTAAAGACCACTAGATTATGCAAAGGAACCCAGGTGCCACTGAGAATAAACTATGATAACAAAATTTGTGAATTGATAAGAATAATAACTACAAGTTAAAATGAGTAAAATATATTAAAACCATAGATTAATCATATTAACAAAGAAGAGAAAAAGTGAACTCAATTTCACTTTCAGAGGATTCTAGGGAGCAAGTCATTATTTCAAAACTGGTGAGTTAATAGGAGAAGTCAGATTTTAATCTTCCTTTTTTACATAATATTTACATTGGCTTAATGAAATGGTTGATAAAATGTTTATTAAAGTATTTTTTAGCCAGTAAATGTATAAATAACCATAGATTTAAAGTATAAAATTTTTCAACTTCTAAAAATTCATGGATTTTAGCATTGATAACTATGTGTGCTAACACTGCATAAAGAAAGGCAGATAAATAGTAGAAATAGTCTCAATAAGATGTTTAAATCTGAATGTTATTAAGTCTCTGGTTTAACAAGAAGGAAATACAGAGGAGAAACGCTAAAGGATATCAAAGGCAGGAATGAGTAAAATTCAGATAGTTATATTAACAATCCGATTTCCTCAACAAAATCTTTCAAAAAATATAAGAAAATAATAAACAAGACAAAGAATTGATAGTCTATAGCAGAGAAGGCAATGGCAACCCACTCCAGTACTCTTGCCTGGAGAATCCCATAGATGGAGGAGCCTGGTGGGCTGCAGTCCAAGGGGTCACGAAGAGTCGGACACGACTGAACGACTTCACTTTCACTTTTCACTTTCATGCACTGGAGAAGGAAATGGCAACCCACTCCAGTATTCTTGCCTGGAGAATCCCAGGGACTGGGGAGCCTAGTGGGCTGCCATCTATGGGGTTGCACAGAGTCGGACACGACTGAAGCGACTTAGCAGCAGCAGCAGCAGACCTATAGATTGGGCTTCCCTGGTGCCTCGGTGGTAAAGACAGTCATCAGATTAGCTTGATACATTTGTGAAGGGCTAAGAGGGCTATGGATTAGCACTAAAAAGCTAGGCCTATGAATTTGGCCATGTCCTTGAATTCTTCTCCTTTGTGAAATAAAGAGATATAACTGATATTTTTTTCATGTGATTGTCATGATCAGTATTGAATATTTACAGTAGGTTGAATGGTAGATGAATAGATTATGATAGGTAGAATGATAGGTAGATATTAATAAGTAGAGGCATAGAAGTGGCAAATACTGGAAGTGAACTCAGATCTGTCTAGCATCATGATTAAACTAGTATAACATCTCTTAATGCTACTTATAAACTTGTTAACTGTGTTCAAAGACAGAAAGGGCAATTTATTGCTTACCATTTATATTTTAAAGATATTCCAGCTGCCATCGCTATTCATCAATATATTCAGTTTAGATTTAAACATTTCTCAGGGAACTGTTAAAGAAGATAATATTGGAGTATCTTCTCCATTTAGTATAAATGTATAATAGCTTCAAGGTGGTAGTTCAGAAATGAAAGACGATGATCAATGTTTAATCATCACAAACTTAATCACTGCTGTCTAAACTTCCATGGTCACGCAGGCCAAGTAAAGCAGAGGACTCCTACAGTTTATATCAGGTGCTTTCTCTTTATTCATGCTTATCTTCAGCTGTACAACATGTAATATGGAATTACTGAAATGGAAGGGTATTGTGACATTTCAGAGTAGTCATGCACATTTTCCTGGAGAGAAAATTAATTATAGAACAAAATGAAGATGAAAAAATACAAATGAAAGGTGATAAAAATAGCAACAATAAACTGTCTTTTATGGACTTTTAGAAGTCTGAATATCATCTGAGAACAATAATTATTCTGCATGTGGCTTCAAACTTCCACATTTCTTTGCTCTTCTTAAAGAAATTTGTTATTTAATATTATTAATGAGATTTAATATTAATGAATCTTATGCTCTTTTCTAGAATTATTTTGTGTCAATCTGAATGTCAGCTTCCTCATTTTGAGCTATAACTTTTTAATGACACATATGATCTAACCTTTTTTAATGCTTCCTTCCGAAATGTTGCATTTGCTATTCTCTGCCTTAGAACAATCTTTCTGGATAGCCCTAAAGCTAGTGTCTCATAATTATTTGAGCCTTTGTTGACTGCTAATGCTTAGTTGTTGCTCTCATCTTTTCCTGGTTTGCTATTTCATATTATTAAAAACCATCAATACTTAAAATCATCAGGATAATTTATTTTGCTATCATATTGTTTGTATCATTGTACAAAGTTTCTTAAAACCAGGACTATTTTTTTATCTCTTGTGTAGCTCCAGCTAGTGCACATGTTGGATGAAACTGATCTTTTAACACACACCCTAGAGCTTGTTCATAACATCCATGTTGTCACCAATGGACATGTATTAAAATTGAAAAGTTAGTCAATTGTCTACACAATTCAAATAGAAACACTTGATTAAATGGTTTTTGGAAATGTGCTTTAAAGTTCTGTCAGTGAATGATGGGACAGAACAGATCAGAGGAGTCAGATATTAAGAAAATAGCAATGTTTACTAGGATCAGTCAGGTATAAAGTTCAATTTAGCTGCTGATAACCAAAAAGATTAGGAGTGTTCCTGGTTCTCAGATGGTAAAGAATCTGCCTGCAATTCAGGAGACCCAGGTTTGATCCCTGGGCCGGGAAGATCCCCTTGAAGAAGGGAATGGCAACCCACTCCAGTATTCTTGCCTGGAGAATTCCGTGGACAGAGGAGCCTGGCAGGTTATAGTTGTGGAACTGCAAATAGTCAGACACGACTGAGAAACACACTTTCTTTTCATCCAGAAGGTATGACAGATGACTTGGTGATTCATACCAGCAGTGAACGTGTTAGAGTTTAATAAGAAGGAACAAGTAGTTGCCAACAGGTAAAACTACACAAGGACAGAGCAGTCTGTGCGAGCAGAGATGCATAGAGAGTATCAGGAGAATGGAATTCTAAGAAGAAAAGGAGTAGGAGTGGGCACCCAGGATCTAAATAGGGTTTTTTCAGCTAGACTTTCTTGAGAAGAACTGGTAAGGCAGGGACCCTGTTCCTCAAGCTTTGATGTACAGTGTAGGAGGAAGGTAGGTAGAATTCTGCTTTCTGGTATTAAGACATAATATGCTGATTTTGCTTTATTTTTTCAGCCTGCCCAATATTGGAAAGCTCTCCTTACTTAAGTCCCCTACATAGAACCCTTGAGTTGAGAAGTTTCAAGGATGTGAACATGTCTTCAGATGTCCAATCACATAAGTTAGTTCGCATAACTGTTGCACATTGTCAGGTGCATGCATCCTCGATAAATGGTAGTGTTTTGTGTACTTTACTGGACAGTACTGTATAGAGAACAGTAGTACAGCATCTTTATTTCAAGCCAAGGATGTCCAAAAGTAACCATAAAAACAGTGATGATTGTAGCTAGTGCTGCTAAGGAGTGCCAAGCACCAGGAAGGACGAAAAGAGACAAGAGAAAGAAGAAGTAACTGACAAACTGAAGACATTCATGATGCAGAAAGAGCAAGGGGATTTTCTTTATCTGAGGAGGCACTGTTAGGTTTTGAGAAACAGGACCTGAACGTAGAAAGGTACACGGAGGTTGAAGAAGTTATTCAGAATGCAATCCAGTGCTACTGTGTCATCTATGATGAGAAAAACAGAGCTACCACCCAGACATCACTGGATCATTTTTTCAAGAGGTTGTATAGAATTGAATCCAGCAAGGAACCAGAACCTGTGCCACGAATGCCAGGTGTGAGCGAAATTGCAGCTTGCCCTCCATCTCCTTTTGTTGAGGATTTTTTAGTTCTACCATCTTCTGCCTCCTCTCCCTACTTGTCAATAACACTTCCTGCCTGTTCACTCAATGCCAGCCCCTGTATGCCAGCTGTTGTACTGTACTACTGTCTTTTCCAAGGCACTGTATTGTAAGATTAAACGTCTTTATTTTTTCTTGTTTTTTATGCAATATTTGTGAGAAAAGTATTATGAATCTATTATAGTACAGTACTATATAGCCGATTGTGTTAGTTGGGTACCCAGGCTAACTTTGATGGACTTACAAACAAATTGGACTTATGAACACACTCAGAACAGAACTCATTCATATTTAGGGGACTTACTTTATTCGTATAGCCACTCCTGTTTTCTTTTGATTACCAATTAATTGGAACATATTTTTCCATTCTTTCACTTCCAATTATTTCATTTCTTTGAATCATAAAGAGAGTCTCTTATATGCAAAATAGTTGGATCTTGTTTTTGTTCCTGGACCTGTGAATGTGCTCTCAGAATAGAATTCATTTGTATGTAGGGTACTTATTGCATTGACTAAAACCACAACTGATCCAAGACCATGATCAAACTCAACTTGAAGGCAAAAGGAAAAGAAATGACTGGTTGATTAGCTTATGAAAAGTAGTAAATGATTCTGTTTGGTAGTTATTTGCAGAATCTGTGTTTGGATTCCTCTTCTTCATAAGCATACCTTAAGGACCACTATCAAGTTCAAAGTCAACTGGTTCAAAAAGGAGACAATAATCCAGTTTAGGAAAAGTCCATCTTTTTTTTTAAAGCTATATATTAATAAGAACAGAAAGGTGGAATTGTGTTTGTGAGATATGTGTGTGGTAGCAAGACAAGTTAAAGCTTGGGAAAATAGGCCTTTCTCAAAGCTAGAATTATCTCAGTCTTTGCTGTGCACATGACTTTGAATATTAGTGATAAATATATCTGGTAGGCATTCATACAGGTTCACAATTCTATTTTGACCACAATTTGAGTTTCCAAATCATCACTGGCATACTTTCAAATCAAACTCTGATTCTGGAGGGAAAGAAGATAGAATAACTCTGAATAGAATCTTTTATTAGTAATAAGCTCAGCAAACCTCACATGGTAGAAATATCAGAGCAGTTCTGCACCAGAGGAAGACTTAGCAAAGGCAATCCATTTATTTGGCAACACATTTCCTTTTGGAAGTCACATTTATTTGCCTTAATCCAACCCCACAGATTTCAGTTCACTGACAAACCAGCAATCTTTTAAAAAGGAAAGAGGAACTAAAGCCACATGCTTCTTCAGTCAGAGTTGAGTCATTCTGATTTAATTACATCACTGAAAAAGGCAGACAATTACAGTTCAATTAAGGATGTATAACATGAATCAGATTACAGTACAGAAGAGACTTCAAACGATTTGTGGATTTCAGGATGAAACTTTTAAGGATTAACAAATGAACTTCAGTGGTTTCCCTAACCATTCTGAGTGAATTTCAACTAGAGTATTTAATCAGAAAGATCTGGAAAGCAGATTTTATTGTTGCCATTTCAGCTAGGTTACCTTCACCATCGAACTGAAACCTGCCCAGATGGTGTCCTCTCTTGAGTGTTGAGGAGCTACATAAAAGATGATCCTGACAATAGGAGTTAGATCATTTATATTGATAAGAAGCTTTTATTCTGTTTTTTTTTTTTTTTGAAGTGAGTTTCCCCCTCACCCCCTTTTACTGTAAAGAACGTTTTCTTTCTAGGTTTCTCACTGCGATAAATAGCTCTAAACTTAATTTTTAAAATGCTCTGTGGTTGTTTCAAAGTCAGTTGAAGGATGCAGGTCAATTTTCTTCTGGTTCATTTTTCTTTTCCTACTTTCAAATGTATGCTGAGTTCACTTACAAGGATTTACTGTGGGGTGAATACAACAAAATTTACCAGGAGTGAATAAGACTGTAGGATCCATTCCAAAAGAGGAAATTAGAATCAAAAAAAGTATTGATAATTTAATGAAATGTATTATTTGGAAATATTAAATGAATGGAATCAATATTCCTCTAAGAATACTTGACTTTATTCAATTTTCTACCGCTATTGCATCAGTCTTATTCTCATTATATTTAAATAAATAATAGGCTAATTTATACATTAGAAAGGTAATAGAATGGCTATTTTTACTTAATAAGTGGACATTTCTGTTCTACCAGATTATTTTATAATTACTCATTATAATCATAGTATTTTGAATTTTAGTTTTAAATTACTAATTAAAAATATTTTATTCCATAACACCCTGTGAACACAGAAGGATAGATAGGTAATGATAGCCTATTTATAACTTTGGAATTATCTTAATAAAGCTATAAATTCATCCTCTGTGAAGTCGTGTCTGACGCCTAGCGACCCCATGGACTGCAGCCTACCAGCCTCCTCCATCCATGGGATTTGCCAGGCAAGAGTACTGGAGTGGGGTGCCATTGCCTTCTCCAGAATTTACCCACTTACTTAATTAGAACATTTTGGTAACTGTGCCTAATATGCTTCTCTAAGAATCTGTCTCCCATGCAACTCCAGCAACAACCATGATTCTAAGTTCCATGTTTATACTTCGATTTTCTGTATAGTTTTGCTATACGTATGTGTCTCTTTAAACATGAAAGTTTTGTTTGGGTTTTGAGTACATAAGTCATGATATAATGTATGCATTCTACAAGTTTTAAAAATTTAACATCAAGACTCATTTATGTTGTTAAATTGAAATAGTTTCACCACTGTGTCTCTTGAGCTTTATATATATTGTGTGTTAGTTGCTCAGTCATGTCCAACTCTTTGCAGTCCCACAGACTGCAGCTTGCCAGCTCCTCTGTCCATGGAATTCTCCAGGCAAAATACTGCAGTGGATTGCCATTCCCTTCTCAGAGGATCTTCCCAACCCAGAGATTGAACCCGGGTCTCCCTCACTTTAGACAGATTCTTTACCATCTGAGTCACAAAGGGAGCCCATTATTTCCCTTACTCTCTCAACAGCTCCATGAGGTAAATATTTTTATTCTCATATTGAGTGTAAGAAATCAAAGCTGAAGAAAATGGACAGACATAGCTCAAGGTTACATCTCAGGAAGGTGACACCTACCCGTGGTTGGTAGCTGAGCCTCTCTTGACTTCTAACTCTGTGTTATTTAATATAGAACAACTGAGACTTCCAAGTAACAGAAAAAGCTCAAACCTAAATTGTTTTTGAGGTTGTAGTATCACCATTTTACACATGAGCAAAGTGTATACAAATGGAGATATTTCCAAAAGTTGTCTATTGCAGGAGGCAAAAGGATGACCCTACCAAGATGTCTGCATTTAATTCCCAGAACCTATGAAAATATAATCTTACATGAAAAGGGCTTAAATTGTTGATGGAATTCAGAATGCTAATCAGCTAACTATAAAATCAGGGCATTTTCCTGGATGATATGGGTTCGATATATTCACAAGTTATCTTTTAAATATTGAAGAGAGAGGCAGAATTGTAAATGAATATACCTGTTTGAATAAACAGATTTCCAATGTGATGAAACATTTATGACTGCTAGTATGTTGCATTGTCCACACATCATACTTGGACTTTTAAAATATTTAATTAGTATATTTGGTTGATGTAATACACTTACATAGTTCAAATTCAAAAGATGTGAAAGGATAAAGAGTGAAAAAGTCCATTGGCCATGTCTGATCTCTACTTTATTCTTTCCTTGCAACCTATATTATTACTTCATATGGCTATTTTCCACATGTATTTTATATTTGTATAACCAAATGTGCTTATAAATATATGCTCTCATCCTCATCTTTCACATAATTGCTAGCATACTATACACTACAGTATGCTATTGTACACATCGACTCTTAACATTTGCTAGAAATACTTTCACTGGGTGAAAAGCATTCTTGTAATTTATTAACCAACTACCTAGACTTTTCCCATTCCGTTGTTTCCTCTATTTCTTTGCATTGATCACTGAGGAAGGCTTTCTTATTTCTCTTATTGCTATTCTTTGGAACTCTGCATTCAGATGCTTATATCTTTCCTTTTCTCCTTTGCTTTTCACTTCTCTTCTTTTCACAGCTATTTGTAAGGTCTCCTCAGATAGCCATTTTGCTTTTTTTGCATTTCTTTTCTATGGGGATGGTCTTGATCCCTGTCTCCTATACAATGTCATAAACCTACATCCATAGGTCATCAGGCACTCTATCTATCAGATCTAGGCCCTTAAATCTATTTCTCACTTCCACTGTATAATAATAAGGGATTTGATTTATGTCATACCTGAATGGTCTAGTGGTTGTCCCTACTTTCTTCAATTTAAGTCTGAATTTGGCAATAAGGAGTTCACCAGAGTCAGCTCCTGGTCTTGTTTTCACTGACTGTAGAGAGCTGTATAGACTGTATAGAGCTTCTCCATCTTTGGCTGTAAAGAATATAATCAATCTGATTTTGGTGTTGGCCATCTGGTTATGTCCATGTGTAGAGTCTTCTCTTGTGTTGTTGGAAGAGGGTGTTAGCTATGACCAGTGCATTCTCGTGGCAAAATTCTATGAGCCTTTGCCCTGCATCATTCCATATCTCAAGGCCAAATTTGCCTGTTGCAATAGGTATCGCTTGACTTCCTACTTTTGCATTCCAGTCCCCTATAATGAAAAGGGCATCTTTTTTAAGTGTTAGTTCTAAAAGGTCTTGTAGGTCTTCATAGAAGCATTCAACTTCGGCTTCTTCAGCGTTACTGGTTGGAGCATAAGCTTGGATTACAGTGATATTGAATGGTTTGGCTTGCTAACGAACAGAGATCATTCTGTCATTTTTGAGATTGCATCCAAGTACTGCATTTCGGACTCTTTTGTTGACCATGATGGCTACTCCATTTCTTCTAAGGGATTCCTGCTCACAGTAGTAGATATAATGGTCTTTTGAGTTAAATTCACCCATTCCAGTCCATTTTAGTTGGCTGATTGCTAGAATGTAGAAGTTCACTCTTGCCATCTCCTGTTTGACCACTTCCAATTTGCCTTGATTCGTGGACCTAACATTCCAGGTTTCTATGCAACATTGCTCTTTACAACATCAGACCTTGCATCTATCAGCAGTCACATCCACAGCTGGGTGTTGTTTTTGCTTTGGCTCCATCCCTTCATTCTTTCTGGAGTTAATTCTCTACTGATCTCCAGTAGCATATTGTGTACCTACTGACCTGGGGAGTTCCTCTTTTAGTATCCTATCATTTTGCCTTTTCATACTGTTCATGTGGTTCTCAAAGCAAGAATACTGAAGTGGTTTGCCATTCCCTTCTCTAGTGGACCACATTATGTCTTCAAGAAAATTAGAGATACCAATGGAACATTTCATGCAAAGATGGGCTCGATAAAAGACAGAAATGGTATGGACCTAACAGAAGCAGAAGATATTAAGAAGAGGTGGCAAGAATACACAGAACAGTACAAAAAAGATCTTCACAACCAAGACAATCATGATGGTGCGATCACTCACCTAGAGCCAGACATCCTAGAATGTGAAGTCAAGTGGGCCTTAAAAAGCATCACTATGAACAAAGCTAGTGGAGGTGATGTCATTCCAGTCGAGCTATTTTAAATCCTGAAAGATGATGCTGTGAAAGTGCTGTACTCAATATGCCAACAAATTTGGAAAACTCAACAGTGGCCACAGGACTAGAAAAGGTCAGTTTTCATTCCAATTCCAAAGAAAGGCAATGCCAAAGAATGCTCAAACTACCACACGCTTGCACTCATCTCACATGCTAGGAAAGTAATGCTCAAAATTCTCTAAGCCAGGCTTCAGCAATACGTGAACTATGAATTTCCAGATGTTCAAGCTGGGTTTAGAAAAGGCAGAGGAACCAGAGATCAAATTGCCAACATCCGCTGGATCATCCAAAAAGCAAGAGAGTTCCATAAAATAATCTGTTTCTGCTTTATTGACTCTGCCAAAGCCTTTGACTGTGTGGATCACAATAAACTGTGGAAAATTCTGAGAGAGATGGAACTACCATCTGACCTGCCTCTTGAGAAACCTATATGCAGGTCAGGAAGCAACAGTTAGAACTGGACATGGAACAACAGACTGGTTCCAAATAGAAAAAGGAGTATGTCAAGGTTGTATATTGTCACCGTGCTGATTTAACTTACATGCAGAGTATGCTGAAATCAAGATTGCCGGGAGAAATATCAATCACCTCAGATATGCAGATGACACCACCCTTATGGCAGAAAGTGAAGAAGAACTAAAGAGTCACTTGATGAAAGTGAAAGAGGAGATTAAAAAGTTGGCTTAAAGCTCAACATTCAGAAAACGATGATCATGGCATTTGGTCCCATCACTTCATGGGAAATAGATGGGGAAATAGTGGAAACAGTGTCAGATTTTATTCTGGTGGGCTCCAAAGTCACTGCAGATGGTGATTGCAGCCATGAAATTAAGACACTTACTCCTTGGAAGAAAAGTTATGACCAACCTAGATAGCATATTCAAAAGCAGAGACATTACTTTGCCAGCAAAGGTCCGTCTAGTCAAGGCTATGGTTTTTCCGGTGGTCAAGTATGGATGTGAGAGTTGGACTGTGAAGAAAGCTGGGCACTGAAGAATTGATGCTTTTGAACTGTGGTGTTGGGGAAGACTCTTGAGAGTCCCTTGGACTGCAAGGAAATCCAACCAGTCCATCCTAAAGGAGATCGGTCCTGGGTGTTCATTGGAAGACTGATGCTGAAACTGAAACTACCATACTTTGGCCACCTCATGTGAAGAGTTGACTCATTGGAAAAGACTCTGATGCTGGGAGGGATTGAGGGCAGGAGGAGAAATGGACGACAGAGGATGAGATGACTGGATGGCATCACCGACTCGAGGGACATGAGTTTGGGTGAACTCCCGGAGTTGGTGATGGACAGGGAGGCCTGGCATGCTGCTATTCATGGGGTCACAAATAGTTGGACACGACTGAGCGACTGAACTAAACTGAACTGACCTAGAATTTTAATGTGTTGATGAACCATGATTTATTTCACCATTCTCTTATCAATAGATATTTAGACTGTTTTTACTTTTTTACTATTTATCATCCCCAAATAAAGTAAATGAAAGTTTATTTTACCCATACGTTGTCAGCACAATATATTCTTAAGCTTTCTGATCTTTATCAATATTAAAGGAGAAAAAATTGTATTCGTGTAATTTTATTTATATTTCTTTTATGATTGAAGATAAGTATGTATTATTCTTTAAGATTTATTTGTATTTCCCTTTCTAAAAATTTTCATTATTGCTTTGTTCACTCTTCTATTATTGATTTCTCTCTTGTTAATATATGGAAGCTCTCTATATACTATGAAAAATGGCTTTGTGTAAACAAATGGCATGTATCTTTTTTCTTTATAGAAATTTTTGTTATGGCTGCATTTCTGATATTTTATTGAAATGCTAACCTGGCATTTCAGTCAAATGCTAAATTGAGTGATAAATTTCAGGATGGGGTCATTGGCAGAGCTATTCTGCTGCAACTCAGCAACCAGGTCTCATCCCACCATGGAATAACACCTCCATTTGACATAAGGGTGTATTCATCAGATGTTGTCTCGTGGCATATTCAAACAGCACAGGCTCTAAGTGTGGTGGTGAAGTTTTCCCATTAATAAGAGTAGATACATTTCTATGAACTTGTTTGATTTTTTCCTCCACTGATGAAAGTATAGGAGATATCTTTTCCTTGCTCCTGACAGTAATGAGGTGAGTTTGAGATTCTCATAATTAAGAGTGATGTTTACTATAGGTATTTTATAGATATACTATATCAAGTTGAGAACATTCCCCTCTATTCCTAGTTTGTTGAGAGTATTTTTCACGTATAGATTCTGGATTTTGTCTTATCCTTTTTTCTGCATCTTTTGATACGATCATGTGATTTTCTTTTTTTGCCTGTTGATTTCTTTTTTTGCCTGATGGATTATATTAATTGATTTTCAACTGTTTAAACCAGCCTTATATATCTGGAATAAATTCAACTTGTGTTTGTGGTGTATAATTCTTTTTATCCAATGTTGGATTTTATTTTCTAATATTTTGTTGAAGATTTTTATGTCTATGTTCATGAGAGATATTGGTCTCCAGTTTTTAATTCACGTACATTTTTTTAATAGGGTAATACAGACTTCATAGACTGAGTTAGGAAGTGTTTCCTCTTTTTCTATCCTCTGAAAACGAATGTAGAGAATTGATATAATCTCTTCAGAATAACTGAACATTGAAACAAAACATCCATTGAAACACTTAGTCTGTGATTCATTATATAATTAAACATTTTACTTCACCAAAATATCTCTGATATTTGCTTCTGTCCAAAATATCCGTTGAGCCATTTGGTCCACACTAAAAAGTTCCTTGAAATTGGTCCTGTCCAAAACATCCATTGAGATATTTGGTCCATGATTTGTTAGCAATACAAATAACACTAACATTCAATTTTAAATGCTTTAATTTATTTACATTATATTTATTGTAATTCATGATGAATTTGGGGTTTCACATTTATTCTTGTTCTTACCCATGAATTTTGGCAGAGTTTCTCTTAATTCAGTGAGGAATCACTCCCAAGTATATTTTGACCTAATTATTGGCTTTATATTTGTTATATATGTTAACAATTTCGGTTGTAAAATCTGATTTTTGTCTATCATCATGAATTTGGTCATCATACCAGAATGTAATCACCAAGAAACTGAGTGATAACTTGTTTATTGCTTTGCTATTCATCTTTTAATTCTTCAATATATCTCAAAATTGAAGGATGATGCACTATCAGCTTGTGGAATTTGCTATACCAGCCTTCCTCGGCACTGCTCATTCCATAATCACTATTCAGTAATGATGTAGAACATTCCAAATTTCTGGTGGGAATCTTGGAGCTTTTGATCTTTTGCCCCTGCCACATCTTACACAGACATATAGTCTCTCAATATAATCCACCAGGTCATCTAAATTTTTTTCTGCATTCTCCACAATGTACTCAAAATTTAATTTCCAATTTCCAAAGGCATAAATGAAAATCCAAGCAGTATGGCTGCACCCTTATGAGAGTTATTTTCTACTGTCATATATATCCACGTTACACCCAAAGAACATATTTTTCACCACTGTGATTGTGAAAAGTAAAATAAGCATGTTTTTCCTTGTGCATTTCTTGGTAGTAATCAAATCGCATTCATATTTGCAAGCTTGAAATCCATCATACACAGTGAAGGGTTGATGTCAAGACTTCTTACTTATGCAAATGTAAATACTTTCCTCTCATCTTCTCATTGTTAGCACATAAATTAGTGCCATAGTATAACCCAAACTGTATTGTGCACAGTAAATAATTTAATGGACTGTGTTAGTACCATCTTGAAAGTGTCATCACTGAATAATGTGTACTGGCACTTAAGTATCAAATATTGTCATAAGTTTTGTAAATAAAAACAGTTAGAACTGGACATGGAACAACAGACTGGTTCCAAATAGGAAAGGAAGTACGTCAAGGCTGTATATTGTCACCCTGCTTATTTAACTTCTATGCAGAGTACATCATGAGAAATGGTGGGCTGAATGAAGCACAAGCTAGAATCAAGATTGCTGGGAGAATTATCAATAACCTCAGATATGCAGATGACACCACCCTTATGGCAGAAAGTGAAGAGGAACTAAAAAGCCTCTTGATGAAAGTAAAAGAGGAGAGTGAAAAAGTTGGCTTAAAGCTCAACATTCAGAAAAGGAAGATCATGGCATCTGGTCCCATCACTTCATGAGAAATAGATGGGGAAACAGAGAAACAGTGGTTAACATTTTTGGGGGCCCCAAAATCACTGCAGATGGTGATTGCAGCCATGATTTAAAAGACGCTTACTTCTTGGAAGGGAGGTTATGATCAACCTAGACAGCATATTCAAAAGCAGAGACATTATTTTGCCAACAAAGGTCCATCAAGTCAAGGCTATGGTTTTTCCAGTGGTCATGTATGGATGTGAGAGTTGGACTATAAAGAAAGCTGAGTGCCAAAGAATTGATGCTTTTGAACTGTGGTGTTAGTAGAGAAGACTCTTGAGAGTCCTTTGGACTGCAAGGAGATCCAACCAGTCCATCCTAAATGAGGTCAGTCCTGGGTATTAATTGGAAGGACTGACGTTGAAGCAGAAACTCCAATACTTTGGCCACCTGATGCGAAAAGCTGACTTATTTGAAAAGACCCTGATGCTGAGAAAGATTGAGGGCAGAAGAAAGTGACGACAGAGAGTGAGATGGTTGGATTACATCACTAACTCAATGGACATGAGTTTGGGTGGACTCCAGAAGTTGTTGATGGACAGGGAGGCCTGGCATGCTATGGTCCCTGGGGTGGCAAAGAGTCGGACACGACTGAGCAACTGAACTGACTGGCTGACTGATTCTTTTGTTATCCTGACCAACAAAATAGTGGAATTGTGCATAAGAAATGGTTCTCCATATCTGGTCATTTCATAATCCTCTGGAATTTCATTTCTATGAAATAAAGTTGGCTTTAGAGGTCAATGTTTGTTTGAATTCTATTTACTCACCTCTTTATTGAATTTCTTTCTGGTGGCATTTAGAGAACCGCTTCATCATGAATATCATGGAGAACTCTTCCAAGTACCTCTGATGGTGTTTGTATCTGGCTCTTTTTTCTGCTTATTCTTTTAAACTAGTCAGGGTTTTCCTTACTTCTCCTTCAGCATCAATGGATGCTGATGTTTTTCTGTCCCATCCCAAATGATTAGAATGCTATTTAAATCCTAATTAGTGTGCATCAAACATTGAAGATTTTCCTCTCTTCATAGCACCAGAAACATTTAATCCCACCTCTCTTAAACAAATGAAAATTGTGACAAAATCATTATAACATAGCATTTAATGCATGCTTTTACAGCATCTCACACATTTTGATAATTTGTGCTTTCTTTTTTATTTAGTTTTCATTTTAATTTTACTTTTAAATTTCTCTTGATATTTCTCCTTTGACTCATGTATTATTTAAAAGTATGCTATTTAATTGTGTGGTAGTTTGAGCATTCTCTGGCATTGCCTTTCTTTGGGATTAGAATGAAAACTGACTTTTTCCAGTCCTGTGGCCACTGCTGAGTTTTCCAAATTTGCTGGCATATTGAGTGCAGCACTTTCACAACATCATCTTTTAGGATTTGAAATAGCTCAACTGGAATGACATCACCTCCACTAGCTTTGTTCATAGTGATGCTTCCTAAGGCCCACTTCACTTCACATTCCAGGATGACTGGCTCTAGGTGAATGATCACACCATCGTGATTATCTTGGTCATGAAGATCTTTTTTGTATAGTTCTTCTGTGTATTCTTGCCACCTCTTCTTAATATCTTCTGCTTCTGTTAGGTCCATACCAGTTCTGTCCTTCATCGAGCCCATCTTTGCATGAAATGTTCCCTTGGTATCTATCAGTTTCTTGAAGAGATCTCTAGTCTTTCCCATTCTGTTGTTTTCCTCTATTTCTTTGCATTGATCATTGAGGAAGGCTTACTTATCTCTCCTTGCTATTCTTTGGAACTCTGTATTCAGATGCATATATCTTTCCTTTTCTCCTTTGCTTTTCACTTCTCTTCTCTTCACAGCTCTTTGTAAGGCCTCCCCAGAAAGCCATTTTGCTTCTTTGCATTTTTTTTCCATGGGGATGGTCTTGAACCCTGTCTCCTGTACAATGTCACGAACCTCTGTCCATAGTTCATCAGGTACTCTATCTATCAGATCTACTTCTTTAAATCTATTTCTCACTTCCAAGGTATAATCATAAAAAATTTGATTTAGGTTATACCTGAATGGAGATGTACAGGGAGGCCTGGCATGCTGCGATTGATGGGGTCGCAAAGAGTCGGACACAACTGAGGAACTGAACTGAACTGAACTGAATGGTTTAATGGTTTTCCCTACTTTCTTCAATTTAAGTCTGAATTAGCTCAATATGCCAGCAAATTTGGAAAACTCTGCAGTGGCCACAGGACTGGAAAAGGTCAGTTTTCACTCCAATCCGAAAGAAAGGCAACACCAAAGAATGCTCAAACTACCGCACAATTGCACTCATCTCACATGCTAGGAAAGTAATGCTCAAAATTCTCCAAGCCAGGCTTCAGCAATACGTGAACCATGAAATTCCTGATGTTCAAGCTGGTTTTAGAAAAGGCAGAGGAACCAGAGATCAAATTGCCAACATCTGCTGTATCATCAAAAAGGCAGAGAGTTCCAGAAAAACATCTATTTCTGCTTTATTGACTCTGCCAAAGCCTTTGACTGCGTGGATCACAATAAACTGTGGAAAAATCTGAAAGAGATGGGAATACCAGACCACCTGACCTGCCTCTTGAGAAACCTGTATGCAAGTCAGAAAGCAACAGTTAGAACTGGACATGGAACAACAGACTGGTTCGAAATAGGAAAAGGAGTACGTCAAGGCTGTATGTTGTCACCCTGCTTATTTTTAACTTATATGCAGAGTACATCATGAGAAATGCTGGGCTAGAAGAAGCACAAGCTGGAATCAAGATTACTGGGAGAAATATCACTAACCTGAGATATGCAGATGACACCACCCTTATGGCAGAAAGTGCAGAAGAACTAAAAAGCCTCTTGATGAAAGTGAAAGAGGAGATTAAAAAGTTGGCTTAAAGCTCAACACTCAGAAAACGAAGATCATGGCATTTGGTCCCATCACTTCATGGGAAATAGATGGGGAAATAGTGGAAACAGTGTCAGACTTTATTTTGAGGGGCTCCAAAATCACTGCAGATGGTGACTGCAGCCATGAAATTAAAAGACGCTTACCCCCTGGAAAGAAAGTTATGACCAAACTTGATAGCATATTCAAAAGCAGAGACATTACTTTGCCAACAAAGGTCCGTCTAGTCAAGGCTATGGTTTTTCCCGTGGTCATGTATGGATGTGAGAGTTGGACTGTGAAGAAAGTTGAGTGCCGAAGAATTGATGCTTTTGAACTGTGGTGTTGGAGAAGACTCTTGATCCCTTGGACTGCAAGGAGATCCAACCAGTCCATCCTAAAGGAGATCGGTCCTGGGTGTTCATTGGAAGGACTGATGCTAAAGCTGAAAATCCAATACTTTGGCCACCTCATGCGATGAGTTGACTCATCGATAGAGACTCTGATGCTGGGAGGGATTGGGGGCAGGAGGAGAAGGGGACAACAGAGGATGAGATGGCTGGATGGCATCACTGACTCAATGCACATGAGTTTGGGTGAACTCCGGGTGTTGGTGATGGACAGGGAGGCCTGGCGTGCTGCAATTCTTGGGGTCACAAAGAGTCAGACATAACTGAGCGACTGATGCTATTTAATCTCCATTATTTCAGGGTTTCCAGTTATTTTTTATTACTGATTTCTAGTTTAATTCCATGGTGGTGTGAGAGCAGACATCGTATGATATCTATTCTCTTAGTTTTGTCAAGATGTGTTTTATGGCCCAGAATATGGTTCATTTTGTTGAATGATCCAAGTGAGCTTGAGAAGAATGTGAACTCTACTGTCATTGTCAAAGTAGTCTATAGATGTCAACTTATATCAAGTTGATTTATCGTGCTGAGTTTCACTATGTCTTTCCTGATATTCTGATTTTCTGCATGCTGGATGTGTTCACTTCTTAAGAGCTGGGTATTGAAGCCTTCAAATATGTTAGAGATTCATTTATTTCTCCTTGCAATTCTATTGTTTTTTTGTCTCATGCATTTTGACTTTCAGTTGGGTACGTACATACTAAGGATAATGTCTTCTTGGGGATTGAATCTTTTATCATCAAGTACTTTAATCCTGATAACTGTCCATAATTTGCAGTTTGTTTGGTGTGAAATTAATACAGCTACTATTGCTTTCTTTGCATTGGTATGATATATTTTCCTTCATTTTTTTGTTTTAAATCTGTATGTGTCTTTAAAGTAGATTTCTTGATGACAATATTTATTTGTGTCTGTTTTTTTGTCTACTCTGACAATTTCTTTTATAAATGATGCATGTAGACCTTGATATTGAAAGTGATTTTTGATTTAGCTGAATTAATATCTAATCTATGCATTGCCTTTTTCTATTTTTTACCATATTCTTGGTTCCAATTTTATCTTCCATCCTACTCTCTTTTGTGGTTTTAATTGAGGATTTTAAAAATTATTGCATTTTATCTCCTTCTTTAACACATCAGCTATACTACTGTCTTAAAAAACTTTTTTAGTGGTTGTACTAGAATCTAGTGTACATCTAATGATTACAAGAATTTCTTATTGCTGTATGTGTGTCATATGAGCAGAACAATTTAGCAAAAAACTGCCTATTTTAAAAAATGCAAACAAACATATAGGAATGAAATTATATAAGTTTTGAGACTTCTCTTAGAAATTCAGTGGATAACAATTTCATTAATATTAATGAAAAGAAGAGAAATCTTGATAATTTTTGAACATTTCATATGTGTTGGGAATTCAGCTATACTCTTTATCTACTTTGCTGTGTTTGAAATTTTTTTCATTGAAAAAAAAATACTTTAAATTTTGTAATTTAAGGGCTTCCTTGGTGGTTCAGTGGTTGGGAATCCACTTGCCAATGGCAGAGAACACTGGGTTGATCCCTGGTCTGAGAAGATTCCAGAGCAACTAACCCCATGAACCACAACTACTGAAGCCTGAGTGCCAAGAGCCCGTCTCTGCAAGAAGAGAAGCCACCACAATGAGGAGCCTGTGCACCACAACTAGAGAGTAGGCCCCATACAGCAATGAAGACCCAGTGTAGCCAAAAGTAAAACAAATAGTTAAAAGTTTGTAATTTAAAATATCTTCCAGATTTAAAGTTACACATACATTAACTCACAAATCTTCAGATCATGAAAAAGGTATTATAAAAAATCTAGTTTTTATGGATAAGAAAAACTTTAGGCACAGATTGGTCTAGAAATGTGCGCACTGCAGCAGAATGAGTCCATCTTAGGAGAGATATTGGTTTGGACTCATCTGTTCTTGCTGCCTGGCCACCCTTACCTTAGGCTATTATGTTCACTGACATTGCCTGAGGTTTGAATTAGAAAACACAGGTTGTGTTTGAGTGATACTTTTTGAACTGATCTGAAATAATAAAAAGTTTAAGTTTTAAACTATCATCTTTAGTTCAAAAATAAAGCAAGTTTTCTTTTACTTCTATAGGTGAATGGCAGGAAAGGTTTAAGTTCAAATCAAAACTTCCAAGAACTTAGCAAAAAGTTAGAATCTCTTGTGCTTTCTATAATCATTTTTAGATATACTTTATTTTCATTTCTTCGAAGAAGCAGGAAATGAATTGAACAAAGATTTATGCCATTTAATGTCACAGTTGATTACCAACAGAAATTGGAAGAATGCAATTTTTATGACTTTATGTAAAAGTAAGCTATAATTCAGGATGAAATGGAGATTGGCTAGACAGACATTTAATTTTTAAGAATATATGTTATCTTGCAGGAAATATTTATATTTACTCCTATAAATTAAGAAAATCAAATCTCTAAATTATTTGTTTTAAATAACTCATCTGACCTGATACTAGACACATAGATTTCTCAGATATAACTTCACTACCATATCCCCAAATTATTTTTTAAATGCATAAAATGTTGAAATCTTACTTATGTATTTGACTTAGTGAATTAAGCAGTTGTTATCTGATATTTGTTTTTTAAATTCTATAATGCCTAACATTATTGATATTAAATGCTTAGCAAACATATAAATTATACCTATTTATTAATGTTGAATGAGTATAGGCATAATGTTTTATCATTCAAAGCAAGATAGCCTTCATAAGATAATTATCCTTATCATGTTAAATAGTAAGAACCTGGTTGTGAGAGACACAAGGAAAAAAGTTACTGCTAGACAAGAATGGATGTACATTTTCAGTCTTTTTCTCCTCTACCACTCCAAATTTTTGTGATTTTTCATGAATGTATCTACTCATTCATTTCATTAGTATTTTGAGGTACCAGTCCTTACTATGTACCAGGACACAGTACTGAGTGTTACAGATGGGCTCAGTTTACAAGATCTGCTGTTTTCAGAGTTTATTAATTACAGTTATTGAATTATTTGTCATTCTTTAAAAGTATTGTGCAACTCTATGTCTCTATGCATTTGGACATACCAATCCTTCTGCTTTAAATGTCCTTTCATATTTAGACCACCTCATGAATTTCTCTTTATCCCTCAGGTTAAATTGTGTGGTGAGTACATATCTAGCGTCTTTTATTTCTGAAACTCTCTGTGAATTTCACTACTTCAATAATACTGTTGCCTATATTTAGAAATGACACCCCCTAGCAAGTACATGCCATCTCTCTGAGAAAGTTTTTAAATATTTTGTTGCTTGAATTTGCATAACAGACTTCTCTTATTCTCAATATAGAAAAATTTAATATTATTTTATACTATTCATACATTATTTAAATCAGCATGTGTCTGTTCAACTGAATAATTAAGAAACCGCAAAATTAAAACACCCAGCTTAACATAATGGGAATATATGACTGCAGATTATGTAAATAGCAATCTGTTTTTCTCATGCAGCAGAAAACCTCAGGCATAAAGGAGATCAGAGCTGGTGTAGGTACTTGTATGATATAATCAGTTTCCAAGGGTGATTTTACCTTTCTTTCCTTATTCTGTTACTCATTGCCTTATGCAAGATGGCTGCTATGGCAAAACCAATACAATCCTGTAAAGTAATTAGCCTCCAATTAAAATAAATAAATTTAAATGAAAAAAAAAAAAAGAAAGAAACACGCTGAATGTTAAGTCCCGGAGTTTACAAAGATACTAAAAAAATACAAAAGAAACATTAAGGGTTACTTTTGAATGAAGCTAAAGCTGAAACTCCAGTACTTTGGCCACCTCATGCAAAGAGTTGACTCATTGGAAAAGACTCTGATGCTGGGAGGGATTGGGGGCAGGAGAAGGGGACGACCAAGGATGAGATGGCTGGATGGCATCACTGATTCGATGGACGTGAGTCTGAGTGAACTCCGGGAGTTCGTGATGGACAGGGAGGCCTGGCGTGCTGCGATTCATGGGGTCGCAAAGAGTCGGACACGACTGAGTGACTGAACTGAACTGAACTGAAGGAACTCAGTTCATTTTTTTTTAAACTGGTAAATAAAGAATAAAAATTTAAAAAAGAAGGAAAGAAATAAAATTTAAAAAAAAAAAAAAAAGAAGGGAGAAAGTGGAACTTCCCTTGTGGCTCAGTGAATAAGAATCTGCCTACCAACGCAGGGAACATGGGTTTGAACCCTGGCCTGAGTAGATTCCATATGCCTCGGAGCAGGCTTTAGAGCCCTTGAGGCACAACTGCTGAGCCTGTGTGACGCAATGAGTGCAGCCCCTGCTCCTAGAGCCCCTGCTCCACAACCGCAATGAGAGGCCCGTGTGCTGCAATGAAGAGTAGTCCCCGCTCTCTGCAAGTAGAGAAAGTCCAGGCAAAGGCAGTGAAGACCCAGTGCAGAGCCAAAAATAAAAATAATTACTTAATTAATTTCTTTAAAAAAGAGGGGAGAAAGTGAAAAGCAAAAGAATATCAGTGAAGTTTAATACTGCCTTTAGATAACAACAACTTTTTGGAAGTGTCACTAGTAGATTGAAGCTTATATCTAATTAATCAGATATATGGGTCAGCAACACAAAAGTAATTCAATGGGAATCTATAAGGTTTTCCTAGTGCACTACATTCTTGAATATATCAGAGTTCAACTAGAAAAAAGTGAGAATGGCTAAGTAATAGGTATCTTTAAGTGTTTATCACATAGTCATGCCAGATAAATATACTTATTGTAATGTTTCTTCACATATAAGGGGTTGCCTGGTGTCTCAGATAGTAAAGAATCTGCCTGCAATATGGAAGTCCAGGGTTCAATCCCTGGGTCAGAAGGATCTACTGAAGAAGGGAATAGCAACCCACTCCAGGATTCTTGCCTAGAGAACCCCATGGACAGAGGAGCCTGGTGGGCTATAGTCCATGGAGTCACAGAGTTGGACGTGATTGAGTGACTAAAACTTTCACATATAAATTTCAGAGTGGTTTCGGTACATGCATGTACGTTTTAAATATATGTGTTCCCAGTGTACATTTGATCTATATATTGTGTTGGCCCCTAAACTGTCTTTAGCTCAGTTGGTAAAATAATTTCAGAGACTTGAAAGAAATGACTTCATATTTATTGCAGTTAATGAAACAAGTAACATTTAAAAATTTTAGCCAGATGGTCAAACTATTTCACTGATATTTAAATATTAGCAAATAAAGTAGAACACTAAAACTAGAAATTCCTCAGTGTAACTGCTGAGGGTCCAAACATGAGATGTATACACAGACTAAAACATTTATTCGATGAAATATAAAATCTTAGGGAAAATACATACTTGTCTAGCAAAGTCATTTCCTTCCCCATGTGAAGAACTGAAGCCAGGAAAATAAAATGACTTTGTTAACTTACATTTCTAATAAATGACAGATCAAATAGAGAAGGAAACATTCTGGGTCTAATTTAAAAATATACACATATAATTATAAAAGGTAATATAGCATCCTTATGCTTTACATATGGATAGACATGGTATTCAAGCAAATATTATTTAAATTGTATAATATGATGCTCTTTTGCACGCTTCAGTTTCACTATAAAATATCTAAGTAAACGCAAAAAAATCAGGAAATGAAGTAACATTCGGAAACTCAAGAGCATTTTATTCTTGAATGCAAGGTAGATAAAAGGAAATTTCTAAAAACACTATAATATCTACAGGGATTTAAGAGAATTCAATGTATACTTTCTCTTTTTAACCTTTTGTGTGTGTTTGTCGCTCAGTTGTGTCCAATTCTTTGAGACTCCATGGACTGTATCCTGCCAGGCTCCTCTGTCCATGGAATTCTCCAGGCAAGAATATGGAGTGGGTTGCCATTCCTTCTCCAGGGAATCTCCCGACCCAGGGATTGAATGAGAATCTCCTGCATTGCAGGCAGACACTTTACCATCTGAGCTACCAGGGAAGCCCTTTTCAACCCATTGGTAAATACATTTTGGTTGTAATGGAAAGAATAATACAAAAAACAGCTTCCATTTCTAGAAATTATTGGTAAATATAATGCTTAAGAGATTTTCTCTGCATGCGAATATATCCTTATAACAACTTTAATTTAGTACTTCAGTTCAGTTCAGTTCAGTCATATCTGAATCTTTGTGACCCCATGGACACATGTCTTTAAGAGTTTATCACATAGTCATGCCAGATAAATATACTTATTGTAATGTTTCTTCACATATAAGGGGTTGCCTGGTGTCTTCCTGTCCATCACCAACCCCAGGAGTTGCTCAAACTCATGTCCATTGATCTGGTGATGCCATCCAACCATCTCATCCTCTATCATTCCCTTCTCCTCCTGCCATCAGTCTTTCCAAACATCAGAATATTTTCCAATGAGTCAGTTCTTCACATCAGGTGGCCAAAGATTTGTAGTTTCAGCTTCACAATCAGTCCTTCCAATGAATATTCAGGACTGATTTCCTTTAGGATTGACTGGTTGAATCTCCTTGCAGTCCAAGGGATTCTCAAGAGTCTTCTGCCAACACCACAGTTGAAAAGCATCAATTCTTTGGAATTCAGCTTTCTTTATGGTCCAAATGTCACATCCATACATGACTACTGGAAAAACCATAGCTTTGACTAGATGGACCTTTGTTGGTAGTGTCACTGCTTTTTAATATGCCATCTAGGTTGGTCATAGCTTTTCTTCCAGGGAGCAAGCATCTTTTAATTTCATGGCTGCAGTCACCATCTGCAGTGATTTTGGAGCCCCCCAAAATAAAGTATCTCACTGTTTCCATTTTCTCCCCATTTATTTGCCATGAAGTGTTGGGACCAGATGCCATGATCTGAGTTTTCTGAATGTTGAGTTTTAAGCCAGCTTTTTCACTCTTCTCTTTCACTTTCATCAAGAGGTTCTTTAGTTCTTTTTTACTTTCTGCCATAAGGGTGGTGTTATCTGCATATCTGAGGTTATTGATTTTTCTCCTGGCAATCTTGATTCCACCTTGTGCTTCATCCAGCCCAGCATTTCACATGATATACTCTGCATTTAAGTTAAATAAGTAGGGAGAGAGTATACAGCCTTTCTCAAGTTGGAACCAGTACATTGTTTCATTTCTGGTTCTAACAGTTGCTTCTTGCCCTGCATGCAGATTTATCAGGAGACAGGTAAGGTGCTCGGATATTCCCAACTCTTGAAGAATTTTCCACAGATTTTTTGTGATCCACACAGTCAAAGGCTTTGGTGTAGTCAATAAAGCAGAGGTAGATGTCTTTATGGAAATCTTGCTTTTTTCTATGATCCAATGGATATTGGCAATTTATCTCTGGTACCTTGCCTTTTCTAAATCCAGCTTGAACATCTGAAAGTTCTCAGTTCATGTACTGCTGAAGCCTCATTTGAAGAGTTTTGAGCACTATTTTGCTAGCGAGTGAGATGTGTTCAATTATGTGGTAGTTTGAACATTCTTTGGCATTGCCTTTCTTTGGGATTGGAAAGAAAAATGACCTTTTCCAGTCCTGTGGCCACTGCTAAGTTTTCCAAGTTTCCCAGCATATTGAGCAAAGCACTTTAACAGCATCATCGTTTAGGACTTGAACTATCTCAGCTGGAATTCCATGTCCTCCACTAGCTTTGTTTGTAGTGATGCTTTGTAGGGCCCACTTGACTTCACATTTCAAGATGTCTGGCTCTAGGTGAGTGATAACAGTGTCATGGTTATCTAGGCCATTAAGATTTTTTTGTATAGTTCTGCATATTTTTGCCACTTCTTCTTAATTTCTCCTGCTTCCGTTAGGTCCATACCATTTCTGTCCTTTACTGTGCCCATGTCTGCATGAAATGTTCCCTTGGTATCTCTAAATTTTTGAGCAGCTCTCTAGTCTTTCCCATTCAATTGTTTTCCTCTATTTCTTTGCATTGATCATTGAGGAAGGCTTTCTTATCTCTCCTTGCTATTCTTTGAAATTTTACATTCAAATGGGTAGATCTTTCCTTTTCTCCTTTGCCTTTCACTTCTCTTCTTTTCTCAGCTATTTGTAAGGCCTCCTCAGACAACCATTTTGCCTTTTTGCACTCTTTTTTCTTGGGGATGGTCTTGATCAATACCTCCTGTACAGTGTGACAAATCTCCATCCATAGTTCTTCAGGCACTTAGTCAGTCAGATCTAATGCCTTGAATTTATTTGTCACTTTTGCTGTATAATCGTGATGGATTTGATTAAGGTCATGCCTGATCGTTCTAGTGATTTTCTCTACTTTCTTCAATTTTAATCTGAATTTTACAATAAGGAATTCATGATCTGAGCCAGTCAGTTCCCAGTCTTGTTTGTGCTGACTGTATAGAACTTCTCCATCTTTGGCTGCAAATAATATAATCAATCTCATTTCGGCATTGACCATCTGGTGATGTCCATGTGTAGAGTCATCTCCTGTGTTGTTGGAGAAGGGTTTTGCAATGACCAGTGCATTCTCTTGGCAAAGCCAGTGCATTCTCTTGGCAAAACTTTATTAACCTTTGCCCTGCTTCAATCTGTACTCCAACGCAAAACTTGCCTGTTACCCTAGATATCTTGACTTCCTACTTTTGCATTCCAGTCCCCTATGATGAAAAGGACATCTGTTTTGGTGTTAGTTCTAGAAGATCTTGTAGGTCTTCGTAGAACCATTCAGTTCATCTTCTTCAGTGTTAGTGGTTGGGACATAGACTTGGAAACTATGATTAGAAGAAACGGAGTAGCCCTCATAGTCCACAAGAGTCTGAAATGCAGTACTTGGGTGCATTCTCAAAAATGACAGAATGATCTCTTTTGTTTCCAAGTCAAACCATTCTATATCAATTTAGTACTTAAATGTTATGAATAGACTTGCAATTTAAGATGAAAGACTTAGCACAGGAATTTATATCCCATTATTCTTAAAATGCATACCTAATACTCTTTAGAAATTAGAGAAATAGAAAAAGAATGAAGCAACAACAAAGAACAAAATGGCCTTCACAAGTGGATGAGATTTTTTAACTTTTCTGTAGTTGGACTCTGGAGAATGCTAATAGATTAAGTAGAGAGAAAGATGTCAGTATGTTATAAATGCAGATTGCCTGGTCAAACACAGACCCATGCTTCTCTTTGGCAATTTGTCATAGGGCCAAGGTGATGAGGGTTACTGAAAACAAGAAAACTGGTTGATGTTTAATAAAAACAAAAGAAAACAGCTATATCTTTTCACATACTATCTAAATGAAAAGTACTAGGCAATCTAGCATTCAACCCCAAGGGGAAAAAAACAAAATTGTAGAGCTAATCTCCAAGAAACTGAGCAAACCTGTGGGGACACTACATTGTTTTAATCATCTCAACATTTGAGAGGCCATATCAATAGACAGCAATCTAATTCACTGTAAATGGAAGAAAATGCCCCTCTCGTATATCAAGCTGACTACAAGCTTCATTGTAAATGGTCATATAGTACATGTTTGGGTTTCCCAGGAGGTACAGTTGTAAAGAATCCATCTGCCAATGCAGGAGACACAAGAGACACAGGTTTGATCCCTGTGTTGGGAAGATCCTCTGGAGTAGGAAATGGCAACCTAATCCAGTATCCTTGCCCGAAAAATTCCATGGACAAAGGAGCCTGGTGGGCTACAGTCCATGGGGTTGTAAGGAGTCAGACACCCCTGAGCACTCACGCATTATATGTTTAGCAGAAGACATTCAAAACAGCAATGGATTGAAAAAGAAAGACTGAGAAAATAAAATAAACAAAAAATTAATCATGGAGATATCAGAGATCATTCAGGGAACAGGAAATAATTTAAAAACAAAGTGTATAATTGATTGTCAGAGATTTTTGAAAAGATACTGTTATTGGTTTAATTTAATAATATATGAAAATTGAGAAAAGGAATGTATTCTTAAAAATTAAAAATATAGTTGATGAATTAATAGAAGTGTATACAATTTCTTGAATATAATGGCAGAAACTGCAGCAAAAATATAAACATATAATATTCCTCAGAAAAATATTAAAAAACCATAAATACTTAATGTAGGTGGACCAATATTCAAGTATTAGTATTAGGAATTCTAGGATGAAAGAATAGGTAAAATATATGGGATAAAGTTAACAGAAAAAAGATGGAATAAAAATTCCCACTGCTGAAAAGAAACATAAACCCATGAAGATAAACTTTCAATTTGTTGTCCAAACATACACTAGTAAAATTTCTAAGTAACAAGGGAAGACACATTTTCTTTCTTTCTTTCTTTTTTAATGAAGACTTCCAGCCTGGTCGAGATGGTATAGACCTGTCTTTCCCTAACTCTCCCTGCTAAGCACAACTATATTATCCCTGCAAAAGGAATAAAAGACAAGCAAAGAACTCTGAACGACAGTGAGTTGGTGCTGGGATTCCAAACAGGAGAGACAGCACAGCAGCACAGAGTTATGCTCTCAGTCAACAGAAGACCACTCAGACCTGTTGTTTGCTGACCCCCTACCTAACAACAGAAGACTGTTCATGTAGAGTCATTGTTTCCCTTGGTGGAATAGCAATAGCACACCAGCCTAATACCAATGGAAAGAGGGATAGGTCTGGAGCTCTGCCAGAAATATGTAGCCAGGGGAAGCTTCTCATCTGGGGAAAGAGGCTTCCTAGTCAGTAGACCCCCTTAGGCCAGAGATTCTCTTCTCCTTCCCAGAGACACTGGGACAAATCAGGAAGGGGTTGAACAGTAGGAGGTTTGCACCACATTTCCCTGTACTGAGATACATCTGGCATTCTGGGCTGGAACCTGTTTCCCAGGCATCATCTGTAACGTCCAGTGGAAGCCCTGATGGTACCAGTTAAATGAAGCAGTTTCAACTAACACTGCTAAAGCCAGAAAATTTGACAATCATTAGAGCTGCAGCCCATGGAAATAGGCTAGGCTCTCAAGAGGGACAATTTTACTTTTTCCTTTCCAGTTTGGATGCCTCTGATTCCTTTTTTAAAACCTGATTTACCTGGCTAGTACTTTCAGTACTATGCTGAATAAAAGTAGCAAGAGTAGGCATCTCTGTCTTGTTCTTGATTTGAGGAGAAAAGGTTTTACTGTTTTATCATTGGGTAAGATGATAGCTGTGGACTTATCATAGGATGCTTAGTGATGTTGAGGTATGTTCCTCTCAAATCGTTGGGAATTTTTATCACAAAAGGATGGTGAATTTTGTCAAGTGATTTTTCTACATCTATCAAGAGGATCATATAGTTTTCACCCTTCATTCTGTTAATGCGGTATATCACATTTATTGATTTGCATACATTGAAGTAGCCTTGCATTCCAGGGATAAATTCCACTTGATCATGATGTGGTGTCCTTCTTATATGTTTAATTAAGTTTGCTGGTATTCTGTTGAGGACTTTTGCATCTATGTTTATGGAGACATTGGTCTGTAACATTTTTTCTTACAGTGTCCTCATTGTTGTCAAGGTAGTGTTGACCCTCAAAAATAAGTTTAGAAGTGCTCTTCTTCAATTTTTGAAAAAGTTTGAGAAGGATTGGAAGCAGAAGGAAGAAAATAATGAAGAATGGAAATCGGTAAAATAGAAAACATTAAATTCATAGATAAAATCAGTGAAACAAAGACTGATTGTTTGAAAAGATCCATAAAATTGACAAACTTCTCGTGGGAAAAAAAGGAGAGAAAACACGTTACCAGCATTAGAAGTAATTTGAAAGATATCTCTAGAGAACCTGAAGCCATCAAAAGGATGACAAAAGCCATTAAAGGGAATATTATAAACAGTTGAAATGCATAAATTTGAAAATATAGATGGGGTAGATTAATTCTTGGGAGAAAAAATCCCACAAACTACCATACTCACCTAATGTTAAATAATTATTCTGGATTATCCTAAAACCATTCAGTTCAGTCGCTCAGTCATGTCCAACCCTTGGAAACCCCATAGACTGCAGCACACCAGGCTAAAACCATTAGGTAAATTGAATTCATAATTTAAAAACTTGCTCTTCCCCAATAGCATGCAATTCCTCAAAAACCACAAACTACCAAGCAAGACTAATTAGAAATCTGAGCAGCCTGTACCCAACAAAGGAACTGAATTTGTAATTTGAGTTTTGTGTCACTGGAGAATTCTAATAAACTTTAAAAGAATGAATACCAATTTTACACAATAACTGAAAAAAGAGGAAAGTAGGGAACACTTCTGAAAACATTTTTTGAGGTATTATAATTCTGATATCAAAACAAAACCAAGAAAAACCACAAACACACACACACACACACACACGTCCAACATTTCTCATGAACTTAGACTTAACCCTCAAGAAAATATTAGCAAGTGGAATTCAATCACATATAAAAAGAATTATACAAGGTGACCAAGCGAGATTTGAGAAAAGGAAAGATATAGGCATCTGAATGCAGAGTTCCAAAGAATAGCAAGGACAGATAAGAAAGCCTTCCTCAGTGATCAATGCAAAGAAATAGAGGAAAACAATAGAATGGTAAAGACTAGAGATCTCTTCAAGAAAATGAGAGATACCAAGGGAGCATTTCATGCAAAGATGGGCTCGATAAAGGACAGAAATGGTATGGACCTAACAGAAGCAGAAGATACTAAGAAGAGGTGGCAAAAAAACACAGAAGNTGAGAAAAGGAAAGATATAGGCATCTGAATGCAGAGTTCCAAAGAATAGCAAGGACAGATAAGAAAGCCTTCCTCAGTGATCAATGCAAAGAAATAGAGGAAAACAATAGAATGGGAAAGACTAGAGATCTCTTCAAGAAAATGAGAGATACCAAGGGAGCATTTCATGCAAAGATGGGCTCGATAAAGGACAGAAATGGTATGGACCTAACAGAAGCAGAAGATATTAAGAAGAGGTGGCAAAAAAACACAGAAGAACTGTACAAAAAAGATCTTCATGACCCGGATAATCATGATGGTGTGATCACTCATCTAGAGCCAGACATCCTGGAATGTGAAGTCAAGTGGGCCTTAGAAAGCATCACTAAGAACAAAGCAGAGGAGGTGATGGAATTCCAGTTGAGCTATTTCAAATCCTGAAAGATGATGTTGTGAAAGTGCTGCACTCCATACGCCAGCAAATCTGGAAAACTCAGCAGTGGCCATAGGACTGGAAAAAGTCAGTTTTCATTCCAATCCCAAAGTAAGGCAATGCCAAAGAATGCTCAAACTACCACACAATTGCACTCATCTCACATGTTAGTAAAGTAATGCTCAAAATTCTCCAGGCCAGGCTTCAGCAATACGTGAACCGTGAACTTCCTGATGTTCAAGCTGGTTTTAGAAAAGGTATAGGAACCAGAGATCAAACTGCCAACATCCGCTGGATCATGGAAAAAGCAAGAGAGTTCCAGAAAAACATCTATTTCTGCTTTATTGACTATGCCAAAGCCTTTGACTGTGTAGATCACAATAAACTGTGGAAAATTCTGAGAGAGATGGGAATACCAGACCACCAGACCTGCCTCTTGAGAAATCTGTATGCAAGTCAGGAAGCAACAGTTAGAACTGAACATGGCACAAGAGACTGGTTCCAAAGAGGAAAAGGAGTACGTCAAGGCTCTATATTGTCACCCTGCTTATTTAACTTCTATGCAGAGTATATCATGAGAAACACTGGACTGGAAGAAGCACAAGCTGGAATCAAGATTGTTGGGAGAAATACCAGTCACCTCAGATATACAGATGATACCACCCCTGTGGCAGAAAGTGAAGAGGAACTAAAAAGCCTCTTGATGAAAGTGAAAGAGGAGAGTGAAAAAGTTGGCTTAAAGCTCAACATTCAGAAAATGAAGATCATGGCATCCGGTCCCATCACTTCATGGGAAATAGATGGGGAAACTGTGGAAACGGTGTCAGACTTTATTTTTTTGGGGGCTCCAAAATCACTGCAAATGGTGACTGCAGCCATGAAATTAAAAGACGCTTACTCCTTGGAAGAAAAGTTATGACCAACCTAGATAGCATATTCAAAAGCAGAGACATTACTTTGCAACAAAGGTCCGTCTAACCAAGGCTATGGTTTTTCCAGTAGTCATGTATGGATGTGAAAGTTGGACTGTGAAGAAGCCTGAGTGCCGAAGAATTGATGCTTTTGAACTGCGGTGTTGGAGAAGACTCTTGAGAGTCCCTTGGACTGCAAGGAGATCCAATCAGTCTATTCTGAAGGAGATCAGCCTGGGATTTCTTTGGAAGAAATAATGCTAAAGCTGAAACTCCAGTACTTTGGCCACTTCATGCGAAGAGTTGACTCATTGGAAAAGACTCTGATGCTGGGAGGGATTGGGGGCAGGAGGAGAAGGGGATGACAGAGGATGAGATGGCTGGATGGCATCACCGACTCGATGAATGTGAGTCTGAGTGAACTCCGGGAGATGGTGATGGACAGGGAGGACTGGCGTGCTGCGATTCATGGGTCACAAACAGTCAGACACGACTGAGCGATTGAACTGAACTGAACTGATGCAAATCTAGTTTAATATTTGAAAATGCATCAGTATAATCCACTATATCAACATGCTAAGGGAGAGAAATCATGAGATCTGCACTAAACAAAATAAGGTCTCCTCCTTCAAAGATATCCAGGTGCTAATTCCCAAACTTGTGAATACGCTAATTTATATGGCAAAAGGGATTTTGGAGATATGATTTTAAGTTAGGGATTTTGAGTTGGAAAGGCTAACCTAGATTATTGAGTAAAACAAATGTAATCACATGAGTTCTTTATGCCATAGAGGTAGAGAAGTCAGAATTGGAAAATGATATGTGATAATAGGAGCTAAGGTGGAAGAAGCAGTGTATATGGGGAAAGATCTGAAGATGCTATGCTGCTGATCTTGAAGATACAGAAAGAGCCATGAGGTGAGAAATACAAGAGGCCTCTAGAAGATGGAAATAAAGGCAACAGCTTCTCTCTAGTCTTCAGGATGAACACGGTGCTGCCAACACATTGCTCTAGGATCTCTGAAATTTAGAATTGTAAAGTAATAAAGCTATGTTGTTTTACTCAGAAGTTAATGGATTTGTCACAGTAGCAATTTGACAAAATTCCATACCCATCCATAAAAAAGAATGAAATAAAGCCATCTGCAGCACCATGGATGGAATTAGAGATTATCATACTAAATGAAACAATTCAGAAAGAGAAACAGAAATGCCACAAGGTATCAGTTACATATGGACTCTAAAATATAACATAAATGAACTTGTCTATGGAACAGAAAGGGATTTGCAAAGACAGAAGACAGAACAGACTCCTGGTTGCCAAGGAGGAGGTTGGGAGAGGAAAGCAGTGGGAGTTTCGGGTTAGCAGACAGAAACTATTATATATAGAATGGATAAACAACAGGGACCTACTGTATGACACAGGGAAATGCATTCAATACCTCATTATAAATCATAAGAATATTCAAAAAGAGTATATTTATGCATGTATAACCACATCACTTTCCTGTACAGCTGAAATTCACACAACACTGTAAAGCAATATACTTCAATAAATTTTTTTAAAAAAATAGGTATAAACTAATTATGAAGTTATTAAGCTACAAGGATATTTTATACAGTTGTGTAATGTAGCCAATATTTTATAACTGTGAGTCTATAAAATTTTGGAATCACTATGTCATACATCTGAAAGTAATACTATAATCAATATATTTCAATTTAAAAAATTAAAAAAGAGAGTCTACACATAATTCTGAGCACTAAGAAGTCAATTTAACAAGGCTTCAGGAAGCAAAATAAACACACAAATATCAACTGCATTTCCATATACTAACAATAAATATGTGGAAACAGAAATTTAAAACATTATATCATTTGCAATTGTTCCAAAAAATTAAATATTTATACACTTAAAAAACATGTACAAGAAAAGTGTACAGAAAATAACAAAATTATGATAGAAGAAATCAAAGAAGATCCAAATGAATGGAGAGATAAAAGGTGTTCATGAGCTGGAAAACTCAATACATTGAAGATGCCAACTCTTTCCCAATAAGCATATAGGTTTAGTGCAACTCCTACAAAATCCCAGCAAGATTTTGTGTAGATGTGGACAGATATTTCCAAAAAATTAAGATAAAAAGCACAGGCCCTGAGATAGCTAAATATGTTGTATAAAGAATAAAGTGGGAAGATTACTCTATACAATATTAAAGCTAAATATATAGCTATAGTAATTGATAGCATATTATTGGTGGAAGGATGACAACATAGATCAATGGAGCAGAAATAGACCCATATATATACTCAATTGAGTTTTGATGAAACTGAAAAATCCAAATGAGGAAAAATATCTTGTTCAACAAATAGTCCAGGAACAATTAGATATGCATAAGAAAAAGAATAAATGTCAACTTAAACCTCATATCTTAAATAAAAAGTATACCCAATGGAAAAAATGTATTCAATATAAATGGAAATAAAAAGATATCTGGGGAAGCAATACCTGTATCAGCCAATATAGACTTTAAAACAAAGACTGTATGTGAGAGACAAAGAACATTGCATAACGGTAAGAGATTAAATCAACAAGAAGATATTACAGCTGTAAATAAATATGCATCTAACATAGCACCAGAATACATACAGCAAAGATTAACAAACATAAAAAAAAAAAAAAACAGTAATGCAATAATAGTAGGGGACTACAACACCTTACTTACATAAACATACAAACCCTCCAGACAGAATATCAATATGAAAACAATGGCATTAAATGACACATTAGATCAGTTAAACTTAATATGTATGGACCAGTCCATTAAAAAGCAGAATACACTTCATTTCAAGTGCATATGTTATATATATACATATATATGTATATATATATATATGTATATAATGGAATATTAGCCACAAAAAAGAATAAAATATTGCCATTGTGACATATGGATGGACCTAGAGGATATTAAGTTAAAGTGAAATAAGTCAGACACAGAAAGTGAATAAGAATATGATCTCATATGTGAAATCTAAAATAAAAAAAGAAAGAAAGAAAGAAAGAAATATAACAAAGCAGAAACAGAATCACAGATAAAAAGAACAAAGTGGTAGTGGTGGTTGTCAGAGGGGAGTGGGTGGAGTATGATTAGGTGAGGGCTATTAAGAGGTACCAGCTTCCAGCTATGGAATAAATAAGTCACAGGGACGTAATGTACTGCATAGGGAATACAACCAGCAATAGAGTATTACCTTTGTCTGTTTTTAGAATAGATTTATCATGGTAATAATTTTGTAATGTTTAAAAACATCAAATCACTATGTTGTACATTAGAAACTTATATATCATTGTAAGTCAAGTATACATCAAGAAAAAACCTCTAAATGGAACAAAGATTAAACAATAGTATGTACAAATATATTACATTAAAAAATATAAAATCTTTTTGATCTGGGTTTGGCAAGCTTCTTACATATTATAAAAAGCATAATCCATAAAGGAAAACATTGATTAAAAATTGAATCTTATAATAAAATGTAAATTCTCTGTAAATACCCATGTGAAGAGAATGAAAACAAAAGCCACAGACTGGGAAAATATATTTGCAAACAATTTATCCAATAGAGCACTAGTATCTAGAATATATAAAAATCCCCAAATCAACATAAAATATACAATATAAAAATGAACAAAATAAATGAACATAGTTGTCACTAAATTGATACACAGATGACCATTAACATGTGACAAGATGTTCCACATCATTAGCTCATTATGGAAATGAAAATTAAAACTGATGAGATATCACACCTCTATCGGGATGGGTGAAGTAACAAATAATGACACCACTAAATTTTGGTGAGCATTTGGACACTAAATTGCTGATATATTGCTGATGGGAATGTCAAATGGTACAGGCACTCTTTTGGAGAGTTTAGTAGAGTCTGAGAAAACTAAACATACATCTAACATATGACCCAGTACTTGCATCCAGGGGCATTTATCTCAGAAAAAAACAAAAAACAAAAAACAAAACTTATGTTCATACACAAAAGTCTGTATGCAACTATTAGAAGCAGATTTATGTGTAAAGGTAAAAAAGGAATCAGTCCGGACATCCTCAGCAAGTGAATCGTTTACCAAACTGCGCTGCACACTCACTCTGGAATACTATTCAGAAGTGTGACACACAAACAACTTGGATGGATCTTCAGGGAACTGCACTTAATGGAGAAGTCAATCTAAATGGTTTATGATTCTGTTTATACAACATTCTCGAGATGATAACATTTTAGAAATGGAGACCGGTTAGCAGTGTCTAGAAACTGGAAAGGGGAGAAGGATAAGGAAGAAGGTGGTTCTGGTTATAAGATCACAATAGAGGGATATTTGTGGCATTGGGATGGCTTATCTTGACTTTGTGGTGGAAGCAGGAACCCATATAGGTGACACAACTGTAGAATTTGATACATGCACATGTGCATGCACACACTCATGACTAAGTAAATCCATAAGAGAAATCTGGGCATGACTGGTGCATTGTATAATATCGATGTCTATATTCTGAACATGATTAGTAAAGTTTTGCAAAATATTGCAATTGGGGAAACCAGATAAAGGGTACAAAGGAGGTATTCTTTTTGTTATTCTTTTACAACCTCATGTGAGTCTATATCTCAATAAAATAGTAATAGAATATCCAGAAGCCTTAAAAAAATGGAACAAGAGACAACATTTAAATTTCTCAGATTATATTACTTTTTAATAATTTTACTTATTTATTTATTCAATCTATCTCAAACCTCCAAAGAACAATCAAGCATGAAGTAAAAATAAAAATATTTTCAGACAATTTTAACCCTTTTATTCCTTTCAGAGGAAGATAACTGAGAATAAAACAATTCAAAAACGCAGAAGAAAGGTAAAAACAACACCGAAGAAGATTGAGATTCCAGTAACCAGAAGACTCAAGTGGAGAATTGTGTAATGTATTAAGAAAGCAATTAGTCCAGATTAAAAGTTCAGGGCTTCAGTAGGGAATTTTTTTTTTTTTTCAGAGAAAATAAATGGACCTTTTTTTCAGAGAAAATTAAGAGTTCAGGACTTTAGTAGGGATTTTTTTTTTTCAGAGAAAATAAATAAATGTGTGTGATCAGTTGCTAAACAGTGTCCGACTTTTTGTTGACCCCATGGACTAGAGCCTGACAGGCTTCTCTGTCCGTGGGATTTCCTAGGCAAGAAAGCTGAGGCAGTTGTCATTTCTTTCTCCAGGAGATCTAGAAAAGGAATCCCAACCCAGGATTGAATCTGTGTCTCCTGCACTGAAGGCAGATTCTTCATTACTGGGCCACTTGGGAAGCCCCAGTTAGACCTGATGTCACAGGATACATGATTTTAAGACTAGATATACATGAGTTGAATAAGAAGTTATACTATTTGATGCTTTTCTTTTTTTTTTTTTTTGGTTAACATTAAGAAATGAAAGTTTTTCAATAATTTCAAGGAAATGGAAAAACATGGTTCACATTTGGAGCAAATTAATGTGGCGTTGTTTCAAAGAACTGAAGTGTATGGTAAATGAATGCATTTGTCTTTGATGTTAGGGACATTCTCTGTTTAATACATAGACATTCTCTATTGATTCAGAGTTTCATAATCAGTTCTTCATTATATGGTTACAGGACTTTCTGAAGTTGATTAGTCTTTGACAGTATTAAAGATACATTTAAGTTGAATTTTTAGTCATGTTCCATGTAAGCTGTATAATTTTAGCAAATGTGACAACTGCCAAAAATATGGAAAGTGCCGACTTCTTCCAAAATTCAAAATAAAACCTTTGATTACAAGTGAATTGAATTATTGAGTCTATTTTATTAAATTTATTTTCCTTCACTGTAATCATTAACATTTTAAAAATAAAATATATTTCAAATGCAGTAATAACCAGTGGGGCTAAATGGTTATCTGTTATTTCTACAAAATGTATTTGCTTCTCAGGAATGAATGGGAGTTTGCAAGCCACATTAATTAGGTGTGATTGTTTATCTGGATGACAATATGTTGGATGTTTATTAGATTCAGAGAAATCTGTGAGCATCATGTAATAATAACATAATGAAAAAGCCACACTGATATGAAGAAGGGAAGTGTGGATGGTGGAAAATGAGCTATTAAAACATAAACATGAAGCTGGCAAAGAAGCAAATAGAAAACATTAAATTGATGAGCAATTTCTTAACCTTGGGAATAGGGTCAGGATGAAAAATGTTACTACAATGGAATCATCTCAACTATTATACTTGCGGTTTTCCTATAATGAGTGAGAAATCCTTGTCAAAGAAAAGCAATTGCTAATGAATGTACCTTCTGGGGAGCAAATTTATAAGGTGAACACACTTAACCTAGAGATTAAATCTGAAGAAAAATAAAAAGATCACGAATGTTCTCACAAAACACTAATGTTTTATTGGTTGCCAGAAGTTGCTAACAGGCCATTAATAACAACAGCAGGTGTTGAAAAGAATGTGGAGCTTCCTGTTAACCAGTCCACTTAGTTGTCAGTTTTAGAGATTCATTTTATTGTGTGTACACATTGCCAGATAAAACCAATAGGAGGGTTGGTTTCTTCCCACCCCCACCCCACTTTGACTTGAGAAAAAGCACTGATATTTCTATTCAGCTATGCACCTGATTCCTTCCTGAAACATTAATCAACCACAGTCAGAATGAAAATCAATATAACCCTGAAACACATCTCCAGATACCAAAAATAAGTGTGAAAAAAGACAGAGCACATGGCATCTTTCTCAATATTCTGGAGAACTGTGCTAGCATTGCAAAGCATAACTATTTTTTTTTCTCTGTGTAAACAGTTATGGATATGAATTTTATATGACATTTTCAATGCTAGGTGATGTATTCCCAATACAGTATTATTGAAGGCTGAGTGTTCTCTCTTGGCTGTTATTTATGATTGCTGCTTTGTGGCAAACAAAACACCAAACATAAGTAAATAATGGTGTGCTGTGTATGCTGTGTACGTACTTCTCCCCCTACAGTGTAAGAAACAAAAGTGTACATTTTGATATTTGCTCAGGAAAGGGGTTATTGATGTATAACAATAGTCCTTTCAAGAGAGTGTGTAAGGAAGTAAAACTAAACTAGACAATAAATTCTGTTATGTGAATTTATTGATGGAGTCAGCTGATAACAGATAATCTGGGCCATGACAGATGGAAAGCAGTCCATTACAGCTCAATCAGGAGGCCATGCCTGCGTATTCTCTCTCTCTCTCTCTGCGTGACACACACACTAGACTACTAAATACAGAAAAGGAATGCATAAAATCTCTGATTTGTGATGATTTTAGATGTTTAATTAGCAGTTAATTTGTAATTGTTCATTCATCCACATTTATCAATAGTTGCTTTTTGGAATAAATATGTGGTATACCTCAATAATAATCAACCCTGGCTTTACCATTAGTACTTTTTATAAAAAAGGAAATAATAGATAAATAGTGATAACCTGACCATATTTTAGTTAACAATTTTTGTATAAAAACATGGTATTAGGACTTCTCTTGCATTTCAGTGGTTAGGACTCCATACTTCCACTGCAGGGGGCATGGCTTGGATTCCTGGTCAGGGAACTAAGATCCTGCAAGTCAGTGTGACATGGTTAAACCATGCCCACACCCCACCTCCCCCAAAAAACATGTTATTTGCTTACCGATTAATAAAATAGTAAGGATTTAAGGATCAAATTTTGTTCACAATCCTGGTAAATTAAATACAACCATAGGGCAATATTTCATTACTGATCTCATTGTATTGGGATTTGTGTTCTACACTACCTCATTCTCACTAAAACACGGACATTATGCATCTACTGCCATTTTCATGACCATTGCCTTCTCTTTTTCATGGTATTTCTCATGCATTAACTCAGTTGTCCATCACACACACAAAAATGAAAAGAATATTTTTTGCTGTCTACACTATTTTATAGATGAGGAAACTTGGGTTCAAAGGGCTAGAACATATATACCAAAGGGATAGTATCTGTCCAAACAAATTATTCGCAGTTTACTCGGGTGTGGCTCTCTCTGTATGCCTTAAACATCTACCTACCTCACCATTTCAGGGAGGTTCTGCAGTAACACGTTTTCCTCTCATCTGCACATTATTTTCCTTCTTCTCCACTGATGCTCAGTCAGAACTTAATTTCACTGGATAAAGCCATAGAGTTTGTTTTCCTCTGTAACATATTCCTCCATCTTAAAGTTCTTGACAACAATTTGATTCTGATTCAACATAGGATAATTTATTTTTTCTCATTACTTTTCAGGATTAGTGCTTTTATCCTCTCAATTCATGTCTCTCCTATGTTGGAAGTAATTGACATTTTGCAAAGAGATTGGTGCAGACATAAAGTGCGCATGATCACTGAATGCCCTGGTTGAGGAATGGATAATTCATCCTTCTGTGACCCTACATTTCGTGCAGGTTCTACAAATCTGGCATATCATTTTGACCTATGATCTTTATTCTTTATTTCTGAGATTCTATGCTTCTGTTGTAAATGGAAATAGACTGAGAAAACTGTCCCCTCGGTTTATGTTTTTTAAAGCCTAGGATTCTGGGCACATGGGAACACTATTTACATCAGTCTAACTGCTCCCATTTCTGTTAACATCTGCTAGATAGCACTGTTTTAATAAGCTCAAGTCATTTAGCAACAGGAATTGTGGAAAGTGTTAAAACTAGTAAAAAAAAGAATAATAGTTAATTTGAGTTACACCTCTCATCCCTTTTATTTCATCCGCACTGTTAAAGAAGGTAATTGCTCAGCAAGTATTCAAATAAATTCTCAGACAGGAGCCAAGGGTAGATATAAATCCCTAATAATGAATAATAAGGTGCAGGCTTTAAAATGATATTAAAACAACCTGTATTGATTTAGATGGATCTTGAAATTCCTTAGGAATAGAAAAGATGATTTCTAATCCCTACAATTATGACATTTTGATAACCTAAGCCTGTTTTTTAAATAATTGGGTGTAATATTTTTAAAGTTTCACATATATTCTTTGGCTCTATTTCTCAAAAAAATGTTTCAATATTCTGAATTTTTCACAATTGTATCATTATCTTCACTGGCCCCATCCTGAAATGTTGATAGAAACTTTTTTTTCAGGACATTACTCATAAAGCTTCCAAGCAGGGACCAGGTGTTTTATTTGTTTGTTTTCTTGCAGTCACACCCTGGCAACACACAGCTCTGTGCAGAGTGAATATTATAGGTCTTCAGGAGATTTGCTTTGCAGTTACTTCAGGGCTTCATCCTGTGTTAATCTTTGTTTGCCTAATTCAAGGCATTCTGAGCCATTCTGGAGTTTTTAGGATCTCTAGATAAGTTTTATATCAAATAATTAGTAATTGTCAATTTTCATGTTACTGAAGAATTGTGAATAAAAATTAAACATTATATACTTGTGTAATACTGAAAAACGGAGCTATTAGATTTGGTGTTTCATTCTCCAAATAGCACTGATGATTTTTTCCTCTCCTGTGATTTGCATACTCAAAACACCGTGAAGTTTTATTATTAAGCTAATAGAATTTATCCTGATTATGTATGTCAGATTTAACAGATTCCACCCTAGAATCATATATATGTACAATATACACATGGTTTACATAAATTGATATACGCAAAGGCTTTGGAATCTACCCTGGCACATAACAGACAATATGGTAGTATTTTTCATGTAATATATCCCTGAATTCTTACAATGTGACATAAGGGATCATGCTCCTACTTTATGGATAAGTAATTAAGGTTCACAAGTTAATAGAGTTCTTTAACGTATTTAATGAACTATCTGTTCTATGATTTAAATTCATATTTCTGATTCCAAAGCAGGTACTAATTTCACTAGATCATTTCATCATCTATTTAAGAAAAAACATAATTTCAGCCACACTATAACTTGGAATTACTGTCTTGTAAATTGTTTTTACAATAGAGAAATGCCTCACTTTTACACAACTTGATTTCGGTGAATATCAATCCCACAGAAAAAATTACATGGTTCTGAAAATTCATGAAGAGAAAAAAATGTTTAAGAACAAAATGTCTTATTGCAAAGCTCCTCAACTAAAGCCTAGAATTCTTACTCATATAGTTTCATTTTGCGTTATATTGATTCTTATATTAAGTATAACTCATAAGAAGCCTTGATATAGTTTTTACTAGGTGCCAACAGATTAAAGGCAGCAGAAAAGGTATAAAGGCTATTTGAAATAAGTATCATTATTGTTAAATTTTCAATGATTGACACAAAGAACATGAACGATTTAAAAATAAAATGTCACAAAGAAACACATGGTGCAAAATATAATAATCAAAACAGAAATTTATGCATCAAAACAACAAAAAAAGGTGAACAGTGTGTTTTCTGCTTTTAAAGACCATTACATTTGTAATGTATTTGATGAAAAGCACCATGAATTACCATTTCAAAAGTATCAGTGATAGAACTAAGCTTCCTTTTCCTGGGAAAATTCACTACACTCAGTATATTTTTCTCAAGAATCCTATACCTAGAAACACACACATACTCTCAAATAATCCCATTTGTGAACAGTCCTCAACCACAACCAGAATGTAGGAAGATAAAATCAGGATCCTGCATGTAAATATAGCAATATTAGATGGCTAGCCAATGACTAGGAAATACAATACCTGCTGTACATTTCCCCTTACTGTGCATTAGCCAGACAATGAGTGTCTAAAGAGCCACTTCCAGAGTGAATTAGAATGTCATTTAGCTTTTTACTTGTCATTATTTCTCAATATTATTGATAGCTAAAGTGTAAAGTAATGAAGAAAAAGAGTAGAATATCTATTAGTGGCCAGAGTTTCAATGGAATGCAAAAGACTGTTGCAAAAGCCTTGTAACCTGAAGTAATTGGCAAATTACACATAAAGGCAGGAAATATATAAAGCACACTCCTAATATGATGTATATTATTAAAATATGATGTGCAAACCTCAATGTTTTCTTCCAGCTAAAACATAAATAGCCAAAGAGAGGTAATGTTGGAAATGATAATAAAAGAAAATACTTACAGTTCACATGTATTTATGAATTTATTATAGTGTAAGTAATTTTGTAGCTGTTTGGTCTTTCACAGTTAAAACTCTTTGTTGCAAACTTATTACATGCCAGGCACTGGGATAATGAGATCACATACTACTGAGGCTCTGTTTCTGTTTGCAGATTCATTCATTCACTGTTTCATTATTTGGTTCACCAAATTTTGTCATATACCCAAATATCTACCAAGAAGACTGCTATGCCTTAACCATACATTCTAAAGGAGAAATTCCAAATTCCTGCTCCTATAGAGTTTAAACTCTAGATGAATATAAATCATTTCTTTAGGTTCCACATTAGAGTTGAATATGGACAGCTCTGGATGCACTCAGCAAAACAGAGTAGGGAAGAATAGAAGGTACCCTCTTATGGTTTGTGGATTCTGACAGGTAAAGCTTTTCAGAAGTGACACTTGAATATATCCTTTAAGAGGGAGCCTGTGTACTCAAGGAGAAGAGGATTAGAAAAAGAAGTTCAGACTAAAGGAAAAGCTTAAAATAGTTGTTCACCACATTCTGATACTTTATACCTGAATTAAAATCAGACCTATATGTCCAGGTGCATGCTTACCAGACATCCCCAGCATGATGAGCAATAGGAAACAATGACAAAATAGATCAAATTGATTCATTATCTCTATCTTTTCCCATTCACTGATCTTTCTCTTATATATCCTCTATCGGTAATTAGGGGCTTCCCTAGTAGCTCAGCTAGTAAAGAATCCATCTGCAATGCAGGAGACCCCAGTTCAATTCCTGGGTCAGGAAGATCCCCTGGACAAGGGATAGGCTACCCACTCCAGTATTCTTGGACTTCCCTGGTGGCTCAGATGGTAAAGAATCCACCTGCAATGAAAGAGACCTGGGTTCAGTCCCTATGTTGGGAGGATCTTCTGGAGGAGGGTATGGCAACCCCCTCCAGTATTCTTGCCTGGAGAATCCCCATGGACAGAGGAGCCTGGCAGGCTACAGTCCATGGGGTCTCAAAGAGTCAGACATGACTGAGTGACTAAGCATAGCATATAGCATTGGTAATTAGCCACACCTTTCAAAGTTGACTCTTTATTCTATGTTTTCAGCTAGATATACAGCCTCATGGATGGTATCTTATAAACTGCAATTAAACCCACCTCTTTGTCTTCATTCCCATTACCAATTAATTCAGGTCTTTTATATTTCTTACCTGGATTATTATACTTAATATCCGTGCTTAAAGTTCACTCTCCTCATATATGTTCCCATCACAGATGCCAGCATGCTTTCTGTTAACTGAAGACCATATTAACTCATGTCCATCTACTTTAAATACTTCAGTGGCTTTCTATTTATTTATAATTAAATCCATATTACTTACATGGGTTAACAGGTCATTTGAGATCTGCTTCTTGTCTACCTCTGCTGTTTATATACAGTAATTTTCTTACATCTGTCTTTCCAATTTCTATGAACCATTTATAGCTCAGAATATATGAAATATATGTAGTTGTAGGCAATGGCACCCCACTCCAGGACTCTTGCCTGGAAAATCCCATGGATGGAGGAGCCTGGAAGGCTGCAGTTCATGGGGTCGCAAAGAGTCAGACACAACTGAGCGACTTCACTTTCACTCTTCACTTTCATGCATTGGAGAAGGAAATGGCAACCCACTCCAGTGTTCTTGCCTGGAGAATGCCAGGGACAGGGGAGCCTGGTGGGCTGCCATCTATGGAGTCGCACAGAGTTGGACACGACTGAAGTGACTTAGCAGTAGCAGCAGCAGTAGGTGTCTGTACCTTTGAACCTGATAGTCAATTCATTCACTTAAATAAAAAACTATTAAACATTGAACTGTGTATCTCTTATTTTTGCCTGCTTTTTATGATTAGTACTACTTTTGTACAGTAGCAACCAGAGTAACTGTCTTAGTCTTGTCAGAGGAGTATGGATATAACCAAAAAAAAGTCAATCAGATTTCCTCTTGGGAAATATGCATCTCGAGTGAAGATAAACAGGAGTAAAAGACAATTAGAGAAGAGCATATATAAGAGATGGCCCAAATTTTCTTGTTAGAGAGGAGGCAATGCTTATCAAATACTCTATTCCAGTTATACTATTTATCAGTGGTTTTATCTGCATCTACGGAAATGGTTAGATGAGTTTTTACTCCTCTGTTCTGCTAGTCTGGTGAATGGCAGTAATTTATTTTAAAATGTTAATTGAATCTTGCATTCTTATAAAACTCTACCTTGTTTTGATGGGAAATCAGGATTTGAATAACAGATTTAAAAAGTTTTTTATGTCCAAACTACATACAAAAATATTTACAACTTATTAGTGTGTAGCTCTGACAAAACATGGTCCCTGGAGAAGGGAAGGGGGCGCTTCAGTATTCTTGCCTTGGGAACTCTATGACAGTATGAAAAGGCAAAAGGATATGACACTGAAAGATGAGCTCCCCGCGTCTGTAGGTTTCGAATATGCTACTGGAAAAAAGTGGAGAAATAGCTCCACAAAGAATGAAGAGGGTGAGCCAAAGCAAAAACAACATCCAGTTGTAGTTGTGACTGGTGATCGAAGTCAAATCAGATGCTGTAAAGAACAATATTGCTTAGGAACCTGGAATGTTAGGTCCATGAATCAAGGTAAATTGGAAGTGGTCAAACAGGAGATGGCAAGAGTGAACATTGACATTTTAGGAATCAGTGAACTAAACTGGGCTAGAATGGGCAAATGTAATTCAGATGACCATTATATCTACTACTGTGTGCAAGAATCCCTAAGAAGAAAGGGAGTAGCCCTCATAGTCAACAAAAGAGTCCAAAATGCAGTATTGGGTGCAATCTCAAAAACGACAGAATGATCTCTGTTCATTTCCAAGATAAACCATTCAATATCACAGTAATCCAAGTCTATGCCCCTACCAGTATGCTGAAGAAGTTGAAGTTGAATGGTTCTATGAAGACCTACAAGAGATTCTAGAACTAACATCCAAAAATGATGCTCTTTTCATCATAGGGGACTGGAATGCAAAAGTAGGAATTCAAGAGATATCTGGATTAACAGGAAAGTTTAGCCTTGGAGTAAAAAATAAAGCTGGACAAAGACTAACAGAGTTTCGCCATGAGAATTCACTGGTCACAGCAAACACCCTCTTCCAACAACACAAGAGAGGATGGTACACATGGTCATCACCAGAGTTTTGAACACCAAGATCAGAGTGACTATAGTCTTTGCAGCCGAAGATGGAGAAGCTCTATATACTCAACAAAAGCAAGACTGGGAGCTGACTGTGGCTCAAATCATGAGCTCTTTATTACAAAATTCAGACTCAAATTCAAGAAAGTAGAGAAAACCACTAGGCTATTCAGGTATGACCTAAATCAAATCCTTTATGATTACACAGTGGAAGTGACTAATAGACTTAAGAGATTAGATCTGATAGACAGAATGCCTGAAGAACTATAGATGGAGGTTCATAACATGGTACAGGAGGCAGTGAACGAAACCATCGCTAAGAAAAAGAAATGCAAAAAGGCAAAATGAATGTCTGAGGAGGCCTTACAAATAGCTGTGATTAGAAGAGAAGTGAAAGGCAAAGGAGAAAAGGAAAGATGTCCATTTGAATGCTGAGTTCCAAAGAATAGCAAGGAGAGATAAGAAAGCCTTCCTCAGTGATCAATACAAAGAAATATAGGAAAAGAACAGAATGGGAAAGACTAGAGATCTCTTCAAGAAAATGAGAGATACCAAGGGAACATTTCATGCAAAGATGGGCTCAATAAAGGACAAAAATGGTCTGGACCTAACAGAAGCAGAAGATATTAAGAAGAGGTGTCAAGAATACACAGAACTAAAAAAAAAAAAAAAAAAAAAAAAGATCTTAATGACACAGATTACCATGATGGTGTGATCATTCACTTAGAGCCAGATAGGCTGGAATGCAAAGTCAAGTGGGCCTTAGCAAGCATCACTATGAACAAAGCTAATGGAGGACATGGAATTCCAGCTGAGCTATTTCAAATCCTAAAGGATGATGCTATTAAGGTACTTCACTCAATATGCCAGAAAATTTGGAAAATTCAGCAGTGTCACAGGACTAGAAAAAGTCAGTTTTCATTCAAATTCCAAAGAAAATCAATGCCAAAGAATGTTCAAACTACCACACAAGTGTACTCATCACACACACTAGCAAAGTAATGCTGAAAATTCTCCAAGCTAGGCTTCAACAGTATGTGAACCAAGAACTTCTTGATATTCAAGTTGGATTTAGAAAAGGCAGAAGAAATAGAGATCAAATTGCCAACATCAGTTGGATCACAGAAAAAGCAAAAGAATCCCAGAAAAACATCTACCTCTTCTTTATTGACTATGCTAAAGCCTTTGACTGTGTGGATCACAACAAACCGGAAAATTTTTCAAGAGATGGTAATGCCAGACACAACCTTACCTGCCCCCTAAGAAATCTGTATGCAAGTCAAGAAGCAACACTTAGACCAGGCATGGAACAATGAACTGGTTCCAAATTGGGAAAGGATTATCTCATGCTATGCTAGAGCCAGACATCCTGGGATGTGAAGTCAAGTCAGCCTTAGGAAGCATCACTACGAACAAAGATAGTGGAGGTGACGGAATTCCAGTTGAGCTATTTCAAATCCTGAAGGATGATGCTGTGAAAGTGCTCCACTCAACATGCCAGTGAAGTTGGAAAATGCAGCAGTGGCCACAGGACTGGAAAAGGTCAGGTTTCATTCCAATCCCAAAGACAGGGAATGCCAAAGAATGCACAAACTACCGCACAATTGCACTCATCTCACACGCCAGCAAAGTAAAGCTAAAAATTCTCCAAGCCAGCCTTCAGCAGTACATGAACCATGAACTTTCAGAGGTTCAGCTGGTTTTAGAAAAAGCAGAGGAACCAGAGATCAAATTGCCAACATCCACTGGATCATGGAAAAAGCAAGAGAGTTCCAGAAAAACATCTATTTCTGCTTTATTGACTCTGCCAAAGCCTTTGACTGTATGGATCACAATAAATTGTGGAAAATTCTGACAGAGATGGGAATACCAGACCATCTGACCTGCCTGTTGAGAAATCTATATGCAGGTCAGTAAGCAACAGTTAGAAATGGACATGAAACAACAGACTGGTTCCAAACAGAAAAAGGAGTATGTCAAGGCTGTATATTGTCACCCTGCTTATTTAACTTATATTCACAGTACATCATAAGAAATGTTGGTCTGGAAGAAGCACAAGCTGGAATCAAGACTGCCGGGAGAAATATCAATATCCTCAGATATGCAGATGACATTACCCTTATGGCAGAAAGTGAAGAGGAACTAAAAAGCCTCTTTATGAAAGTGAAAGGAGAGTGAAAAAGTTGGCTTAAAACTCAACATTCAGAAAATGAAGATCATGGCATCTGGTCCCATCACTTCATGGGAAATAGATGGGGAAATAATGGAAACAGTGTCAAACTTTATTTTTTTTTTTTGGCTCCAAAATCACTGCAGATGGTGATTGCAGCCATGAAATTAAAAGACATCATGAAGGAAAGTTATGACCAACCTAGATACATATTGAAAAGCAGAGACATGACTTTGCCAACAAAGGTCCATCTAGTCAAGGATATGGTTTTTCCTGTGATCATGTATGGATGTGAGAGTTGGACTGTGAAGAAAGCTGAGCACCGAAAAATTGATGCTTTTGAACTGTGGTGTTGGAGAAGACTCTTGAGTCCCTTGGACTGCAAGGAGTTCCAACCAGTCCATCCTAGAGGAGATCGGTCCTGGGTGTTCATTGGAAGTACTGATGCTGCAGCTGAACTGATGTATTGTTACCCTGCTTATTTAACTTAAATGCAGAGTCAGGTCAGGTCAGTTCAGTTCAGTCTCTCAGTCATGTCCGACTCTTTGCAACCCCATGAATTGCAGCACGCCAGGACCGTTGTCCATCACCAACTCCTGAAGTTCACTCAAACTCACATCCATTGAGTCAGTGATGCCATCCAGCCATCTCATCCTCTGTCGTCACCTTCTCCTCCTGCCCCCAATCCCACCCAGTGTCAGAGTCATTTCCAATGAGTCAACTCTTCGCATGAGGTGGCCAAAGTACTAGAGTTTCAGCTTTAGCATCATTCCTTCCAAAGAACACCCAGGACCGATCTCCTTTAGGATGGACTGGTTGGATCTCCTTGCAGTCCAAGGGACTCTCAAGAGTCTTCTCCAACACCACAGTTCAAAAGTGTCAATTCTTCGGCGCTCAGCTTTCTTCACAGTCTAACTCTCACATCCGTACATGACCACTAGAAAAACCATAGCCTTGACTAGATGGACCATTGTTGACAAAGTAATGTATGCAGAGCACATCATGCAAAATTCCAGGTTGGGTGAATCACAAGTTGGAATCAAGATTGCAGGGAGAAATATCAATAACCTCGGATACACAGATGATACCCCCCTTATGGCAGAAAACAAAGAGGAATTAAACAGCCTCTTGATGAAGGTGAAACAGAAGAGTTAAAAAGCTAGCTTAAAACTCAACATTCAAAAAATGAAGATTATGCCATCTGGTCCATCATCTCATAGCATCTATAGAGAGGGAAACAATGGAAACAGTGAGAGAGTTTATTTTCTTGGGCTCCATAATCACTGCATATGGTGATTTCAGACATGAAAAGATGCTTGCTCCTTGAAACAAAGATATGACCAACCAACCTAGACAGCATATTAAGAAGCAGATACATTACTTTGCCAACAAATGTCCATCTAGTCAAAGCTATGTTGTTGTTTTTTTCAGTAGCCATGTATGGATGTGAGAGTTGGACCATGTGAGCACCAAAGAATTGATGTTTTTGAACTGTTAGAGAAGACTCTTGAGAGTTCCTTGGACTGAAGGGAGATCAAACCAATCAATCCTGAAGGACATCAGTCCTGAATATATGTTGGAAGGATTGATGCTGAACCTGAAGCTCCAGTACTTTGGCCCCCTAATGCGAATAACTGACTCATTAGAAAAGACCCTAATGCTGGGAAAGATTGAAGGCAGGAGGAGAAGGGGACAATAGAGAATGAGATGGTTGGATGGTATCACCTACTCGATGGACATGACTTTGAGCATCTTCCAGGAGTTGTTGATGAACCATGTAGCCTGGTGTGCAGCACTTGATGAGGTTACAAAGAGCTGGACATGACTGAGTTACTGAAGTGAACTGAGTGTGTAGTTCAGTGAATATTCAAAAGAAAAATACATTCCTGTAACAAAAACATGATTGATAAACAGAGTCATATAAGCATCCCCAGAAACACATTTTTGTCCTTCCTGGCAATGCTTCCACCAATTAAAAACTCTACTGATGTCTATTGTCTTATTAACTCTGTATGATTTATTAGGACTGTCTGGAGTAGCCTGCATGCTATGATTTGTTGACACAGGCTGTAAAGGGCTGAACTCTCCCTGATAACAACTGGGACAATTTGAATATTCATTGGAAAGACTGATGCTGAAGCTCCAATACTTCGGCCACCTGATATGAAGAGCTGTATCATTGAAAAAGACCTTACACTGGGAAAGACTGAAGGCAGGAGAAGGGATGACAAGAGGATGAGATGGTTGAATGGCATCACCCACTCAATGGACATGAGTCTGAGCAAACTCGGGGAGATGATGAACAGGGAAGCATGACATGCTGCAGTCCATGTGGTCACAGAGATTCGTACATGACTGAGCGACTGAACAACGATTCCAACTTCAGAGCATTCCATTGGCATCTGTGAGGCCTTATTGTATATGTGACACAAGAATTTACTTAACCTCTCTGAGCTTCTGTTTCTTATTTTTAAGTAGGGGCAGCTATAGTTCATAAATACAGAGTTGTTACAAGAATTTTATATGATTATGCATATATGATCATTAGCATAATCTTAGGATATAGTGAACACTTATTACATGGTTTTTACCATATGCAATTAGAGTCTGAATTCAGAGTCCATCATTTTAGTCCTAAATTTAAGGTTAGGTTTTTTTTGTCCAAATTCTAAAATCCTTATGATATTTCCATTATTTTCCACGTTTCAGTTGCTACTGATTTGTAACAAATTATCTCCAAACTTACTGGCTTAAAACAACTGTGTTACATGCACAAATTCTGAAGGTCAAGAATTTAGAAAGGTTATCATGGGGACAGCCTGGCTATCTTCCACAATATTTGAAGCCTCAGCTACAAAGACTCCAAGGCTAGGGTGGCTTGTAGCTTGGGGCTAGAAGGATCTGAAGGCTCATCCATTTTCATGCTTGGCACCTAGGCTTGGAGGCTAAAAACTGTACACTGGAACACCTGTGTGTGACTTTACTATGAGACTGGTTTACTCGTAAAGCTCATTCTCTAAGTGTTTGCATAAACTAAAGCTGGAAACTCTAACCTATTCTAAAGTAGCCTCAGAAGTCACACAGCATAATTTCTGCCAATTTTATGCTTATAAGAAAGCTAGAAGTCCATTAAAGCCTCACCAAAATAGCTAGTATCTCAGTCTATCTCCTTGCATAACTATTTTTTTTTTTAAGATTTTATAACGCGGGCCCTAAAGTTGCAAAAATGTGTACTGTATCTAACCTATAAGAGATTTAAAAAACTAATTTGGGGACATACTTGCAAGCTGTGGTAAGTGATAGAAATGAAAATTGATAGGTATAATGGAGATTATAACTCAGGGTCCTGATTTAAAGTTTAATGTGGGATTGTATAAAGAAATGATGATTAGGCTTAAATGTTAATGATCACTGAAATTATAAACCCTCAATCTTACCCACTATTAACCCTGAAGAAAACACAGTTGTCTAATAATGAACATCTCTCAATTAGATGAACCATGATTAGAAAATTTCGTTTCAAAGATTAGTGATTCAGTGGTCATTGTTTATCACTGATAATTTAACACACACTTGTATTGGAACAAAACATAATCAAATGTTCTCTGAAAACCTTCAAGAGTCTTTATCAACAAAACAGACCTAATTGCTTGGAGTCTTCTGTGCTCTTTTGCTACATTAACAATTAGATGTGCTATACCTCACCATTCCCAAATGAGACCAGTGAGAGAGTTGGTCCTTTTCTCTAAAGGTTACTTCTGATTTTTCTATAATACTTAATACAGGCTATAGTGCATTTTAGGGGACTCTGTGACACCTAAAGATTTCTGTGAGTTTTGTTTGCTAAGAAACTTCAGTAGTGTTTAACTCTGTGATCTAATGGACTGTAGTCCACCAGGCTCCTCTGTCCATGGGATTTTCCAGGCAAGAATATTGGAACTGGTTGCCTTTTCCTTCTCTAAGGGATCTTCCTGACTGAAGGATCGAAACCTGCGTCTCTTACGTCTCCTGCATTGGCAAGCATGTTCTTTACTACTAATGCTACCTGGGAAGAGTTTTGTTTAATACCATAGAAACAGTGATGAACTCTACCAATATCATATCACCATCATCATCATTGCTAACATTGAGTGATTTCTATGTGCCATGCACATTTTCACTGTAAAAAGACTATATTATTTTCACTATATTATTTCCTCACTTTTATTATTAAAAAATACTTCAACAAAAACTAGGGTGCTGAGTTTTCCCAAAGGCAAACATCTTTGAAGTGGCTTAATCAATATTCCAACCAGTTTTTGTTTTGTGAAGTTTTTTTTTTTTTTTTTTTTGTAATCAAATCCCACGTACTGGTACTTGATTATTTTGTTTTTTGAAAATCTAAAAACTTTGGAGATTAATCCAACTTTTGTAAATACTATTCTTCATGATGATAAATATTTTCCAAACAGGTTCAGGTCATGGGATGTCATTCCTCATGATGGTGAAGTCAATTCTTAGGCAGGTTGATAAGAAGTCTGGGGTCCCTGAGGAGGAGGGAGGGGTCTGGGGCTCTCAAGGAGGAGATAGGGGTCTAGAGCTCTCAAGGAGGAGAAAAAGACAAAGGTTTTCTTCTTTAAGCCCAGAGCTGATGATTGCACAGCAAAACAACTAATCTTACTCAAGGATACGTTTTCCCTTAGTGAAACTGTACGAATGACAACAATGGATCCTGCTTGAGGACATGTTTCTCCTTCTTGAGAACCTTCTGACTAATCCTGTCATCTTAAAATGTATTTTATGGGAATTGGTCTGGTAAAATATTTCTATTGTTAGTTCTAATCCTGTCATCTTAAAATGTAAATTATGGGAGTGGGTCTAGTAAGAGCTTTACAACCTTGAGACTTTCTTTTGATTTATTGTAATAACCAATTAAAAAAGTATATAATTCCCTTGCTAAGACTAGAGAGGGGGGCAATCTCTGTCCCTCTTCTGATGTCTGTATCAGAAGCTTTCTTGGTCTCTTTTCTTATTTAAATAAAACTCTGCTACACAAAAACTCTTGAGTGATCAAGCCTGGTCCCTGGTCCTGAAGCTAAATCTTTGGAGATCACGAATCCGACATCTTTCACTGTAAGCTATCAATTGCATATCTCCATTGCCCTAAAATATCTCCTATTACTGGACCATACTGAAAGAATTTCAAATGATAGAGAGGTAGTTTTGTTAACCTACCATTTTGGTCTTTTACACCTAAAGGCATGCAATGAAAGGGAGTAGGGAGGTTGGGGCAGCTTTCCATATTATTGATTCCTAAAACTTTCAGAAGACTCCCAATTTCAACTCTGATGTATAAATCATGCAGAAGTAGTCACTCTCATATTTAGCACAAGGAAAGAATAAAACAAAGTCAATAATATTCCTTGACCCATCAAATGTTTGAAGTTACCAGGTAACTACCAAAGTAACATGCAGAACTGTAATACCAACAGAAGGAAAGAGAATAAAGGAAAAGAAATATTAGAAGTTATAATGGTTAAGATCTGAATGGAAAGACACATCTTAACAAATTTAAAGGAATAGAAAACATGTTTTCAGACAACAATGAAATTAAAGTAGAAATTAATAACAGAAAAATCATGGAAAAAATCCTAATGTTGGGAGATTGAACAATATATTTCAAAGTAACACATAGTCAGGGTTTTCCTGGTGGCTCAGTGGTAGAGAATCCAACTGCCACTGCAGGAGATGCAGGTTTGATCTGTAAAATCTGGGAAGATCCTACATGCCACACAGCAAATAAGCCTGTCACCACAATTATTAAGCCTGTACTATAGAGTCCAGGAGCCACAACTACTGAGCCCTTGTGGCACAACTGCTGAAGCCCACGTGCCCTAGAGCCCCTGCTCTGCAACAAGAAATACCACTGCAATGAGAAGCCCAAGTACCACAACTGGGGAGTAGCCCCTGCTCACCTCAACTAGAGGAAAAGCCCATGCAGAAATGAAGACCCAGCCCAGCCAAATAAAAGTGAATAGGTAAATAAAATTATTCTTTAAAAAACAAAGTAACGCATGATCAAAGAATACATCTCACGGTAAATTTTAAAATATTTTAAATGGAAATGAAAATACAACTTATCTAAATTTGTGCTGATGGAAATGCAATAGCCATTTTGGACCACAGTTTGGGAGTTTCTTAGTAAGCTAAAAGTAATCTTACCATGAGATCCAGCAATCATACTTCTAAATATTTACCCAGTGATTTGAAAATCATTTCCACATAAAAACTTGCACATGGAGGTTAAAAACAGACTTACTCACAATCTCTAAAATCTAGATGCAAAAAGAAGTCCTTCAATGGGTACACAAATAAACATATTATTCAACATTTAAAGGAAATGAGCTATCAATCAGAAAAAGAAGCATGTACTAAATGCATACCAATAAGTGAAAAGTGTGAGTGTGAAAAGGTTATAGACTGTATGATTCCAATAACTGGAAATTTGGAAATAACAAAGCTATAACTACAGTGAACTGATTTGTGGCTGCCAGGAAATCAGAGGGAAATTTGAACAGAGCAGATTGAAACACAAGGAAATCTTTAGAATGAAGGAATTATTCTGCTTGATGCTGTAATTGTGATACATAGTAGAATGAACTTTAATGTATACAAATTTGAAAAATAATTAGAAGTTTGGGGATCCAAAGAAGGAAAGAAAAAATAATGTGACAATTTAAGTGTATTACAAATACAATTGGTCCTTGGACAGCATGGGTTTGAACTATGTGGGTCTCTTTATACACAGATTTTCTTTTTTCAGTAGCAAATGCTACAGTGGCTTCTCAGGTGGCTCTGTAGTAAAGAATCTGCTTGCCAATGCAGGAGACACGGGAGATGTGGCTTTGATCTCTGGGTTGGGAAGATCTGCCAGAGTAGGAAATGGCAACCCCTGTTCCACTATTCTTGTCTGGAAAATCCCATGGGCAGAGGAACCTGGTGGGCTCTAGTCCATGGGGTTGCAGAGTTGGACATGACTTAGCAACTGAGCATGCACTCACAGTACTACATGATCCAGGGTGGGTTGAATCTAGGAATGCAGAACTACAGATGCAGAGGAACCATGGGTACAGAGGGTTGACTATAAGTTATACATGGATTTTTGACTGCAAGGAAGGGTCAGCCCCACTAAACCCCAGTTGTCCAAGAGTTAAGTGTATATGAGAAAACCTCATTAATGTGACATGGGGGGAAATGCTGGTGGCAGTAGTACCTTTGGAAATGACTATGTCTGTAATACTAGAGGCAAAAGGACTACACATACTCACTGTATTCTAGTTAATAAAATTTCTTCCTGAGAAAGTACAGGTTAATGATTCTGATGCTGCTATATACATACACTGGACTTAAACAGTTAAAGAAATGGGACAGTGGACAGTGGGAGCCAGGCTTTCACTGTTGGAGTGGCAGGTTAAAGATAAGCAAAGGGAGGATGCTATGATGAGCCACATCTCATTTTCTTGGTATCAAAGCAAGATACAAATGCTAAATGAATCTTGCAGTCCAAGGGACTCTCAAGAGTGTTCTCCAACACCACAGTTCAAAGCATTGATTCATTGTCACTCAGCTTTCTTTATAGTCCAATTCTCACATCCACACATGACTACTGGAAAAAAACATAGCTTTGACTAGATGAATCTTTGTTGACAAAGTAGTGTCTCTGTTTTTTAACATGCTGTCCGGGTTGGTCATAACTTTTCTTCCAAGGATTAAGTGTCTTTTAATTTCATGGCTGCAGTCGCCATCTGCAGTAATTTTGGAGTCCAAAAACATCAAATCTCTCACTGTTTCCATTGTTTCCCCATCTACTTGCCATGAAGTGATGGGACTGGATGCCATAATCTTAGTTTTCTGAATGTTGAGTTTTAAGCCAACTTTTTCACTCTCCTCTTTCACTTTCATCAAGAGGCTCTTTAGTTCTTCACTTTCTGGCATAAGAGTAGTGTCATCTGAGGTTATTGGTATTTCTCCTGGCAATCATGATTCCAGCTTGTGCTTCATCCAGCCCAGAATTGTGCATGGTACACTCTGCATTTAAGTTTAATAAGCTGGGTGCCAATATACAGTCTTGACATACTCTTTTTCCTACTTGGACCCAATCTGTTGTTCCATGTCCAGTTCTAGCTGTTGCTTCCTGACCTGCATACAGATTTCTCAGGAAGCAGGTCAGGTTGTCTGGTATTCCCATCTCTTGAAGAAATTTCCAAAACTCTCTTGCTTTTTTGATGATCCAGCAAATGTTGGCAATTTGATCTCTGGCTTCTCTGCTTTTTCTAAATCAGCTTGAACATCTAGAAGTTCACAGTCAACATACTGTTGAAGCGTGGCTTAGAGCATTTTGAGCATTACTTGGCTAGTGTGGGAGATGACTGCAAATGTGTGGTAGTTTGAGCATTCTTTGGCATTGATTTTCTTTGGGATTGGAATGAAAATTGACCTTTTCCAGTCCTGTGGCCACTGCTGCTGCTGCTGCTAAGTTGCTTCAGTCATGTCCAACTCTGTGCAATCCCATAGATGGCAGCCCACTAGGCTCCCCCATTCCTGGGATTCTCCAGGCAAGAACACTGGAGTGGGTTGTCATTTCCTTCTCCAATGCATGAAAGTGAAAAGTGAAAGTGAAGTCACTCAGTCGTGTCCAACCCTGCCACTGCTGAGTTTTCCAAATTTTCTGGTACATTGAGTTCAGCACTTTCACAGCATCATCTTTTAGGATTTGAAACAGCTCAACTGGAATTCTATCACCTCCACTAGCTTTGTTTGTAATGATGCTTCCTAAGGGCCGCTTGACTTCACATTCCAGGATGCCTGGCTCTAGGTGAGTGATCAACGCCATCGTGATTATCTGGGTCATGAAGATCTTTTTTGTATAGTTCTGTGTATTCTTGCCGCCTCTTCTTAATATCTTCTGCTTTCTTAGGTCCATACTATTTCTGTCCTTTATTGTGCTCATCTTTGCATGAAATGTTCCCTTGGTATCTCTAATTTTCCTGAAGAGATCTCTAGTATTTCCCATTCCTCTATTTCCTCTATTTCTTTGCATTGATCACTAAGGAAGGCTTTCTTATCTCTCCTTGCTATTCTTTGGAACTCTGCATTCAAATGAGTATATCTTTCCTTTTCTCCTTTACCTTTCTCTTCTATTGTTTTCTCAGCTATTTGTAAGGCCTCCTCAGACAACCATTTTGCCTTTTTGCATTTATTTTTCTTGGGGATGGTTTTGATCACTGCCTCCTGTACAATTTCATGAACCTCTGTCCATAGTTCTTCACACACTCTCTCTATTAGATCTAATCCCTTAAATATATTTGCCAATTCCACTGTGTAATGATAGGGTTTTGATTCATGAATTCACAGTAACATAAATAAATGATTAGATAATAAATAAATGAGGGAAAAGAGATAAAAGCTCCTATAGGCAAATATCAAACAGTTTATGGAGATACTCTGCCTGAAGGACAAAGAGCAGAAGTCCAAACTCCTTAAGTGTGTTGAATTTCTTCTAACAAAGCACAGTATGGAAAGTGGGAGGAAAGTTTAGTTTTACAATAGAGAAAGCAGACAAACACTACTTTAGTCATGTGACCAAGATCAACAATAACAGTGTGTAAGCTAAGTTGATAGTATGTACCATCGACAGTTATGTAATGAAAATAGTACTCTTCCCAAACACACACATAACAACATCCCAATCATGAAAAAAACACCATAGTAACTCCAGTAAAATTTCATCCTCAAAATACCTGAAAATCTGAAAAACTTCCCCACGGCCAAGAGGAGCCATAAAGAGACACAACTCCTCACTGTGATGGTCTAGATGGCATCCTGGAATAAGAAGGGCATTGGATATAACCTAATGAAATCTGAAGAAACTATGGAACTTAACAATAATTCACCAATATTGGTTCATTAATTGTGACAAACACACTATTTTATATAATTTGTTAATAATAAGAGCAATTGAATGTGGGTATATAGAAATGTTGTATACTATCTTCTGTAAATCTAAAACCATTCTTAAATAAAGTTTATTTAAAATTATCTCTACTCACTCCTATCCCCTGGTAACTGTAAGTTTGTTTTCATATCCATAACTTTACTCCTGTTTTGTTAATACATTTATTTATACCTTTCTTTTTAGATTCCCCATATAAGCAATATTATATGATATGTCTTTCTGTCTGATTAACTTCACTCAGTATGACAATATCTATGTCTATCCATGTTGCTACAGATGGCATTATTTTGTACTATTTTATAGCTGAGTAATATTCCATTATGGGATTTCCTGGTGGCTCAACCCATCCTGGTAATGCAAGAAACACAGGTTCAATCCCTGGGTTGGGAAGACCCCCTAAAGATGGAAATGACAATTCACTCCAGTATTCTTGCCTGGATAATCTCATGGACAGAGGAGTCTGGAGGGGTACAGTCCATGGGGTTGAAAAGAGTCACACAATTTAGCAACTAAAGGCACAATATTCCATTATATATATACATATATATGTATATATATACCACATCTTCTTTTTATCCGTTCCTCTGCTGATGAACATTTGGGTTGCTTCTGTGTCTTACCTATTGTAAATAGTGCTGCAATTAAATTAGGGTGCCTGCATTTTTCCAAATTATGTATTTTTCTGGGCATATCCCCAGGAGTGGGACTGCTGGTTCATATGAGAGTTCTATTTTTAGTGTTTTTAAGGAATCTCTATACTGTTCTCCACAGTGGCTGTGGGACTGACATATACACACTGCTACATATAAAATAGATGACTAATAAAACCTGCTGTATAGAACAGGAAACTCTACTCAATACTTTGTAATGACCTATATAGAAAAAGAATATAAAAAAATGAGTGAATACATAAGTATGCAGATTATATAACTGATTTACTTTACAATACTGTAAATCAATTATGCTCAATAAAATTTTGTTTAAATAGCACAAAAAAGTTTATTTAAACTTACTTTTCAAAATATTTTACTTTAAAAAATATTTAAATTATCCAGGGATTCATGGATATTTTATATTTGGGGTTATAATGATAAAACTACATAACTAATCATGTAATATAATTATATAACCATATGGTGGTGGTTTAGTCGCCAAGTCGTGTCCGACTCTTGTGATCCCGTGGACTGTAGCCTGTCAGGCTCCTCTGTCCATGAGATTTTCCAGATAAGAGTACTGGAGTGGGGTGCCATTGCCTTCTCTGATCTTAAGTATAAAAAAGCCTAAAATGGAGGGAATTTCAAACATTTGTTTAGTTAGCAAATAAAACTATATAAGCAATAGCAAGTGGCAACTTTGTGATTAGTTTGCATGTCCAGGATGTAAAATATGATCTCCGTATGTTCTCTAATTCAGAGCAGCCAGAATGGCTGACCAGTTAATTATTTAATATGGGGAGCACAAAAGCTTCCTATTAAACTCCCCTACCTTATTGCAGGATTAGCTCATAGAAGCAGGAATTCTAAATACTTAATCCCTGAAACTATCCTGAAGTTATTACCTTTTTACACTTCTCTAAACCACATCATATCCTCTCTCTGATACAAACCCTGTTCTTTCAAGTAGTGATGTTCAGACTCAATACTCTGTTTCTTCACAGAATGTATCCATTATTTCCAGGGAAATAACTGGCACTAAATTTCCAAGAAACTAGGTACACTACAGACTATAATTTATGTATTTTACTTCTTTCATAATCTGAAATTACTTGAACTGCATGCAGATTAGCTTAAAAATCCTTTAAAATTTGGAATAACCCTAAGACACGACTTTTATAAAAAATGGTTGTTTAATGAGGTTTGTTCTTAAACAGGAGAAGGCAGTGGCACCCTACCCCAGTACTCTTGTCTAAACAAACATAAAAAAGAAACAACTTTCTTCTAGAAGGTAAAAACATCATTTGTTTTGGAGAACTATCACATCAAATTCTCAGGTCAAGGAGACATTATTAAGCTTGAAAGGGGAAAAATACATAGCTTCACTGTATGAAATTTACTGTGCTGTGCTTAGTCGCTCAGTCATGTCCGACTCTTTCTGACCCCATGATGGACTGTAGCCCTCCGGGCTCCTCTGTCCTGGGGATTCTCCAGGCAAGAATACTGGAGTGGGTGGCCATACCTCCTCCAGGGAATCTTCCCAACCCAGGGGTCAAACCCAGGTCTCCCACATTGAAGGCAGATTCTTTATTGTCTGAGTCACCAGATGAAAGCTACTACATATCCTAAAATTGTGAAAGACAACTATTAAAAATATATTCAAGGTTATGCCAAAACTTGAATACAGTAACCTATCTATGGTTAAGTCATCAGATGTACAAAACAAGTATTAAAACCAGAAAGTGGCTTAAAAAATTACATAATCTATTACTGTGATCAAGAATTGAATGAGAGGAATTCCCTGTTGGTCCAGTAGTTAGGACTCAGTGCTTTCACTGCCAGGAAACCTGGCAGTTCAATGCCTGGCCCGGGAACTAAAATTCTGCAAGCAGTGAGATGTGGCCCCCTCCCCCACAAATGTTGAATAGACTGCTCAACAGGAAAAAGCAAACAAAAAAGAAACTAAACTTGCCTCACAATGTTCATCTATCGTTCCTATTCTTCTCTTCCCCTGCAACAAAAATTTGTTCAACATATTGTAAAGCATGGAAAAATGAGTAATACACACAAAAAAGTAATAACCAGACAAACAGATGGGAATATCTTAACAGCCTTACAAATAAATGTTGATATTCTCTTTTGGTGCTATACCAACCTCTATTAGCTGCAATATACTGGAATGTATCAATAAATCAATAAACCTTATCAGTAAACCTTATGTTCTCTATCACATTAAGACTCAGTGGTCTAGCTAGAACTTTGGAAGGATTTCTTATCCCTGCATGATTTTCATGCACTGGTGACTTGGAATATACTTGCTTACAGAGTTATATGTAACTATATGACTATATCTTTATATCTCTCTATCTAACATCATCATTTCTTATTCCTGTTCCTGTTCCAAGTTTTCATGGGAGCCCTTTGAGGTTGTCAATTATATGACTGTACTTACTTTGAATCATATAACTAATATTCAAAGAGGTTTGTGCATAACCTGCAAAGGTCTAAGCACATTCATTATGTTATTTAAAAACCTCTTCTCTAAGACTATCTTCTTATTAGAAGCTATATGAATTAGCCAGATGAAAAATTTTCCTATATGACCTTGCTAAACTGTGATTCTGAAGAATGAGGCTATTTTAAGGATTTCTCATGCAGTTTCCATCTAAGTTAGAGTCTGATTTCTATGCCCTTTGAGATATTATAAGCCTCCCATTTATTCATCATTGAATTTCCTTGTGTCAGACCGTGACCTGCTCTCATCCCACCTAGTCATTCCTTCTTTCTTTCCTTCCTTCTTGCCTGCCTGCATGCAAGTAGCTAGCATATGGTAGAAGATTACAAAAAGAGATATTAGTTATATCCTTTTGGGGCTAACAACCTGCTAAGAGGAGAAAGGCATTATAGTAAAAAAGCAGTGATAGAAGTACATCATATAAAAAGGCTACATAAAGAAACATGCCATAAATTGCTATAGTATACAAAAGACAGAAATGTACAATGGTTTACATTAAAAAATGCATTTCTTTTTCATATAAAAGTCAGGATATGGGCAGTTCTGGGCTAGTATGATGGCCCTGCTCCATGAGGCTATTAGGAATTCAGGTCCTTCTCTACTTATTACTTCACCCACCCTTGTGGGTAGCATTGTTGTAATGACTGAATATGGCAAGTAAAGTTTGGAACACAGTATCCAAATTCAGGCAGCATACTGGAAGAAAGGGCCTCAGGAAACAGAACAGAGAGAAGAATGAATTGTCTTTTAGGGGACACCCCAGAAACTTGACATGTAACACTTCCATTTATATCTATCTTTGACCTAGCTGTAGATCATGTTGGAGGACATGGCCTTTATCCTGGACAAATATATAACGAGCTAAAAACTGCGTAAAAAAGGAAAGACAGATATTAGGAACAGCGAATAGTTTCTAATATATCCATAGAAAGATAGTTTGGTCTCTATGTAAGCATTTATAAATCACCATTATTTATATCTAGTCACACAGAGATAACGTCTATAAAACAAGGCTGACTAATAGAACATTATACAAAGATGAAAAACTTCTGCATCAGCATCCTCCAGATGCAGTGGCAACATGAACCATTAATGAGCACTTGAAATTTGTCTTACATGATTGAAAAACTAAAATCTTGTTTTATTTTATTAAATTTAGATTTAAATAGATACATGCGGCCAGAGGTACCACAGAGGGCATAGCAATAAAACTTTGGAATGTTCCCATAGCTGTGATCAGTTTAAACTTTCTTTCCAGCTTCTGGTTACTTCCCAGGTGGCACTAGTGGTAAGGAACCTGCCTGCCAATGCAGGAGATGTAAGAGACGCAGGTTCGATCCCTGGGTCAGGAAGATTCCCTGGAGGAGGAAATGACAACACACTCCATTATTTTTGCCTGGGCAACCCTATGGACAGAGAAGCATGGTGGGCTACACAGTCCATCAGTTCAGTTCAGTCGCTCAGCTGTGTCTGACTCTTTGTGACACCATGGAGTGCAGCACGCCAGGCTTCCCTGTCCATCACCAATTCCCAGAGTTTACTCAGACTCATATCCTTTGAGTCATTGATGCCATCCAACCATCTCATCCTCTGTTGTCCCCTTCTCCTCTTGCCTTCAATCTTTCCCAGTATTAGGGTCTTTTCAAGTGAGTCAGCTCTTCGCATCAGGTAGCCAAAGTATTGGAGTTTCAGCTTCAACATCAGTCCTTCCAATGAATATTTAGGACTGATTTCCTTTAGGATGCAGTCCAAGGGACTCTCAAGAGTCTTCTCCAACACCACAGTTCAAACGCATCAATTCTTTGGGGCTCAGCTTTCTTCACAGTCCAACTCTCACATCCATACATGACTACTAAAAAACCGTAGCTTTCACTAGATTGGACCTTTGTTGGCAAAGTAATGTCTCTGTATTTTAGTATCCTGTCTAGGTTGGTCATAACTTTTCTTCCAAGGAGTAAGCATCTTTTAATTTAATCTTTTAATTTAATTGTCCAGTCACCATCTGCAGTGATTTTGGAGCCCCAAAAATAAAGTCTCTCACTGTTTCAACTGCTTCTCCATCTATTTGCCATGAAGTGATGGGACCAGATGCCGTGATGTTAGTTTTCTGAATGTTGAGCTTTAAGTCAGCTTTCACTCTCCTCTTTCACTTTCATCAAGAGGCTCTTTAGTTCCTCTTCACTTTCTGCCATAAGGGTGGTGTCATCTGCATATCTGAGGTTATTGATATTTCTCCCAGCAATCTTGATTCTAGCTTGTGCTTCATCTAGCCTAGCGTTTCTCATGATGTACTCTGCATATAACTTAAATAAGCATGATGAAAATATACACCTTGATGTACTCCTTTTCCTATTTGGAACCAGTCTGTTTTTCCATGTCCAGTTCTAACTGTTGCTTTCTGACCTGCATATAGATTTCTCAAGAGGCAGGTCAGGTGGTCTGATATTCCCATCTCTTTCAGAATTTTCCAGTTTATTGTGATCCACACAGCCAAACTTCCTTGGTGGCTCAGACGGTAAAGTGTCTGCCTACAATGCAGAAGACATGGGTTTGATCCCTGGAAGATCCTCTGGAGAGTGAAATGGCAGCCCACTCCTGTACTCTTGCCTGGAAAGTCCCATGGATGGAGAAGCCTGGTAGACTACAGTCCATGGGGTCACAAAGAGTCGGACATGACTGAGTGACTTCACTTCGCTTCTTCACACAAAGGCTTTGGCATAGACAATAAAGCAGCAATAGATGTTTTCTGGAATTATTTTCTTTTTTTGATGGTCCAACGGATGTTGGCCATTTGATCTCTGGTTCCTCTGCCTTTTCTAAATCCAGCTTGAACATTTGGAAGTTCACAGTTCACCTATTGTTGAAGCCTGGCTTGGAGAACTTTGAGCATTACTTTGCCAGTGTGTGAGATGACTGCAATTGTGTGGTAGTTTGAGCATTCTTTGGCATTGCCTTTCTCTGTGGTTGGAATGAAAACTGACCTTTTCTATTCCTTTGGCCAGTGCTGAGTTTTCCAAGTTTACTGGCATATGGAGTGCAATACTTTCACAGCATCATCTTTTAAGATTTGAAACAACTCAACTGGAATTCCATCACCTCCACTAGCTTTGTTTGTAGTGATGCTTCCTAGGGCCCACTAGACTCATTCCATGATGTTTGGGCCTAGGTGAATGATCACACCATAGTGGTTATCTGGGTCATGAAGATCTTTTTTGCATAGTTCTTCCTTGTATTCTTGCTATCTCTTCTTAATATCTTCTGCTTCTGTTAGGTCCATACCATTTCTGTCCTTTATCGAGCCCATCTTTGCATGAAATGTTCCCTTGGTATCTCCAATTTTCTTGAAGAAATCTCTAGTCATTCACATTCTATTGTTTTCCTCTATCTTTGCATTGATCACTGAGGAAGGCTTTCTTATTCCTTGCTATTCTTTGGAACTCTGCTTTCAAATGGGTATATCTTTCCTTTTCTCCTTTGTTTTTGCTTCCCTTCTTTTCACAGCTATTTGTAAGGCTTCTTCAGACAGCCATTTTGCTTTTTTGGTCTTATTTTTCTTGGGGATGGTCTTGATCCCTGTCTCCTGTACAGTGTCACAAACCTCTTCCCATAGTTCATCAGGCACTCTGTTTAGTCCCTTAAATCTATTTCTCACTTCCACTGTATAATTGTTAGGGATTTAACTTGTCATACCTAAATGATCTCGTGGTTTTCCCTACCTTCTTCAATTTAAGTCTGAATTTGGCAATAAGGAGGTCACGATCTGAGCCACAATCAGCTCCTGGTCTTGTTTTTGCTTACTGTACAGAGTTTCTTTATCTTTGGCTGCAAAGAATATGATCAATGTCATTTCAGTGTTGATCATCTAAGATGTCCAGGTGTAGAGTCTTCTCTTGTGTTGTTGGAAGATGGTATTTGCTATGGCCAATGTGTTCTCTTGGCAAAGCTCTTAACCTTTGCTCTGCTTCATTCTGTACTCCAAGGCCAAATTTACCTGTTACTCCAGGTATTTCTTCACTTTCTACTTTTGCATTTCAGTCATCTGTAATGAAAAGGACATCTTTTGGGGGTGTTAGTTCTAGAAGGTCTTGTAGGTCTTCATAGAACTGTTCAACTTCAGCTTCTTTAGTATTACTGGTCAGAGCATATACTTGGATTACTGTGATATTGAATGGTTTGCCTTAAAAATGAACAGAGATCATTCTGCCTTGTCTAACTCAATGAAACAATGAGCCATGCTGTGTAGGGCCCTCCAAGATGGACAGGTCGTGGTGGAGAGTTCTGACAATATGTGTTCCACTGGAGAAAGGAATGACAAACCACTTTAGTATTCTTGCCTTGAGAACCCCATGAACAGTATGAAAAGGCAAAAAGATAGAACACTGAAAGAGGAACTCCCCAAGTCAGTAGGTGCCCGGTATGCTACTGGAGATCAGTGGAGAAACAACTCCAGAAAGAATGAAGGGGTGGAGCCAAAGCAAAAACAACACCCAGTTGTAGATGTGACTGATGATGGAAGCAAGGTCCAATGCTATAAAGAGTAATATTGCATAGGAACCTGGAATGTTAGGTCCATGAATCAAGGTAAATTGGAAGTGGTCAAACAGGAGATGCTAAGAGTGAACGTTGACATTTTAGGTATCAGCGAACTAAAATGGAGTAGAATGGGTGAATTTAACTCAGATGACCATTATATCTACTACTGTCGGCAAAAATCCCTTAGAAGAAATGGTGTGGCCATCATAGTCAACAAAAGTTGCAGTACTTGGGTGCAATCTCAAAACCGACAAAATGATCTCTGTTCGTTTCCAAGGTAAACCATTCAATATCATGGTAATCCAAGTCTATACCCCAGCACAGTCCATAGGCTCGCAAAGAATTGGACATGACTGAAGCGACTGGCCTTTCCAGTTCTGCTGAACCATGTGTAGACTTATTTTCTTAATTATCTGATAAGAGGAAGTTTTCCAACTTACTGGATACATGTTCTCTTCTTTTTTCCTATTTCTTCCATAAAGATTTTAGTCTAGATTCCCCTTGGAACATCTCACTATCTTTTATGTTTTGCAATTAAAAATTTAGTAAGAAAAAAGTGCTAAAATTTCTGGTATGACCCTTTATGTTAATTTGTGGCATTGTCTAGGGACATTTGAATACTTACCCAATTCAATAGGTGATGTCCTTATGATATATGGACAAGACTAGAGACTACAACTCTGAAAAATGCAACATTACCATTATTATCCCAACAACTCTGGAGGAGCATAAATTTTTGACATATTCAGGGATTTCTATCCTCCCCCTCATGACCATTTAACATGTTCAACAGAAGTTATATTAGTAACTTTCCCTGTGAAAGTGTTAGTTGTTCAGTTATATCTGACTCTTTGCAACCCCATGAGTTGTAGCCTTCCAGGTTCCTCTGTCCATGGGATTCTCCAGGCAAGATTACTGGAGTGGGTTGATCCCCTGCCCTTCTCCAGGGGATTTTCCTGACCCAGGATGAAACCAGGTCTCCGGTGTTGCAGGCAGATTCTCTAGGATATGAGCCACCAGGGAAGCCACCAGGGAGCCACACATAGAACACATATGTTCTATGTGTGGACATATGTGCATATGCACATTTATGTATGAGAAGAACAGAATGACCAAAGTGAGAGATATCAAGTTTAGTGTGTAAAGAAAAGACATATGAGGTCATATATGAGAGGAGAAGCTATTTCAAAGACATTAAGGAGGGGGGAAAGATGAAAAGAAACTTTCATTTCTTAGCAAATAAGGAAATTTAAAAATTTAAAACTACAGCCTCATTTGCAAAGAAAAAGAATAAAAACTGCACAGAGGAAAAAGCAATTCATCAAAATGTAACCAGCATATGCATTTTTTGCAGCATACTTGCTTAAATTTTATTTCTTCTGACTGTATTTTCCTTCAAAACAATCCTCCTGTTCACTACAGTTAGAAATTTGAGGTTTGCTCATCTTATTCTTATAGTTCCAAAATTTAGTTCCTGGTAGGAGTGAATTATGTATATCTACATGTTGAGCTTCAGGCAGAATATCAAGAAAAAGCAATTGGTATTTCAATTTATTAAATGTATTGCAAGCAAATTTCTGACTATAGGACATCTCTGTCAAGAAAATTAGAGTTTTAAAAGTGGAAACTTTCAACTCTCACACATTTACACTTAGCTTGTTCTTCACTTGGAAAGAAGAACATGGTGAGGGTCCTAGAATACAGTATTTAGTTTTAGGTGGTAGATTAAATTTAAAAAAAAAAAAACCAGAACATTATTTCATTCAAATTTGACTTTTCACATGTTATATTAAAATTATCATTTTTGCTTTTGAGAAAAACAAAAGTTTTTGCATTTTTGTTTATGAGAAAAACAAGTTTTTACATTTCACATAAAAACTCTTATTACAAGTCTAATATGGATAGCTAACACATTTAGATGTCTAGAACTATAATCTGTAAGACTAATTTTCCATCTGCATGGAAAAAGAATTGGGGTTCAGAGGAATTATGTAGATAAATTGGGCTTCCCTGGTGGCTCAGTGGTTAAGAATCTGCCTGCCAATGCAGATGTGTGCTTGACCCCTGTGTCAAGAAGATTCCTGTGGAGAAGGAAAGGGCAACCAATCCCAATATTCTTAACTGGGAAATCCCATGACATAGGAGTCTGGTGGGCTACAATCCATGAGGTCACAAGAGTTGGACATGACTTAGTGACTAAAACAACAACCACATGTACATATATTATACATTCAAAGTGAAAAAGTGAAAGTCGCTCATTCATGTCCGACTCTTTGTGACCCCATGGACTATACAGTCCCTGGAATTCTCCAGGCCAGAACACTGGAGTGGGTAGTCTTTCTCTTCTCCAGGGTATCTTCCCAACCCAGGGATCGAACCCAGGTCTCTCACATTGCAGGCAAACTCTTTGCCAGCTAAACCACAAGAGAAGCCCAATAATATTAGAGTGGGTAGTGGTATCCCTTCTCCAGTAGATCTTCCTGACCAAATGGGTGAACTAATAAATAAATCAAAGATTTCTAGGGAAATTTACTAAAACTATATACAACCAGTTATCGTATATATGTGTATAAAGTTTGGTCCAAATAATATATTAGAGTGCATGGAAAGACCCTTAAGTTTTTCAGATGGTATCATCAGAATAAAGGAAAGAAAAGGTTTGCTTTGAGGAGTTTTTGTTTGTTCTTAAACAGGGCAGGATAATTCTGTGCTTCAGCACTTTAGAATCAACTTTGTCCTGCAGATTATCATAGCTAGGAAAGAGAACACATTGGAGAAGTTAGGATAAAACTTAGACCTTCTCTCCATGAAGGGGGAAAACAATTCAGATTTTTTTTTTCTTTTTCTAAGAGTGGAGTTTTATTAATAAGAATGGAATGATGGTATGGGTAGGAGATGAAGGCTTGAGTAACCTGGGCAGGGGAAACCACATTCAGCAGAGAAGGGCGCATCTCAACTGAGGTTCAGGAAGTAAGATATCCAAGACTATTCATGTTATAAAAATAAGTTTTTAAGTTTCAAACTTTCCTAAAAGTGCTTAGCCTAAGATCATTATATTTTCATTAAGATAATATACACTGAACCAAAAGTTGGCAGTTAATTTTTAGGATCATTTATATAAACTTGTTGCCATCTAAAACCTAGAAAACATTTATTCAGAATTAAACATTATTTCAGTAAAAAATACCTTTGCATTGCTGAGGGTTTGAACACAACATAGTTTCAGAGAAAAAAAAAATGAACTAGAACATCGCTAGATCTTTTGGAATTAAGCCTCCAAGGTAGAGGATGGTAGAGCAGTTTGACAATTATAGAGACAATCAAAATTAACTTCATACCAACATATACGTGAAATAGAACATGCACTGTTTACTTTGTTGTGTTTTTTAAAAAATTATATATATATATATATATATATCACAGGTGTACATTGTATTACACTGTATTAAAAACTTGATATCCATATACATGACAAGTGATTGCCACCGCAAACCTAGTTACCATCCACCACTGAAGACTTGGCCCCCTTCACCGATTTTGCAGGTCCTCCAAACCCTTTCTCCTCTGGTAACCACAATTCCGATTTAAGTGTTAGGTGTTTTTGTTGTTGTTGTTTGTTTGTTTAATTTTTAAATTGAAGGTTAATTGCTTTACAGAATTTTGTGGTTTTCTGTCATACATCAAGAAGAATCAGCCATAGGTACACCCATGTCCCCTCTCTCCCAGACCCTCCTCCCTTCTCTCTCCCTTCCCCACCCATCAGCCTGTTACAGAGCCCCTGTTTGAGTTCCCTTGTCATGCAGAAAATCCCCATTGGCTATCTGTTTTACACATGGTATTGTAAATTTCTATGTTACTCTCTCCATACATCTCCCCTTCTCCCTCCTCTCCTTCCACCTTGCCCATGGGTCTGTTCTCTATGTCTGTTTCTCTTTTGCTGCCCTGAAAATAAATTCATCAGTGCCATCTCTTCAGATTCCGTATATATGTGTCAGTATACTGTATTTATATTTCTCTTTCTGACTTACTTCACTCTGTATAATGGGCTCTAGTTTTGCCCACCTCATTAGAACAGGTTCAAATATGTTCCTTTCTATGGCTGAGTAGTATTCCATTGTATATATGCACCACAGCTTCTTTATCTATTCACCTGTCAATGGACATCTAGGTTGCTTCCATGTTTCAGCTATTGTAAATAGTGCTTCAGTAAACATTGGGGTATATGTATCTTTTTCAGTTTTGATTTCTTCAAGGTATATGCCTAGGAGTAGGATTGCTGGGTCATATTGTAGTTTTATTTCTAGCTTTTTAAGGAATCTCCATACCATCTTTCATAATGGCTGTATCAGTTTATATCTTCACCAGCAATGCAAGAGTATCAGTTTGTTTTTATTTTGTTTTGTTTTTATAAATTTAATGTATCAGTGGGAACATACAACATTAGTCTCTGTCTAAAATATTTCACAGCATAATACTTTCAAGGTCCACATGCATTGTTGCAAATAACAGGATTTATCCATTTTTATGGCTGTGCAGTATTCCACTGTGTACATATCTTCTATTTTCATTCACCCATTGATGGACATTTAGGTTGTTTCCATATCTTCATTGTAAATAATGCTACAGTGAACATAAGGATGCATATATCTTTTCATATTTGTGTTTTTGTGTTCTTTGAATGAATACTGATAAAGAAGTACTGGATAACTTAGTAGCTCTATTCTTAATTTTTTGAGGAATTTACATACTTTACATGCAACAATTCATGATTCATGAACAATGCAAAAGGGTTTCTTTTTCTCTTTTTTGATAACAGCCATTCTAACAGATCTGAGGTGATATCTCATTGTTATTTTGATTTGCATTTCCCTAATAATTAGTGATGCTGAATATCTTTTCATATGTCTGTTGGTTATCTATAAGTCTTTGGCTATTCAGATCACCTGTGCATTAATTGGGTTGTTTGTTTTCTCTTTGTTGAGTTCTTTATATATTTTGGATATTAATGGATATATGCTTTATCCTTAACGGATATATGCTTTGCAAATATTTTTCCCCTTTCAGTAGGTTGCCTTTATGCTGTGATGATGTTTTTTTTCACTGTGCAGAAACTTTTTAGTTTGATATAGTCCCATCTGTTTATTTTTGCTTTTATTTCCCTTGCCTTTGAAGTCAAATCCACAAAAACATTGATAAGGCTGATGTCAAGAAGTTATTACCTAAATTTTCTTCTAGGAATTTTATGGTATCAGGTCTTACATTCAAGTGTTTAATCTAGTTTGAGTTAATTTTGTGTGTGATGTTCAGATAGTGGTCCAGTTTCATTTTTTTGCATGTGAGTGTCTAATTTTTCCAACAACATTTATTGAAAACACTATCTGGGATTTCTTTAGAATGAATGATGCTAAAGCTGAAACTCCAGTACTTTGGCCATCTCATGTGAAGAGTTGACTCATTGGAAAAGACTCTGATACTGGGAGGGATTGGGGGCAGGAGGAGAAGGGGACGACAGAGGATGAGATGGCTGGATGGCATCACTGACTGGATGGACGTGAGTCTGAGTGAACTCCGGGAGATGGTGATGGACAGGGAGGCCTGGCATGCTGCGATTCATGGGGCTGGGAAGAGTCGGACACGACTGAGCGACTGCACTGAACTGAACTGAACTAATCCTTTCTTAGCTGTATGTTTTTAGCTACTTCGTGTAAGTTAATTGTCCATACATGTGTGGGTTTATTTCTGGGCTCTCAGTTCTGTTCCATTCATCTGTATTTTTGTTTTGTGTGTGTGTGTGTATGTGTGTGTGTGTGTGTGTTTATGTGTGCGTGCGTGCCAGTACCATACTGTTTTGATTGCTGTAGTTTTGTAGTATAGTTTGAAATCAGGGAGCATGATACCACCATCTTTGTTCCTACTTCTCAAGGCTGATTTGGCTATTTGAACTCTTTTGTGATTCCATACAAATTTTAGGGTTATTTGAGCTTGCTGTGTGAAATATGCCATTAAAATTTTGACAGGGATTACATTGAATCTGTAGATTGTTTTGTGCAGTATTGCCATCTTAACAATGCTAATTTGTCCAATCCATAAAAATGGATTATCATTCCATTTATTCATATCTTCTTTAATTTCTTTCATTTTGTCTTATAGTTTTCAGTGTACATTCTTTTCCCTCTGTGGTTAAAATTATTCCTTGGTATTTTTTTTCTTTTTTTGCAGTTGTATATGAGATTGTTTTATTAATTTGTCTTTCTTAGAGCCCAGTATAACTGTATAGAAAAACTACAGATTTCTGTATATACGGTGTTAGCTGTGGGTCTGTCATTTATGACCCTTATTATGTTGAGGTGTTTCCTCTATACCCACTTTGCTGACAGTTTTCATCATAAACAGCTGTCAAACTTTGTCAAAATCTTTTTCTGCATCTACTGAGATGATCATATAGCTTTTATTCTTCATTTTTTTAGTGGGATGTAACATGTTGATTGACTTGTGATTGTTTAACCATCCTTAAATCCCTGGAATAAAATTCATTTGATCATGGTGTATGATCCTTTTTAATGTATTATTGGATTTGGTTTGCTAATACTTTGTTGAAGATGTCTGCATTTGTGTTCATTAGTAATACTGGCCTGTAATTTTCTTTTTTGTTGGTGTTTTTGTCTGGATTTGGTATCCAATTAATGCTGGATTAATAAAGTGTATTTGGAAGTTTTCCCTCATTTTCAATTTTTTGAAACAGTTTGAGAAAAGCAGATGCTCAATCTTCATTGAATTCATCATAGATTTTGCCAGTAAAGCCAAGTGGTCCTAGGATTTTGATTTTTAGGAGATTTTCTTGATTACTGTTTCAATCTCCTTACTAGTAATCAACTTATTCAGATTTTCTATTTATTCCTGATTCAGTCTTAGAAGTTGCATGTTTCTAGGAATTTATCCATTTCTTATAGGTTGTCAAATTTGTTGGCATCTGAATGTTCATAATAGTCTCTTATGATCCTTTGTGTTTCTGTTATAACTTCTCCTCTTTCATTTTCACTTTATTTATTTTAATGTTCTCTTTTTCTGTGTTAGTCTGACTAAAGGTTTGCTAATTTTGTAAATCTTTCAAAGAACGAATTCTTCATTTCATTGATCTTTCCTATTTTTTTTAAATTTTAGTCTCCATTTCATTTATTTCTGCTCTGATCTTTGTTAGTTCTTTCAGTCTACTAAATTGGGCTTTGCTCTTATTTCTCTAATTCCTTTAGCAGTAAAGCTTGGCTTTGTATTTGGGATTTTTCTTGTTCCTTGAGGCAGGCCTATATTGCTGTGAACTTCCCTCTTAGAACCACTTTTGGTGCATCCTGAAGATTCAGCTTATGCTGTATTTCCGGTTTTCATTTGTCTCTCAGTATTTTTCTGTTTCTCCTTTGGTATCTTCAGTGACCCATTTGCTGTTCAGTACCATATTGTTTAATCTTCGTGTTTTTGCACTTTTCCCAGTTTTTCCTTGAGATTGGTTTCTAGTTTCATACTATTTTGGTTGTAAAACTGCTTGACATGATTCCAATCTTCTTGAATTTATTGGTACTTGCTTTGTAAACTAAACGTGACCTATCATAGAGAATGTTTCATGTGCACTTGAGAAGAATGTGTATTCTGATGCATTTCAATATANTATATATATATATATATATATATATATATATATATATATATAATCTGTTGTATCTCTGGTGTAATGCCTCATTTAATTCACTGCGCCTCCTTGATTTTCTTTCTGGATGGTCTATCCATCAATGTAAATGGTATGTTAAAGTCCCCTACTATGTCTCACTGACATTAATAACTTAAAGGGAGAATTCCAAAACGGTGCCTACCAGCATCAGCATTAGCAAGGTAGGCTGACGGCATAAAAATGGTTTCTACCAGTGTCTCACTTTCAGGGAGCGTCCCAACTCGTTCCTGCATCTGGTAAAGTCTATGAAATTAGAAACTACAGTGGCTTTTGGATCAAGTGAGCCTGTGTGAAAGCCATTTGAGAGTGAATTTTCCATTTCCTATAATTCTGTATTTTTCTCCATTGGTTTTTAAAATTGGTTGTTTTGGGGACTTGAGCTTGAATTTGACTGTGGCTTGCCACAGCTGGGGTGTAGTTGGTTCCTTGGTGAGACTATATCTCTGCTTCTCTTGCCTGCATCATTGCTCTCCTTTCATCCTTTGTTTTAGAGGCTCTGCTCATCCCTTTCCAAGGAAATTATTTAATAGGTAGTTGTATTAATAAATTTGTTGTGTCCATGGGAGGAGGTGAGTTTAGGATATGTCATCTTCAACTCTCCTCTTCCGCTGCTGTACTTTTTGAATAACCTATTCCTAAACTGGAAAAAAAAAATAATGTAATATTACTTCAAGAGGAAAGTGTTAACTAGCTGGGACAATAGAATGCTTAAATTTCAGAGTTTAATAGTGGTATCATTATGTGAACTGCATTTCCAAAACATGTCAAAATAGAAAATTTATTTATTTGAAATGTTTATTTCTAAACAATTTAATTATGATTGAGAGTTTTTCCTAAGGAAAATGCAATTGAACTTTGATTACTGACTTCAAGAATCTGATAACTTTCATTTAAGATGAAGCATGGTGTATGCTGTCAAACATATATTGTTCACAAAACACTGTCATACTACCCTTGTTATTCTCCCTAGCATCCAAAAACAGATTTAAACACAAATCAAACATTCGCTGAGAAAGAAAGACTAATTAAATGAATATTCAGCTGAAAATAAAGAGCATTTTGTCTTGACTAAAATACAAGAATTCCCCATAAATTGACCAAGATAAGGAGCACAGTGGTACATGGTAATATTTTACATGGCTGCTATAGAACAATATCTTTAACTATTTTTCAAAATCCAGTGACATTTAGTAAGAATACTCTCATAAATACATTATTTCCTATTAAATTACTTAGTGATATCCTTGGTTGTATGGCTAACAGTTAAAATGTTACTTGGCTGTAGTTGCTTTAAATTATACATAATTCATTGCAGAATATTTCAACCTGAGCTAAAGAACAGATACTTGGCACAAAATGTAAACTTGTGGGTTCAAATTTGATGAATACTAGGGAAACGTATTTATTGCCACTGTGCTTATCTATAAAAAAAACTGAAATATATCAATATTCTTGAGTTATCCATTACTGTACAACAAATTGCCACAAACTTAGACACTTAAAGTAATATACTTTAGTATCTCACAATAATTGTGGGCAACTAATCAGAGCTTAGTCTTGTTCCCTGGTGGAAAAGTCAGGACTGACTTCTCATTTAAAGACTCACCTGAGGAAGGATTTGTTTCCAAGCTCACATGGCTGTTGCTTACACTTAGTTCCTTGTAAACTTCCCTGCATCACAATAAACTGTGGAAAATTCTGAAAGAGATGGGAATACCAGACTACCTGACTTGCCTCTTGAGAAACCTATGTGCAGGTCAGGAAGCAACAGTTAGAACTGGACATGGAACAACAGACTGGTTCCAAATAGGAAAAGGAGTACATCAAGGCTGTATATTGTCACCCTGCTTATTTAACTTCTATGCAGAGCACATCATGATAAACGCTGGGCTGGAAGAAGCACAAGCTGGAATCATTGCTGGGAGAAATATCACTAACCTGAGATACGCAGATGACACCACCCTTATGGCAGAAAGTGAAGAGGACCTAAAAAGCCTCTTTATGAAAGTGAAAGTGGAGAGTGAAAAAGTTGGCTTAAAACTCAACATTCCAAAAACAAAGATCATGGCAACTGGCCCCATCACTTCATGGCAAATAGATGGGGAAACAGTGGACACAGTGGCTGACTTTATTTTCTTGGTCTCCAAAATCACTGCAGATGGTGATTGCAGCCATGAAATTAAAAGACACTTACTCTTTGGAAGGTAAGTTATGACCAACCTAGATAGCATTAAAAAGCAGATAAATTACTTTGCCAACAGAAGTCCGTCTAGCCCAGGCTATGGTTTTTCCAGTGGTCATGTATGGATGTGAGAGTCGGACTGTGAAGAAAGCTGAGCACTGAAGAATTGATGCTTTTGAACTGTGGTGTTGGAGAAGACTTGATATTGCCTTGGACTGCAAGGAGGTCCAACCAGTCCATCCTAAAGGAGATCAGTCCTGGGTGTTCATTGGAAGACTGATCTGAAGCTGAAACTCCAATACTTTGGCCACCTGATGCGAAGAGTTGACTCATTGGAAAAGACCCTGATGCTGGGAGGATTGGGGGTAGGAGGAGAAAAGGACGACAGAAGATGAGATGGCTGGATGGCGTCACCGACTCGATAGACATGAGTTTGGGTAAACTCCGGGAATTGGTGATGGACAGGGAGGCCTGGCATGCTGCTATTCATGGAGTAACAAAGAGTCAGACACGACTGAGTAACTGAACTGAACTGAACTGAATCATTATTTAAATTTATTTATGAATTCCTTTAGCAAAAGTAATATTAGCATTTGATTATTTTCTACATGATGTGTTTTTAGACTCTAAATTCTTCTAACTTTACAGTGCCATGTTTTTGAGAAGACACCTAGAAGTTCTGGATAATTCACTTTTTTCAATTAATATATTAAAAATCCTTTTATCAAATGAATATAGCCTGGGGGAGTTAAAAGTATTAATTAACATCCATATCTGATAGCATGAAACAGCTTGTAATACAAATCCAGTAACCTCAAAAAACCCAGAAATTTCAGAGAATCATCATGCTTGCATCCAAAAAATGTGCAGGAATATCTGATGCTCAGGACATTCCTCGAAAGAAAAAATCTAGACATGATATGAGATGGCCCTGATTTTTATTAATTTATTAGTTATTTAATATTATAACATATTCTTTAATAATTTTCCTGATAGATGAAATCCTTAGGGTTAAACAGCCCCCATAAGGATTCTTAAGCCTGTATTTTTACCCAACAATCACTTCTTGAAGTTTACTGAAATGATGAAGGCTACTCTTTTCTCTTAATGAATTTATGGGCTAGAGAAGCTTTTTGGTGTCTACTCTTTGGTAGCTTCAGCTGAAATCTCTATTCGGTCCAAAAGCTAAGAGTAATCTACAGCACAGAAAAACAAAATCAAAGCACCCTATTCCACAAATGCCCCTCAAATATTTAAGGGCATATATCTATTTATATATATATATATATATCTATAAAATAGCATGTTATATGTTTTTTAAAGTGTCTGTTGGAAAACACTCCTCACTCTTTAGCAGAGTTGGTCAATGCATGTCATCTTTAGATGGATGTGTGTCTTAAACTAAGGATTTTGTGTTCAGTATCTAAAGATAAGTAAATAGAAGCAGCAAACCAGGAGCCATGGGCAAGGCAATTAATGAAAGAGCTAAGCATGAAAATCAAGAAGATGGAAGGATATCACTTACTCACAGGGAAATACAAGTGCATCCCCTTCCTATTTTGACCTTAACCCAGGCTATAAATTGGGTCAGAAATATTAACCTCTAACAAGACTGAGAAGTAACTTTTCCTTTTTACTCTAAGACTGACCCAGCGTTGATGGATTGAAAAATAGACACAAATGAAACAGGAAGAAGAAAATGGAAAAATAAAAATTAAAAACATTCATACTATAGTAATGAGAGACTTTCTAATTGAATCTCTGATTTACTCATGTTCTCATCCTTAATTTTTGCACAATCATCTTAGACACATACTGTTATCTCTCTTTTTGTTGTCATTTAGTCGCTGTCATGTCCCCCTTTTTGTGACCCCATGAGCTGTAGCCCACCAGGCTCCTCTGTCCATGGGATTTCTCAGGCAAGAATACTTACTGGAGTGGGTTGCCATTTCCTGCTCCAGGGAGTCTTCCCAATCCAGGGATCAAACCCACATCTTCTGCATTGGCAGGTGGATTCTTTACCATTGAGCCACTAGAGAAGCCCCTATCTCTGTTTTACAATAGAGGAAACTAAGCTGCAGAGTTGAGTGACTTCACTAGGGTTCATAGCTGGGAAATGGTTAATACAAGAATTGCGTGAATGTCTATTTAACTCCAAAATCTACGGTCTTAGTTTAATGTGTCTTATTCGGAGATGAATTAAGCACACACCTTGTTAAGTGACAGTCCACTAAGAACATATACACACATAATTCTACTAAAAATCTTAAATAATACAAAGGAGATCTCTACAATGTCAAAGCAATTTCAGAACTTTTGTGCAGCTGAAGGACATAGATTTGAAAGAGAAAACTCCCATGTTTACATATTTTTATAACTCCTTTAGAAAACCCACAAAATACTCTTGAATTTAAGAAGAAATTTCAAGGATACCCTCCTGATGGCCTCAGGAGGGTATCGCTTGGCCGCTTGGTAGAGAATTAAAGATGTTGTGATTTAAAAGGCAGGCAGCAATTAAGAAGCATGTTCATAGAACTCAGATTGAAAATAGCCACCCAGTAGATAATACATGAAGCTTTCAAAGAAAATCCATAATATCCTTGGAGAAATTGTAAAAGCTACTCAAGGAGTTTTGTTTCAAGGATATTTAGACTCTATTTAGTGTTCTTGTTTATCACATTACATATAAAAGCCTTATAGAAAATGATAGTGGTTTAATATTTTGGACTTCAAATATCATACAGATTAGTCAGCAATGGAAAAGCATACAACTTGGCTCCTAGGAGCTCATTTGTTCATAGTTTACTCCTACCTAGGTACTGATATTGTAGAAGTTACCACTTTTGGGGAGGGCAGCTAACCTCTTTTAAATTATTATCTTAGAAATCTTTTTTGTTTATACAGGTTATTACTATTGATACTAAGCCATTTAAAATATGTATTTATTAATTCACTTAAAATAATACTAGCAAGTATAAAATATATTAATTTTAATAGACTACTTCAACCAGAAAATAGTTATAATTTCCAAATAAAAGTACAGTGAAAATAGTGCTGTTTTAAATTTTTTTAAATCTCTTTAACTTGTGGCTTAATAGAAGACAGCTGCATTCTGATATCTGCTTCTGCATTCATCCTGGGGCAATGTTTGCAGTAGACTGAATAATCAATGGTATCAGGGACTAATCTTGAACCTGTAATGTTACAATATCCATATATGTATACGTATACATATACATACATGGATAATCTTGGATTATCTGAGTAGGCCCTAAATGCAATTATAAGTATGACTTTGTAAAAAAGAAGTCAGGACATATTTGAGCCTTTAACAGATCAGTAATGAAGCATGATATAGAAAATAATTCTTACTGATTAGCAAGGCTGAGTATCTGATCTATTACAGGATCTATAAGCTATTCAATATTACTTTAATAAGTCACAGTCATCTTATATCATTCAGTATCACCATCACTAAATGCAAGCCTTTAAGAACTTCAATAGACAAAATTGCTGAACTTAGTACACAAATTAAACTCCTTCTCCCTTGTATCATTTTATAAACTCTATGATTCCTAAAGATAGAGCTAACATCCTATTTATGGTTTTAACTTCTACTTTGACATAATGCATAGTACGTCATGGACCCAAATTAAATGCTTGTGGACCTAAGGTTTTATAATTGATTATTCCACTGCTATGTATAGAAGAAAGAAAATCAATTTTTCAATTACTTCCATGGTAATGTTCAAACACACGGAAAGTGCTTTAGAATCTAGCCTCTGATTATCATACCAGCCTTCTACCTGATCACTATTCGCTTAAGCAACAATAAAACTGAATTACTATCCTTTCTCTTAAAGCAAAATGCTATTCTTGTCTTAAATCATATAACAAATACTGATTAAATTACCACTGAAACACACAACATTTTACTAGGTGCTGGGGAAAAAAAAAAGTTAAGTCTGAAACCTCTACTTCTGTCCATGGTAGATCAGCTTTTACACTTCATTCCTTCTGCTGAGAACATTTAGAAAATTTTAATAAAATATGAAAACAAAACAGAAGAAAATAATTTGAAGACTTTGGAAAACTACCAATTTAGTTGACTTGTAGGACCAAAATCCTAGCAAGGAAGGAAATTCAGGGAAATGATCCTGACACTCTGGCCTCTTTTTCCCTTGTGGCATTTGCATTTACCAAGATATGGATTGGCAGCTGAGAAGCAAAGAAATTGAGCAAATATGTACACGATAAAGAGGACAGGGAAACAAAACATTATAGCTTAAAAACAACAATGATAAACATCCCAAGATTTCACTTCTGGAGGCTACACTTCAGAAAAAGTGTATAGAAAAATATTAAACACTGAACTTCAATTTATCTAAGTCTTAAATGGATTAAAATAATATTCCTTAAGGTAACAAACAGAGTCTTATATTATCTCTATAGTTTATAGTATTGAGACCTCAATAAAATTAATCACATTTGGAAAAGAAAACACTTAAACAAGCAGAAGAAAATTCATATATCTTAGGCTCAGAAGAGGTCTTCATTTTGGAGTTAACCGAAAATAACTTAAATATAAATAAAATTATATTTAAGAGATTAAAATATAGAGGGTTAACAGAGAAGAAAAAAGGAGGATTGAAAAGTACAGATAAAACTATGAGAGATACAATACCTAGAAAATAGGCCAAACACACATATGAAGAGATTCCCAGGTGGAGAAGAAAAATACATTGGGAAGAAGCAATATTTGAAGAGATAATGTATAAAATTTTTTTAAAAAACCATGTAATCCATAAATTTAAGAAGGTAAAAAGAAGTATGGACCTCAATCAAGATAAATTTAAATAAGATTATGTTGAGAACCCTGATAGTAAAATTACTGAAAATCATAATGAAGAGAAAATCTTAAATGCAGTCAGAAGTAAGGGAGAGGAAGGAGAGACTATTTTCAAAGGAACAGGACGAAGAATGGTAACTGACTTGTAAACAGAAATAAAGGAACACAAAATGGACTTTTTAAAGATAAAAGGAAATAACTGCCCATTTTTAATTCTTTACACAAAAGAAATGACATTCAAAAAAATCCCCCAACACAAAAGCGGTAAAAGAACTTTCAAAAACAAAACACTGAGGAGATTAGTTAAGAGAAAACATTTAATAAGTTCTTCAGGCAGATAAACATGGGTTCAAAATGGAAACACATAAATGCAGGCAGGAATGAAGAACAAAGGGAGCAGTACATATGTGGATAAATAGAAACAAATATTTGACTCTATAAATTGAGAAAAATAATTACTTTTGAGGTTTAAAAGCATAAAGAAGTAAAATATATGTGAATAGCATCACAAAGTCAAGAGGGAGAGGATTGGAATTAAAGTATTTTAAGTGCTCACAGACATAGAAAACAAGCTTATGGTGACTGAAGGGGAATGGTGGGGGTGGGGAGGGGTAAATTAGGAGTTTGGGATTAGCAGATACACACACTACTATACATGAAATATATAAACATCAAGGACCTTCTGTATAGCACAGGATACTATATTCAATATATTGTAATAACCTATAATGGAAAAGAATCTGAAAAAGAATATATACATATGTATGTGTATACATATATATATGTATATGTATGTGTGTGTGTGTGTGTGTGTATATATATATATATATATATATATATATGTAACTATTAAATATATATGGGCTTCCCTGGTGGCTCTGCCTGCAATACAGGAGACCTAGGGACATATATATATATATATATATATATATATATGTGTGTGTGTGTGTGTGTGTGTAATAAAACTGAATCACTTCACTGTATACCTGAAACTAACACAACACTGTAAACCCATTATAACATATATATATTTTTTTAATTTCCAAAGTAAAGCCTACTTGAGTAACCTTTAGAAAAAATTGTATTTTGATTGCCTTGCACTCTGTAGGATGCAAAATGACTAGTTTATATTGATGAAAAGGAGTGTCAAAACAGGAAAACTGTATTTAACTAGCAAATTCATAGAATGGAAAAATAAGTTAAATAATCTAAAACAAANTAAGTTAAACAATCTAAAACAAAAAACAATAAAAATAAAATTTTAAAACCCATTAAATAAAACATAAATAGTAAGAAGATAGTTGTCAGACTAAATGTATCAGTAATTACCTGAAATGTAAATGTACTGAATATATTAATGGTTAAATAAAGATTGTCAGACTGGATAAAAAGAAAATTTAATTATATGCTTCTTTACTAGACACACATTTTAAATATTGTAATCTAGTAAAGTTAAAAGGAAAATTATAGGAAGACACCCATGAAATCTCTAACCAAAAGAAATTTAATATACAATATCAAAAGCAGCTTTTGAACAAGTTGTAGGTCTTGCATTTTCTGGACAATCAACTCAGATGGAAATTAGATGTAGCTTTTAGGAAGAATATTCTTAGGATGAGCAATTGCAGGGAGAATAAAAGAGGCAGGTATGGTAAAGAGGTTAAGATGGATTTCACCACAGTTAGAATAGGGACTCAGGCAACTCTGTGTGTGGAATGGAATTAAGAAAGTCCCTCAGAGTTGCTGGATTTGGAGAGAGATGACTAAGAATTAAAGGCTTTTCCTACGTGGCTCAGTGGTAAAGAATCTGCCTGCCAATGCAGGCGATGCAGGACTCACAGGTTCAGTCCCTGGGATGGGAAGATCCCCTGGAGGAGGAAATGGCAACCCACTCCAGTATTCTTGCCTGAGAAATGCTATGGACACAGGGGCCTGGCAGGCTACAGTCCATGGGGTTGCAAGAGTCAGACACAACTGGGCACACATTCAAGGCTAAGAAATATTAATTTCCATCAACAAATTGCTAAATGTAGGCTGTCATTTGGAAGGGAGGTTGACCTTGGGTGAAGAGGCTTACTTAGCTGAAGATTAAAGTCAAGGGTGTCAGAAGCACTTCTGGTAGCTGGAAGAATATCTCCTTCAATCCTGAAGGGGAATTTAAAGAGCACAGTACACTCAACTACACATGCCTTGCTTGTTTAGGAATAGAATATGATGCCACTTAAATGCATTTATTTATCCCAAACATTACTTGTGGCTCTAATTTTCACAATAATTATATAAGATGAATATGTATTCTTATCACAACCTTATTGATGAGAAACTTGAGAATCTGAAAGGTAAGCAACAAGAAAATATTAAAGTTGGAAACAAAACCTAAGTTGACAGGACTCCAAGGTTTCCATCTTACTGCTGTATATGTTATTTCTAGACCAGTTAGAAATTAAATTAACTTTAAGAAAAATCTCATGGCACAAATTACACATTTAAATATTAACCATAGAGCCTATTTTCTAGTTTATTTCCATCTACTTCATCTTTCTGTGTTATCCTTTTCTGAACAAATGACACTTAAATTCCATAAACAGTTTCATTTTAGTCTGAAGGAGAGTGATTCTATGACTTAAAAGCAATCTATAAGCTAGATTCAAAAGCACTTAAAGATTATTTGGTGTAGGTAAATCCTAAAATATGATGCTGTGAAAGTACTGCACTCAATATGCCAACAAGTTTGAAAAACTCAGCAGTGGCCACAGGACAGGAAAAGGTCAGTTTTCATTACAATCCAAAAGAATGCTCAAACTGCCACACAATTGTACTCATCTCACACACTAGTAAAGTAATGCTCAAAATTCTCCAGGCCAGGCTTCAGTGATACATGAACCATGAACTTCCAGATGTTCAAGCTGGTTTTAGAAAAGACAGAGGAACCAGAGATCAAATTGCCAACATCCACTGGATCATCGAAAAAGCAAGAGATATCCAGAAAAACATCTATTTCTGCTTTATTGACTATGCCAAAGCCTTTGACTGTGTGGATCACAAGAAACTGTGGAAGATTCTGAAAGAGATGGGGGTAACAGATCACCTGACCTGCCTCTTGAGAAACTTATATGCAGGTCAGGAAGCAACAGTTAGAACTGAACATGGAACAACAGACTGGTTCCAAATAGGAAACGGACTACGTCAAGGCTGTGTATTGTCACCTGCTTACTTAACTTCTATGCAGAGTATGTCATAGAAACTCTGGGATGGAAGAAGCATAAGCTGGAATCAAGATTATTGGAAGAAATATCACTAACCTGAGATATGCAGATGACACCACCCTTATGGAAGAAAGTGAAGAGGAACTAAAGAGCTTCTTGATGAAAGTGAAAGAGGAGAGTGAAAAAGTTGGCTTAAAGCTCAACATATAGAAAACTAAGATCATGGCATCTGGTCCCATCACTTCATGGCAAATAGATGGGAAACTGGAAACAGTAGCTGACTTTACTTTTTTGGGCTCCAAAATCAGTGCAGATGGTGATTGCAGCCATGAAATTAAGATGCTTATTCCTTGGAAGGAAAGTTATGACCAATTGGTCATAACCATAGACAGCATATTAAAAAGCAGAGACATTATTTTGCCAACAAAAGTCCATCTAGTCAAGGCTATGGTTTTTCCAGTAGTCATGTATGAATGTGAGAGTTGGACTATAAAGAAAGCTAAGTGCTGAAGAATTGATGCTTTTGAACGATGGTGTTGGAGAAGACGCTTGAGAGTCCCTTGGACTGCAAGGAGATCCAAACCGTCCATCCTAAAGGAGATCAGTCCTGGGTGTTCGTTGGAAGGACTGATGTTGAAGCTGAAACTCTAATAGTTTGGCCACCTGATGCGAAGACCTGACTCATTTGAAAAGACCCTGATGCTGGAAAAGACTGATTGCTGGAGGAGAGGGGGATGACAGAGGATGAGATGGTGGATGGCATCACTGACTCAATGGACGTGAGTTTGGGTTGACTCCAGGTGTTGGTGATAGACAGGGAGGCCTGGCTTGCTGCAGTTCATGGTGTTGCAAAGAGTCAGATATGACTGAGCAACTGAACTGACTGAGACCCGAAGACAAGCCCGAATGAGAAGTACTAATAATATGAGTTCTGTATGTAACGGGGACCATTGATTCAATTTTACATTATTCTCAAGAGATTTCAACTGTGAGCATTTCCAGTCAAGAGTTTTCAAATGTGATCATTTCCAATGACCAGCCATCCATTCCAGAGCTACAGTATTAGAATATATTGCATATATTCTGAGTGTTTGGAATCAAGATACAAAAGGAAAAAAAAAATCATTGCATACTTTGGCTTAACATGGAGAGATTCTACAATGATCACATTAATCCTCTAAAATTTTGCTTGCACTAAGAAGTATAGATCTCTAGGGGAGATTAAAAATACTCATTGGTAACAAAAATGCAAGCTAATTTTCATTGGATAATTCAAAGAAAAAGAAGTCAAGGTCAATGATGGAGGTTATTTCTAATAGAATCATGTGATTAGTTATTCCCTTAAGAATCAGTGTGTGTGTGTGTGTATGTGTGTTAGGCTTCACATATGTGTAAACCCTATGGCAAGGTGATGTCACTCTATTGAACATCTATAAACAGAGAAGAGCTTCATTTGGAGCACTGTGGTTTTCTCTGATCATCTGATAATGCTTTTCTTTGTTTTCTGGAAACTGAAGGGCTTTGGCTTTCAGTGCCTTCTTTTGACAGAGATGCCACCAGGTATCTATACATCTTGAAGTCTAACACAAAATCAATTGGTGCGATTATGCAATTTAGCTGCATTTGTGGTGCTACTTTATCTACTGGCATCTGTAAATGACTTTATTATAAAAAATTCACAGGGTCCCCTAAAAGCCAAATTAGGCTTGGTAGCAACACAAAAACGTTCTCAAGCAGGGAAATCTCTAAAAGCACCAGCAAACAAGGAAACATCAAGTAATGTCTAGAAAGACATAAAGTGTGATATCAATTCATTAAGTGCTGACTATTGTTGTTTTAGTTGAGATCTGAGTAAAAGTGTACTGCTGGAGGGTTTGCCAAGTGTCTCTACTGGGAGCCAATTTACCTTTTCTCCTCTCAGATACTTCACAGCAAGGTAACTAGGGCCTGTGGTTATTAGCAGGTTACAGATGCCCAAGTTCAATGACTGCTCAATGAAGGAGAGGAAACAAATTTAAAAAGACATGCCTTTATATCACAGTTTCAAAATAAATATATACATATGTATATTTGGTACACTTTGAACATCAATCAAAAATAAAATAAAATTAAAATGTTTTTGATCAAAAAGCAGTGATCCTTCAAAATTCATACAGAAAGTAACTGATATTTAACAATATTGATATTTGGGCTGCTAATGCCAATGGCAAAGTGAGATACTCAAAGAACAAAAAGGTAGAAATGAAGTTTATGTAAAGGCAAGAATAAAATTATTTATTTGGATCTCATAAATTCTGTCAGATTTAGTTACAGACATAACTTCTGTCTTATGTAAATCCCGGTAAAATGTTAATTTGACAAGAAGCATAAAGGTTATTTGAGCTGATGTCCTCATAAAAAAAACAAAAAAAACAAAAAAAAAAAAACATTCAAGAGTTTAATGGTTGCTCCACTTGTGGTTGAATTATTAAAATCAATCAATTAACCAATGTCCTTTCATCAGTTGTCTTTCTTTCAATCATATTTAGCGATAGAAAAAGCTTCTTCCTTTTTGAGCAATTTTTAGCTAAAGGAATTTATTCACTAAACAATAGTCTTTATTTAAAGGCCAGGGGCAGACTTAAAATCTTAGAATTATACCTACCATCAAACTTCAAGAAAGTTCACAAATACAAGCCGTTGAGCAAATTAAAAGAATGGCTTATGAATGGGCTTTCAAAAAGAACATGGCTCATTCTTCACATGGCTTAAAGGGCCAATAAACTCAAGATTCATTACATCAGAAATGTTGGTCTTTGATCTTTGAGTGAAAACACCACAGTAGCCTAAGTTTCCAATTTGACAAATAGGTGTTCCTAATACTTTATGCATGTGAGGAGAGAGACCTCAAAAGGTTATGAGACAAGCAAACAATGTTCTTTATAGATGAAATCTAGCTATTTACTTTGACATTGAGACAAGTTAACAATGTTCTTTATAGATGAAATCTAGGTATTTACTTTGATTTTATTTTCAGACAAATTAATAACCAATTGATATGTATAGGGAAGGATGATGCTTAAAAGTTAGACACTAATTATCATTTAGCCATGCCATCCAGGGGTCCCCAAGTCACTTATATTGCAGAATTTATCATCTGAATAAACAATAAAGTGTTAGCAGCGGAAGGAATTGCTTAAAGTGATGTAGTTGAGCCTTTCTGTGACTGGTAAATGAGTAAACTGACCTATGGCAATAATCCCTATAATCGCAAAGAACCCTGTTGCAGTCTTTGCCCTTTAGTGCAGTATACTCTGCACAGAATGTAAAAGAGATAGAAGAGGATAGAAATAGGATTGAAATAAAGTATCCAGAACGTGATCAAAATGGGATTCAGAGTGCTAGCAGCGCCTCCCTCCTGCACTGGCTAATGATTTGTAACTGTGCCATGCATGCATGTATGCACAGCTCTTTCACTTGCGTCTGACTCTTTGTGACCCCATGAACTGTAGCCAGGCTCCTCTGTCCATGGGATTCTCCACACAAGCATACCGGAGTGGGTTGCCGTGCCCTCCTCCAGGGGACCTTCCCGACCCAGGGACTGAACCCACGTCTCTTATGTCTCCTGCCCTGGCAAGTGGGCTGTTTACCTCCAGTGCTACCTGGGAAGCCCAACTGTGTCATACCTTAATTCAAATTAGATATACTATGAAATAGTAAAATCTGCTGGCTCATAAATTGAGAGACATTCACTATTTACATGTTCCTATGCTAAACGGACAGGGAAGCCTGGTATGCTGCAGTCCATGGTGTCTCAAAGAGTCAGACACGACTAAGCAAGTGAACTGAACTGAACTGAACTGAAACTAGATGGCATCTCATTGATATAATGTGATTGTCTGGAAGGAAGAGATTTTCCTGTCCTCCTCTAGGTTCTTCTAACTGATCCAGGAATTATGTTGCCATGAGACAGATTAACAGGAGAAAATCAAGCAACCATTTAATAACATATAGACTGGAGAGACCCAGGAAAATGGAGTAACTCATCAAAATGACTGAAACCCTCACCTTAAGTACCATCTTCAGCTAAAGACAAACTTGCTTTGGAGGGTAGTGGTTTGGGACTTCAAAGCAGGGGTGGGGAAAGTAATTGACATGATGATACAAAAGCAAATGTTTAGTAATAAAATGTTTGTTGGGCTTTGCAGAGACAATTCGACATAGAGAGGAAAAACAGGCTTAACAGACTTTGTTAGGTTCCTCCCCTTCTACAACAGGTGTGTGTATGTGTGTGTGTGTGTGTGTGTGTGTGTGTGTGTGTGTGGTGTGTGTGTCTCTGTGTGAGCCTGCCAGTCTTCTCTGTCCATGAAATTTTCCAGGCAAAAATACTGGAGTGGGTTGCCATTTGCTACTCCACTAGCACAGCTGAGTAAGTGAGTGAAGTTGCTCAGTCGTGTCCAGTTCTTTGAGACCCCATGAACTATAGCTTACCATGCTCCTCCTTCCATGGGATTCTCCAGGCAAGAGTACTGGAGTGGGTTGCCATTTCCTTCTCCAGAGGATCTTCCCGACCCAGGGATCGAACCCAGGTCTCCAGCATTGTAGGCAGAAGCCTTACCATCTGAGCCACCAGGGAAGTAGTTTATACCAAAGTTACCCAGGGTGATAGCTCCCTTCCTGGAACACATCTTTTAGGCACTTTAGGGGAAAGTCAGACTTCCCTGTAACTCAAATGGTAAAGAACCTGCCTGCGAGGCAGGAGACCAGCGTTCAATTCCCGGGTTGGGGAGTTCCTCTGGAGAAGGTAAAGGCAATCCACTCCAGTATTCTTGCCTGGAGAATTCCATGGACAGAGAAGCCTGGCAGGCTACAGTCTGTGGAGTTGCAAAGAGTTGGACATTACTGAGTGACTAACACACACACACACAGGGGAAAGTCAAAGTTTCTTCCTCCGTCTCTTGGGTCATAAAGATACAGAGCCTAAATTAATCCTTATGCCAAAGAGACATTTCAGGGTAGCAAATTTTCCTGCCCTACATGATTTATTTGACAATTGTATGTACCTGAAGTGAAACTAATGATCAGAAAAGGAAAAGAAAAGCATTATTTAGCTTGGTGGAATCAAGGACCACTGTATGGAAGAGATGTCTCTGATCAAGAAATTGAAGTAAGATTGGGTGAAAAAATGAGGGTATCTTAAGCCATAAATTTTTTGCAGAACAATCACCTAAAGCCAGCTGACAGAAAATGGTAACTTAATACCAGCTAATTCAACCACAATTTATCCTGATGCCATATTTGACTAAGATACCGAGTGACATTTTATCTATAGTCAATGACCTTTTAATGTTTTAATATCTATTCAGATACCATTTGGGCTTTTGTAAAAAACTTTTTTGAGGATAATTTAAACTTTTATATGTATCATTTTTTTTTTACCAACTTAAGAATGAGAAGATTTTATATATCAGGATAAGAGTTATTTTTCCCATTTATATTTTCTTTCAATCACATTATTTATATATGTGAATCTGTATGATATTGTAGTCAAAATTTAAATCAAAATTTAATTATTTAAATTTTACTTTTTCTAAAAAGATGTCTCAGTGAGTGATTTTTTTTTAAATTGCAGACATTTATTTTATTTTATCTTATTTTCTCTTTTCATTTTTATTTTTACAAATATTTTCAAATGTTTCTTATTATGCTTTCTTAGATACACCCATCATTTAAAAGTGGACATTGAACTTCCAAATACATGGAGGGTTTTTTTTTTTTTTTTTTTNTTATTATCTGTCCTGTATAGAAAAAAGTTTTCTGACACCTAGACTTACAGAAAAAATTATTTCTCTTATCCTACCTTTTTTAAAAATTTTTATTTTTACTTTATTTTACTTTACAATACTGTATTGGTTGTGCCATACATTGACATGAATCCACCACGGGTGTACATGTGTTCCCAAACATGAACCCCCCTCCCACGTCCCTCCCCATAAATTGCAGACATTTAAAAGGTGTTCTTTTCAGGAAAATTAGTCATTTGTCAAACTGATGATTAGATAGAATGATACAAGTTAATTTTAGTTTGGTTAAATAATTAGAATTTAATTAAACTTAAATACACTCTTTAGGACCACTAAATACATTTAAAAACAAAACTCAAAGACATCTGGTCAGTTTTTTTTTTTTTTTTTTTCAAGTGATTTAAAACCCAGTCACATTTCCTTATTGCTTTCGGTTGACTTGTGTAGTGTCAGATGGCTTCAACAGAGGAGGTCAACAGGAGACCTGGACCAGCAATCTTGATCCTTGAGATAGCAAGCGAAATTTTGCAGACTACCACTTTGGGCCTAAGCCCAAAGCAACATTTATTAATGCATGAATGCACTCTCAGAGGGAGAGCAGGCAGTTTCTGCAAAGCGAAACCTACCCTCCTGTATAGGCTTGAAAGTATTGGTTGCTCAGTTGTGTCCAGTTCTGTGTGATCCCATGGATTGTAGTTTGCCAGGCTACTTTGTCCATGGACTTCTCCAAGGCAAGAAGAGTGGAGTGATACAGTAAATTCCCATTGGCTGTCTATTTACATATGTGGGCTCTGTAATAACCTAGAAGGGTAGGAAAAGGCAAGTGGTGGGAGGGAGATTCAAGAGGGAGGGGACATATGTACACCAATGGTTAATTCATGTTGATGTATGACAGAAATGAAACCAATATTGTAAAGCAATCATCAATAAATTAAAAATAAATGAATATTAAAGAAAAAAAAAGGATACTGGAGTGGATAGCCATTCTATTCTCCAGGGGCTCTTCCCAATCCAGATCTTCCACACTGCAGGCAGATTCTTTACCCTCTGAGCCTACAGGGAAGCCCTGTAGAAGCTTAAGGGTGATTATATGGAGTTGTTCTCCTCTGTCATTGTGCTCCCTCTTTATCAGGACAAGTTGACCGGATCAGAATTTCTGGTCAGACCACCACCTGACCAGAGTTTCATATATCTGGGTGGGGTGCAGGGGAGGATCTCTGGATAGTTAGGGCCTAACTGGACTAGTCCCCTCTTGTCTTTAGCCACCATCACCGCTTTGCTGATAATGTCTAACTACCTAACACTTTGTAGTGTTCACTAACTTCAATGTTGTTTGAGTAATATGTGGAAGGAGGTAAGTCAAAGACTACGCTATCTTATGATGTTCTAATTCAAGCTAATCAGTACAACTTCACACTTTGCCAAAATTATAAATTTTTAGTTTATATAAGAGCATATGTTACCATATTTATGTTTTAATAACTGTATTTCAATATAACTTATTTTGTTTACAGCCAAATGTACATCCTTTTATGTATTTAAGATGATTATCTGAGGAGAGTTTCATGGACTTCATGGGGCTGCAACTGCTATTACATGTGGTTGAAACAAACAAAGCCTTATGTAGTATGAGGGCTTCCCAGGGGGTGCTAGCGCTAAAAAGAACCTGCCTGCGAGTGCAGGAGACATAAGAGATACAGGTTTGATCTCTAGGTTGGAAGATCCCCTAGAGAAGGAAATGACAACCCACTTCTAGTATTCTTGCTTGGAGAATCCCATGGACAGAGAAACCTGGTGGGCTACAGTCCACAGGGTTGCAAAGAATCAGACACAACTAAAGCAACCTAACGTACATGTAGTATGACACAGATAACACTCGGCTTAAAAATGTGCTAGACTCCAGGGGACCTTTGAAAGATAAAAATGGCCCAAAGTCCAGAAGAAAAGCACATTTTGACAGTTACCATTAGCAAAGTTCATGTGTGATTGAATGGGAAGAACTCTCCTATAACTCTTTATTTGGTCCTAACTCTGACTTGGGTGACTCAAACTTTCTAGGCCCCTTTTCTAGTGGAAAATGTTGTATTTTTGATTATTCTAAAATTGCTTTAAATGTGATTATGTGTTTTCTGATTTAACATTGAGCTAGGAAAGCGGTGGTACATATACACAATGGAGTATTACTCAGCCGTTAAAAAGAATTCATTTGAATCAGTTCTGATGGGATTGATGAAACTGGAGCCGATTATACAGAGTGAAGTAAGTCAGAAAGAAAAACACCAATACAGTATACTAACACATATATATGGAATTTAGAAAGATGGCAATGACGACCCTGTATGCAAGACAGCAAAAAAGACACAGATGTGTATAACGGACTTTTGGACTCAGAGGGAGAGGGAGAGGGTGGGATGATTTGGGAGAATGGCATTATAACATGTATACTATCATGTAAGAATCGAATCGCCAGTCTACGGCCGACGCAGAATACAGCATGCTTGGGGCTGGTGCACGGTGATGACCCAGAGAGATGTTATGGGGAGGGAGGTGGGAGGGGGGTTCATGTTTGGGAACGCATGTACACCCGTGGTGGATTCATGTCAATGTATGGCAAAACCAATACAGTATTGTAAAGTAAAATAAAGTAAAAATAAAAATTAAAAAAAAAAAAAAAAAAACATTGAGCTAGGAAGAAATAGGAGGTTCAGACAGGGATGCATAAGGTGGATTCAAATTACAAGAGTGAACTTTGAGAGACAGGCTCACCAAATGGGATGAATGACTCATTGTGGATCTGGGTCTCCAGGAAGAAGTCATAAGAGAAATGTTTGAAAATGAGTTGAATGAGAATTTATGTCTATTTTTAGGGATTCTATCTTTCTCCTTGGGTATTACTTTCTATTATAAAAGAAATATATTACTTTTGTTACATATCTCTGCATACCTGAGGCTTACAAATTTATGTAAATTTTTCAGGGAAGGAAGCTATTCCCTGTGGATCATTGAACTTTTGCCAGTATACTAAAGGAACAATTGATTGACCTTTACCTTTCAAAGTACTGGATGAATTAACTGAATTTTCTGAATTATGGGACTTCCCTGGTGGCTAAGATGGTAAAAAATCCACCTGCAATGTAAGGGACCCAGGTACAATCTCTGGGTCAAGAAGATCCTCTGGAGAAGGGATTGGCTACCCACTCCACTCTTCTTGCCTGGAGAATCCCATGGACAGAGGAGCCTGGCAGGCCACAGTCTATGAGGATGCAGTCAGACACAACCGAGCAACTAAGCACACGTGCCTGAATTATTCTTGGGATTAGACTTCATGATTTAGACATTATGCATACATTCAGGAATACTATTTCTGAGATATTACTAGTGTTTTTATTTGATTCAGAAATCTAAGTTGTTCTTAAGGCATTTTATAACTAGCATTAACTCTTCTACTTCAAAGAGATTACCTTAAGTTGTAAAAATGTTTAAGATGTGACTTTTGGATTGTCAAGTTTTTTCTTGAGAGTGCTATCTGGTGTAAAATGATACATGACTGTTTAAACTATATTTGTGTAAACATCAGAATTATATTATGAACCTCTGACATAACCATGAAATGATTCAGTACCTTTCATCAAATATCTCAGAGAAGGCATAAATCAAGCTTCCAAGAGGGTGGCTACTATTCAGGAGGAGTTCAAAAGAGTCAAACAAAGCTACCAGAAGATGAGAGGGCATCATGAGCCATCGCATTTCTGGTAACAAAGTACGCAATCATGAGACCATTCAGGCTGCAAATTGTCAGACATTTAGGTGAGGTCACTCTGGGCCATCCAATCACAGATAAGATAATCCAGATAAGAACTACTCAGCCAATTTGGAGAATTATGAAAATAATGAATGTTTAATCTTTGAGACCACTTAGTAGTTTATTACACAATAGAAGCTGACTGAAGGAAGGATAGTAGAATTCAGTACTAGTTTTAGGGTGTTAATTTTTTTGGTAGTGCTGACATTGTTAAAATTGGTGTTTTGCTTAATTTTTAAACATGCTTAAGTGTTAATGAGTAGAAATAAATCTAGACAACATGTCTATGTTCCAGGAAAGAGAAGTGGTATTTCTAGTGAACTCTAAATGAAAATTACATAAACTGTGTCTAAGTAAGAAAACTTGGATGCAGGAAGATCTATTGTAAGAGAAAGAAAAGCAAATGGATTCTTCTGTTTGGGTTTGGTGTTGGAAAGCCAAGGTAAGTGTTGTTTGTTCGCTTTCTATTTCCTTGTGAGGTAGGGTATACGTAGGGCCATCCACTGAATCTGAGATGAAGGTGATTCAGTGTTTTAAATACCACTGTGAAGATGAGAGATAGAGCTGACTAAAGAAATATATTAGAAATGACAGTTCCTTCTGTAAATGTGAAAGACTATAGCTGAGAATTCAAGTTTCCAATTTTGTGATTTTTATTGCACAAAGAAATGCAATGTGTTGGTCATATATAAAGTATAGACTAAGGAGGAGCCTGGTAGGCTGCAGCGCATGGGATCTCTAAGAGTCGGGCATGACTGAGCAACTTTCCTTTCACTTTTCACTTTCATGCATTGGAGAAGGAAATGGCAACCGATCCAGTGTTCTTGCCTGGAGAATCCCAGGGACAGGGGAGCCTGGTGGGTTTCTGTCTATGGGGTCACACAGAGTCGGACATAACTGAAGCGACTTAGCAGCAGCAGCAGCAGCAACTCTCTCCATATGTGTCAGAAAACATAACGTAAACCTTTGGGATTTGAGCAAGAGCTCCTCTCACATTACTTAGTTGAAAAGCCTCTCAATATTCTGTTGTTTTAATGCCTAATGCTTAGATACCAAGCTCCAAAGGAGATTTTTTTTTTCATCCTTCAATGATTATTAACCCACTTCTAGATACAGCAAATTTTTTTATATAATTGTGTCAAATTTTTAAATTTTTGGATGTGCTTATCCAAAAAGCTCTTGTGTAGACTCTTTGTGGAAATAGAGCTGCTCCTTACTGACCATGGGCTTTGAGTTAACTCAAGAAAGAAGGACAATGATGATAATAATAATGAATGCTGATACAAAAACTATAGTAATAATAGTGCAAACTGTGGTTTAAGAAGCTAGATATCACTCTTTATAAATACACACATATAGAAAGACACATGTACCATGTACAATACTCACATACGTATTCATTAAATTCTCATAATGCAGCAATACATATTTTCTTTTACACTTACCTATACTGAGGAACAGAGAAATGGAGTAACTTGTCCAGGTCACAGAACAGAAAGTGGCAAAGCCAAGAGGCAAACCCAGGGATCTGATTCTAGAGTCTGTGCTTTTAACAACCAGGCTGCTATGCCTTCACAAGGTTCTGGACCATTTTTAACACATTAGATTAAGACATTCACAATAGACCTTGAGAGACTGACAGTGCTATTTGACAAACATCTTAAGTCATGAAAATTTAGAAAACATGATATCATTCCACCAGGCAGAGGTTATTTTTAACCAAATACAGAAGAGTTAAGTACATGAATACAGTGTTTAGTGGTATCAGCAGTCAGAAACCCAAAGATAGTTTTAAATAAGTGGGATTATTTCAGGATTTATATGGTTCTTCAAATTATATTTAAACATGATGGGAATGTAGAATTCATTATTCCCTTGCACATAATTATGAGATGATTACATAAATAGATAAATTTTTATAATATAGGAGAAATTTTTGAGTAGCACATGTTGCAAACAAATGATAAACCTAAAAGATAATAATAGTTTTTGATTAATAATCTTTTAAAGTACTGAAATCAGTAATTAAATATATTCAGATTTACAATGACAGAGCTCAAACAGTGTGTGCACATTTATAATGATATTGAAAGCCTAGGAAAATGTAATCACAAAACGCTGGTGTGAGAAACAGGTTGTAATACTTGGGTGATGGTTCCTGGAAGGGAAAAAAATTACTAAAATAATGAAACTTTTTCTGATGACATTGAGAATTTCTGATTTTCATTCAAACAAAGCTTGTTGATAATCCAACGATCTGGAAAAGCTTATGGTTCTCAAAGTACTGTCAGATGGATTAACTATTTAAAATATTGTAATGGTGTCTTAATATGTAGAACTGGCCAACAAGAATCCCTTCAATTTCTGTAATTAAAATTTAAAAAGAGTTGGAAGAAAAGATAAAGGATAAGTTAATGTTTCTGCTTTGGATAGTTACATATGAATAGCCAGGGACTAAGTTAAATCTTTTGTTTGTTTAAATGAAGAACAAAAGTTTAAGTGTAGTCAGCCTAAAAGTTGTTTTGAAGATGCATTACTTCAAACATAATACGTAAGTTCTATTTGTTGTGTCATTTGTTGAAGTGGGTTTGAATCTGCCTCATAAAATATAAAATAAATATAGGACCTCCCTTCTCACTTAAAAATCTTTGGAATAAAATTATACATCAAGCAGACAACAGAGCATGAGATGATTAGATGGCATTACCGACTCAATGGACTTGAGTTTGAGTAAACTCCAGGAGATAGCCTGGCATGCTGCACTTCACGGGGTCACAAAGAGTCAGACATGACTCAGCGATGGGACAACAACAAGCAGGTAATTTCAGTGCCAACAGATAAGGCAAAAATAGAAGGAGTCAGTTATGCTAAAATTCCCAGACAACTTTTATTCTTTGTTGTTATATTTCATTATAGTTGATAAGGGATCAATTTCAGAAGTCTGATGGGACAGTGATGAATAGGAGTCTAGTGTCTATGAAAGCATCCTGTTCCTTATGTTTCTGTTCTAATGAGTTCCATGGACATGCACTGATGCTTTTGTCACTCTTCTCCATGCAAGTATCACCTTTGTTAGTGAAAAAGAGTTCCACATCTTTTAATCACTCTATCAGCAAATAAGTCATTGTTCTTGACTTCACGGGGTCACAAAGAGTCAGACACGACTCAGTGATGGAACAGCAACAAGCAGGTAATTTCAGCGCCAACAGATAAAGCAAAAATGGAAGGAGTCAGTTACACTAAAATTCCCAGACAACTTTTATTCTTTGTTGTTATATTTCATTATAGTTGATAAGACATTCAATTCCAACATTAATCCATTCCAACATTAATCACTTTGCAGCAATAAGAAAAAGTTGAACAGGAGGGATTATGTGGCATTTTAATAGTATTATCACCAATGTTTCCTAATAGGGAAAACAATGAAATAAGCGCACATAAACGTTTTTATTAGTTTTTTGGCTCTGCTTGATTCAAACTTTCTTATCCTAAACTTTGGGAAAAAGTTTAGACAGGTTTTATTGTTACTTTAAAATTTGGCATGTAACTACTACCCATTTATTATGCATGATTCTGCTAATGAGCACTCTCTACTAGCAAATGAGTAATGGTTCATTCCTTTAACTTTTTTTCCCTCCACAATTACATATAAAATATCTGAGACAGACACTACATAAAAGATATGAAACATATCCAAAATAACTCAGGATAAACTATACCTCAACTTTATACCCCCAGCTGAGCTCTTTCGATTACTTGGTTATGTTCTGTTCAGTTTGGACAATTTGCTATTACCTGAATATGTCTTGAAAATTTTAGCCTCATTATATGTACAATTGTCATTCCATCTGCTAAAAACACCCATTTGCCAGAAGTTTAACCTTTTTTTAAGTGCTGGTGATAATGTGACTTTCATGAAATCATCTCCAATACTCATAACAAAAATATTTCCTTTCACTCCAATAGCATCATGTATACTTTCAAATTATGCATAACATAGTCTATTGAATTCATTTCTTTATTGGAGTATAGTTGCTTTACAGTGTTGTGCTACTCTGCTGTGAAAGTGAAAAAAGTGAAAGTGTTAGTCATTCAGTCCTGTTTGACTCTGTGACCACATGGACAGTGGCTACAGGCTGTCTGTCCACTGGAATTCTCCAGGCAAAATTACTGAAGTGGCTAGCCATTCTGTTCTCCAGGGGCTCTTTCTGGCCAAGAGATTGAAAATGGGTCTCCTGCCTTGTAGGCAGATTCTTTACTCAGAAAGCTCTGCTGTATAATGAAGTGAATCAGTTATATGTTTACATATCCCTCCCCCTTAGGCCTCCCTCCTAAACCTCCCATCCCACCCATCTAGATAATCAAAGAGCACCAAGCTGAGCATCTTGTGCTCTATAGCAGGTTCCCACTAGCTATCTAGTTTACACACAGCAGAATATATATGTCAATCCTTATCTCCCAGTTTATCCCACTTTCCCCTTCCTCCCCTGGGTCCACATGTCCAACTGCTGTAGCAGTTGATCACCTTATGAGCTCTGTTCATCCAGAGAGTGGGACAAATTTAGATAGGGTCTCTATTACACATAGGAATGCATCTCTATTCCTGCCCTGGAAATCCATTTGAATTTAGAAATAATTCTTTACATAGCATATATTCTACTGCTTGGTAAGTTCTTTGCAGGTAGATCTTTGTACCTTCATACCTAGTCTTAGCCAGGGCTATCTTAAGCCAGCTTCCACCCATTTCACCATCTGTCCAAACGTACAAAGTTAGCCCAATCAAGATCAGCAGTTCCCAACAAGGTTAGCTAAACCATTCAGCTAATATATTTTTAAAAATGAGAAAAAAAGATTATTTATTTAACACGCAATACTTTGTGATGACTTATTTTATAGTAATAGTTAACTGCTATAGCAGTTGATAGCCTTATAAACTCTGCTTATTCTAATGAGTCAAATTAGCTTTGTTTCATCTATGTTGACCATATATTCTCATGACTATTTCTCTTGACATCTTGTTTTTGGTGTCCAAGTTATTTCTATTAGAGACAAAGATTGCTCAGAGCTAATCCTTACGTGTTTCTAACAATTGTCTAGCTTGCACTCTGGCTTTTTGGCCAGTTTCTTCCAGGGATGCTAAAGATCCTTTGTATGTCAAAAATTTCATTAGCATTTTCCAGATACCTCAACTCCTCTATGAGCTTTCCTGGTGGCTCAGACAGTAAAGAATCTGCCTGAAGTGCAGGAGACCTGGGTCAGGAAGATGCCTTGGAAAAGGGAATGACTACCCACTCCAGTTTGTTGCCTGGAGAATTCCACAGACAGAGGACCCTGGTAGGCTACAGTCCATGGGGTCACAAAGAGTCAAACAGGACTTAGCGACTAACACTTTCACTTTTTCAACTCCTCTAAAGACAAGTTAATAATGTGATTAACTACACATCAAGTGATTAACTAAACATTTTTTTGAAAAGACCCTGATGCTGGGAAAGATTGAAGATGGGAGGAGAAGGAGATAAGGGGACGACAGAGGATGAGCTGGTTGGATGGCATCACCAACTCAACGGACATGAGGTTGAGTAAACTCCGGAAGTTGGTGATGGACAGGGAGGCCTTGTCTGCTGCAGTCCATGGGATTGCAAAGGGTTGGACATAACTGAGCAACTGAACTGAACTGACAACACTTTTGAGCCTATACTCTGGTCAGAAGATCATCTAGATGCGAAGGTTTAAACATGATGAATAAGACATGATCCCTCTCTGGGGTTTTGGGATGAATGTGGTACTTACTACTCATACAGTGATTAAGAGATCTGCTCTGGTGTCATAATCTGGAGTTAAATCCCAAGCCAGCTACTTACAAAGAGATGTACTTAAACAATTTACTTCTTTCTGTTATATAAAATAAACTTTGAATTAAGTGTATGAATCTGAGAAATGAGGATAACAATGGATGCTATTGAGGATTACTTTGAAACTTACATTGAAACAATGCATGTAAAGTACTTAGCATAATACCTGACACACAGTAAGTGTTCAACAAATGTTAGCTATTATTATAATTAATTAAATAAACTTCAATGTGATAAATAGCATGCTGCTGCTGCTGCTGCTAAGTCGCTTCAGTCGTGTCCAACTCTGTGCGACGCCATGGATGGCAACCCACCAGGCTTCCCCGTCCCTGGGGTTATCCAGGCAAGAACACTGGAGGAGGTTGCCATTTCCTTCTCCATGCTAGAGATATGCAAAAGTAATTTTGAGAACACAGGATAAATTATTCTCCCTTGAAAACTCATGTAAAGCTAGAGATAACAGGTGACATTTGATCTAGAACTTAAGAGAATGAAAAGAAAGCTGGGCAGAAAAAGCAGGAAAGGCAATTTCAGATATGATATTGGAATAAACATAAGCTGAAAAATGTCCTCCTATGTGAGAAACAGTATTTTGGTGTTGTTAGAACACAAGATATTTGCATTGATTGAGGGTTAGAGATCAATATTACTACTTTGGAAATTGAGTGTAGGAAAATAAATAATTTTCATTATTATATAGTGAACACTTTACTATGAATTAAGGATTGTGTCACATTCTTAGGCTGTAAAATTTCAATGACACTGTGGGATTGTAGTAAAAGAATTATCCCACTTCTTTGATGAGGATGAAAAACAGATTTATTACCTGCCTAAGTTCACTGTATCACCACAACAAAATTATTTATAGACACATAGCAATTTTGTCTACCATGATTTTGAACTCAGAATTTGAAACCAGGCAGCATAACTTCAGAAACCATATCATCTCCTGGACCATAAATAGTAGCTAAGCATATTCAATTTTATATATCAATACTTAATTAAAAGTAAAAAAAAAAATCTACTTCCTGTGTGAGCACAGGAACATGTACACATATGAATTCAAATAGCAAATTATGTTAGTATACATATTATTATTAATTGCTAAGTTGGATAAAAGCATTAAGGAAAAAAAACCTCTCTGACCCTCCCTTCACATTGTTATGTTTTTCCTTGTATAAATTAGAAATATAAACGTTTAATCTCAATTTGGCATGGCCCACTATGGGGTAGTCAACACATTATGGTTTTCATTTTTAGATGAAATGTACATTATTAGTTTATTTAGGATAACTTCAAGATTATGTTCCATTTTTATACTAAATTTGAATAGTTCTTTGGATTTCAGAAAAAGGAACTGAATTATTATTCTGTTAAGATAATAGCTTTGACCCTCCAGCCAGACCTTGACTATACTAAAATGTGTTTCCAAAGCCAAAATGAAATAGTATAAACTAGCAAAGCTCTTACCCGACTCTTTTTATCTGCAGGCTGCCAGGCTCCTCTGTCCATGGGATTTCTCAGGCAAGAATACTGAAGTGGGCTGCCATTTCCTCCTGCAGTGTATTTTCCTGACCCAGGGATTACATTCACGTCTCCTGCCTTGGTAAGCAGATTCTTTATCATCTGAGCCACCGGTGAAGTCCTTCTATCCTATCCTAATCAGGTCTTGACTGTAACAACATATTTTACCAAAACTAAGATGAAACAGTATAAACTAGCAAAACTCTTACCTGACACTTTCTTCACAGTGATTTATATTAACTTGCAGAAAATTCATTGGTCTTTCTTTTGACTTCTCATCAAAAGTAAATTTGATAGCTAAGTCTGTTCACTGAAATTCTATAAAATTTTTCCTAAGAATATAAACTTTTTTATTATTAAAATGTATGTACTGCATTTTGTATAAAATCTGTGAACAAAAATTGGATGTGAACAATATGATACTGTCATTATTAGGTATTACTATATAAAAATGTAAATTTTATTTAATAGAATCAGACAATTTTCTGCCTCTACGAGTAGAATGACATAGAAAAGTTCCATAAAAATTATATTATTTTGCTTTAATCTATCAAAAATATATCTACTTTTACCTTTGTCCCAAGAAACATGAAGAAACTGATTTCCATGGAACAAATAATGATGATATTACGCCATTACATGGTACACTCACTGTAAAGTAAAGGTCACTGTCCAAAGCCCAGTCATCTTGAATTCCATCAAATATTGGGAAAAAGTGAATACCTAAATTTTGGTCCATTATGTCCATGGGGGCCCGGAACATACATTTGGAAGATGAGGGCAGATGTTTGTTGATTTATAATGAATAATGCATAGATAGAGGAAGCAAGTTATTTGAATTTTCTCACTGGAACTTACTTCCAGTTGAATAGTATATAAGCAAACATAACGTGGCAGCCTATTGAGATTTTCCTGTTTGTAGACTACCTTCAAATAGATTTTTTTGAATCAAGAGTGAGGAATATTCTGGTCCTGGAATTTCAATGTGTTATTTTTTCTTTCCCTTTGTATATGTAGAACAAAATATGATTAGTATTGTTGGTCAGTGGATAATAGACCAAAAGCAATGAGAGAAACCTCTTTCAAGGTCTCTGCCCATCATCTCCAGTATACAACATCAAACTGTGAGTCAGAATAACAGGAGGCAAATTATCATGATGCATTAAAGCCCAAGTCACACAATATGATGCTATACCATAGTTAAAAAAGAAGCTATCACTGAAATTCATTTAATGAAAGCTAGAAAGCCATGGTTTGAAGATTTCTTTCAGCACTGTGTTTACATAGGAATATGTACATGAGAACTGTATACTTACATTAAACTCATACTTTAATTAAATAATACTTATATTGAATGGTGTTTTATTTAATATAAGTTGATTGAAAGAAAGTAGAATCACTAGAATTAGAGAGTTATGTCCTGTTCAGTTATTGCTGAGAAAGAACTGTGCATACTGAGGTGATAATTTGGATACTTTATACATTAAAAAAAATGTTTTTGTTGAAACATATTTTTAAAAGGTTAATTTTTCATTTTAATTTTACTATATTTCATGGCTTACTTATTTAGTTACTAATTTCATCCTGCATATGCAGGAAAAACCAAGGTTAAAGTGAAAAAACAAGTGATAATAAAAATGTGTGAGAATCATCCATGGAACCAGAACCTATTTAACCCTTACATCAGCCCCAGAAAATAAGTTCTGTGGTATTCATATTACACAGATAACTGAGGTACACAGAGATTAAGAAAAGTACCAAAGTTGCCCAGCTAGAATTCAAGCTCACGTGAATTGGTCTGAATTTGGTCTGACTCTAAAGCATATGTTCTTAACTACTACACTTGGCTGCCTTAAAATTATGCTTGAACTCCACCATTTTTTTCTGACATGTAGCATTCAACAATGATGGAAAAGAAAAGAAAAGAGAAAAGCTTTGTGTAGACAAATTTGAAAACACAGGAGAGCAAATTCTACCCATGCAAGTAATAGGTGTATTTCAGGATTTCTGCAATACTTTGAACATAATTTTCTGAATATCAATAATAACATTAATCTAAATATCTGCATATTCTTTGCATGTAGGGCCTTTACTTTTTCTAATATTGCTATCCACTGTCACACAAAGAGAAAAATTTGATGTCAGGTGAAATTAATTTCCTAGATAAATAAAAAAACAAACAGTTTTCAAACTAGTGAAAGAAATGTAATTTATGCTAAGAAAAACTGTGACAATATATATATGTGTATGATACATATACTAGCAGAAAAAAAAGTTCTGTCATGCAAATAGTTAATAGTCTGATTATTTATTGAGTACTTATTGAAAAGAAGAGGAAAATGAATTAGAAAATGCATCTTTATTAATCATTCATTCATCAATTTATGACATAATTTAAAAGCCTTCTCACTATACTTAGGCATTATTCTCAGCATTTAGGATACAAAGGAGAACCAGAGAGACACAGTGCCCATTTTCATGGTATTAATTATCTATCTCACAGGAAATCACTAAGATGGTACAATCAAGAAATGTAAAGGCCTGTTCTAGGAAAATAGATTAAAAGAAAGTTCAGATGTGAAAAATATTAAGGAGGAAATGCTGAACCTCAAGAAATGAGGATGAAAAAGACAGAGGGTAATAAAATCAACCAAAAGGAAAATTTGGAAGAAAACATTATTTATTTAAGCATTCCATAACAAATTAGATCTTAATGACTGTATCACCAACATGACAAAGTGTATCTAAAAGTAATACATATTATACATGAGATTCTAGAATCACTCAAATAAGGGCAAAATTTGTAATCAGTCTTCTATTATGTATGCATTTTTTTCTTGAGAAACTCAAAGTACTCTCATCTTCCACATACCCATTAGGGATAGCAATGAAGAAATAGTTGGGTGTTCAGTGAACGATATAAGGGCTCTATTATGTTGGTGCAAAAATAATTGTGGTTTTGCATTGTTAGACTTTGCAGTTTAATATTGGAATACATTCTTAAATAAATGAGCTTATGTTATACATTATTTTAATGCACATTTCTTGCTTTACCTCTTTTTTTGTTAATAACATTGCTTGCTGTTTATTTTATATTTATTTTAGACTAGGGAAATGATGGTAGACAAAAAATTAAATTCAAGTGATTTTCTTATTCAAGTTCAAAATGGGTCATAAAGCAGTGGAGACAGCTTGCAACATCAACAAATGCATTTGACCCTGGAACTGCTAATGAATGTACAATGCAGTGGTGATTCAAAAAGTTTTGCCAAAGAAACAAGAGCCTTGAAGATGAGAAGGGCAGTAGTTGGCCATCAGAAGTTGACAGTGAACAGCTGAGAGGATCATGGAAGCTGATCCTCTTACAACTGCATGAGAAGTTGCTAAAGAACTCAACATCAACCATTCTATGGTCATTGGCCATTTGAAGCAAACTGGAAAGGTGAAAAAGTTCAATAAGTGGGTACCTCATGAGCTAACCAGAAATTTAAAAAAAAAATCATCATTTTGAAGTATCATCTTTTCTTACTCTTTGGAACAACAACAAATCATTTCTTGGATAGATTGTGATGTGTGATGAAAGTACATTTTATATGACAACTGGCGATGACTAGCTCAGTGGCTGGACTGAGAAGAAGCTCCAAAGCATTTCCCAAAGTCAAACTTGCATCAAAAAAAGTGAGGAAATCCACTAGGCCTACCAAGTACAACTTAAATCAAAGCCCCTATGAATACGTAGTGGCGGTAACAAACAGATTCAAGGGATTAGATCGAATAAACAGTGTGCCTGAAGAATTATGGTTGGAGATCCATAATACTGTACAGGAGGCAGGGAACAAAACCATCCCAAAGAAAAAGCAAAACAAGAGGACACAGTGGTAATCTGAGGAGGCTTTACAAATAGCTGAAGAAAGAAGAGAAGCAAAGAGCAAGGGAGAAAGGGAAAAGTACATCCAACTAAATGCAGAGTTGCAAAGAATAGCAAGGAGAGACAAGAAGGCTTTCTTCAACGAACAGTGCATAAAACTAGAAGAAAACAACAGAAGGAGAAAGACTAGAGATCTCTTCAGGAGAATCTGAAATATCAAGGGGACATTTCACCCAAAGATGGGGGCAATAAAGGACAGAAATAGTAGACACTTAATAGATTCTGAAGAGATCAAGAAGAGATGTAAAGAATACATGGAAGAACTGTATAAAAAAGATCTTAACAAACTGGATTACTACAATGGTGTGGTCTGGCTCAGTCACCCAGAGCCAGGCATTTTGGAGTGTAAGTCAAGTGGGCTGTAGGAAGCACTGCTGTTAATAAAGCTAGTGGATACAATGGAATGCCAGCAGAACTATTCAAAACCCTAAATTATGATGCCATCAAGGTATTGCATCAAATATGTCAGCAAATCTGGAAGACCCAGCAGTGGCCACAGAACTGGAAAAGGTCAATCCTCATACCAGTTCCCAAGAAGTGTAGTACTAAAGAATGTTCTAACCATTGAACAATTGCACTCATCTTTACAGTAAAAGCGTCTGCCTACAATGCAAGAGACCTGAGTTCTATCACTGGGTCGGGAAGATCTCCTGGAGAAGGAAACGGCAACCCACTCCAGTACTCTTGCCTGGAAAATTCTGTGGATGGAGAAGCCTGGTAGGCAATAGTCCATGGGGTCAAAGAGTTGGACACAACTGAGCAACTTCACTTTCTTTTCTTTCCATGCTTAGTAAGGTCATGCTTAAAATCTTACATGCTAGTCTTCAGCATTATATGAACCAAGAACTTCCAGATGTCCAAGCTAGCTTTAGAAAAGGCAGAGGAACCAGAGATCAAATTGCCAACATATGCTGGATCATAGAGAAAGCAAGAGAATTCTAGAAAAACATCTACTTTTATTTCATCTACGATGCTAAAGCCTTTGACTATGTGGATCATAATATACTGTGGAAAGCTCTAAAGAGATGGGAATACCAGACCATCTTACCCGTCTCCTGAGAAATGTGTATGTGGGTCAAGAAGCAACAGATAGAACCCTGTATGAAACAACTGATTGGTTCAATATTGAGAAAGGAGTACAGCAGGGTGGTTTGCTGTCACCATGTTTGTTTAACCTATAGTGGGGTCGCTAAGAATTAGGCACGACTTCACTGTCATTTTTCCCTTGCATGCATTGGAGAAGGAAATGGCAACCCACTCCAGTGTTCTTGCCTGGCAAATCCCAGAGACGGGGGAGCCTGGTGGGCTGCTGTCTATGGGGTCGCACAGAGTCGGACACGACTGAAGTGACTTAGCAGCAGCAGCAGCAGCAGCAGCAGGCTAAGCATATCATGAGAAATGCTGGATTGGCTGAGTTACAAGCTAGAATCAAGATGGGGGGAAACACTGACAACCTTAGATATGTGGATGATACCACTCTATTGGCAAAAAGTGAAGAGGAACTAAAAAGGTCTCTTGATGAGGGTGAAAGAGGAGAGTGAAAGAGCCAGCTTAAAATTAAATATTAAAAAAAAAACTAAGATCATGGCATCTGGTCCCATTACTTCATGGCAAGTAGAAGGGGAAAAGGTGGAAGTAGTCACAGATTTCCTCTTCTTGGGCTCTAAAATCACTGCAGATGGTGACTGCAGCCATGAAATCAGAAGACAACTGCTTCTTGGCAGAAAAACAATGACAAATCTAGACAGTGTATTGAAAAGCAGAGACATTACTCTGCCAACAAAGATCTGAATTGTTAAGGCTATGGTCTTTGTAGTGGTCACGTAAGGTTGTGAGAGTTGGACCATTAAAAAGGCAGAGCGTCAAAGAACTGATGTCTTTAAACTGAACTAGAGAAGACTCCTGAGAGCCCCTTGGACAGAAAAGAGATCAAAACAGAAAGTTTTAAGGGAAATGAACTCTGAATACTCTTCTGAAGGACTGATGCTGAAGCTGACGCTCTGGCATTTTTGTCATTTGATGCAAATAGCTGACTCATTGGAAAAGTCTCTGATGTTGGGAAAGACTGAGGGGAGAGAGAAAAGAGGGGCTCAGAGAATGAGATGGTTGGATGGGATCACCAATGCGATGAACATGAACTTGGACAAAATTCAGGGATGGTGAGGTACAGGGTGGCCTGGCATGCTGCAGTTCATGGTATTGAAAAAAGCCAGACACAACTGGGAGACTGAACATACACATGCACAGTAATGGGAAAGATAAAGTATACACTTTTTAAAAAAATTTAATATATTGTTGTATAGTAGATATAGCAGCTGATAAAAATTATCATACACAGGTAAGATGGATGCATAATACACTATAATAGATATCAACTAAAATATTTTATAATGCAATTTAAATGCTCAATAACTGGTTATTAAAATGCCTGTTGGGATTTACAAAGATCAGCTTCTAGAAAATTATATTTAGAGCATAGCATTCAAGCACTTTTAAAATAAGTTCTCCTTTATTAAATGGCAGGAAAAAGGTGTCCCTATATAGTCATTGTATTATGACCAGTTCTTATTTAAAATCCTTAGTTTACAGAATCAGTCAAAACTAGCCTATTTTCAGAACTCTGGGACACTGTTAGTAATAACTCAGATATCTTATAACAAAAATAACCATCAAATATTAACATCATCTTCAACAAATTAAATACATACTCAAGCCTAAGCAGTTTATCTATTTTTCTTACAACTAGCTTTCTCTAATAGGACAAGTAGATAATGTCTATAAAAACAATTTTCTTGTTTCCATATACATTGAAGAACAAAAAATATTCACCAATAATCTCAAAGTACAGCTACTTTTCATTTCCTTTAAATAAACAATAATTTTAATAGATTTCAATGTTCAAATTTGTTACATTTTTTTCTCTTTTTGAGGGATTCTAATCATATATTTTTGTGATATTTGTAACTTTATGCCAATAATATCTATAATTATATATTATATGTGTGTTATCTCAAATTAATCTCTACGAATATTAATTTTTACATTAATACTATGTGTACAGTCTCAACTTATTTAATGAGAAAAAATGCCCAGATATAAAAAGGCAGTGCTGCCATCTGGAATATTTAAAAAATCTGATCTTTTAAGTCATTATTTTATTTTCTCCAATGTATATATTTTGTGTTCTCACCTATTACATTTTATACTTGATATATGCATTCACTCATTTTAGGCATTCTTAGTTTTATTTCATAGTACGAACAATTTTATAACCTCTCCAGTTATGTTTATAAAACATACTTTAAGTGCTTAGTTTATATTTTCCACTAAACCTACTTTATATAATGAATGTATTTTGGCCTGTTACATTTCCTTTAGAGTAGCTGTGTTACTCAGGTGTCTAGTTACTCTACCTGTGAGTTGATGTTCACCTGTGAATAATATATTTTGAGGAAATGTCAAAGACCTGGATACAGAATGTGCTTACAGGTAAATATATGTGGTAGAACCTGAGCCATGTATGCAATCATGTTAATTACTACTTTTGCTGTCCTTTTACTTTTTCAACACCTAATTCAGGCTTACAATTTGAAACCTTTTTGGAGTAGAAAAATGGGGAGAAAATAAAAACTTTAATACACCAACCATGTGGGCCTGGAAGGGGAATTGTCAAAGATTATCTTCTCTGATGATATCTAAAACACATTTTGTTATTCATTAATTCTTCATCAATCAAGGTAATACATTGTACTGTTAAAAGTGTGTGTGTGGGGGGAAACTATATGATCATTAAAATTGACTTAAAAAAGGCTTTTGAGAAAATGTAACAATCTTTAATAATAAAAACTCTCAGAGTACTGAATATAGATGTAAAATTCCTCAGCCTGATAAAAGATGTTTATGAAAATTCCACAATTAACATTATACACAGTAATGAAAGACTAAAGATTTCCTGACTATGGTCACAAACTCAGATGCTCATTTCACCCCTGCAATTCAACACCATGTTAGAAGTTTTAGCCAGAACTGTTAAATGAGAAAAAGAAATACACAGTAGAAAGGAAGATGAAAAACTTATCTCTATTCATAGACAACATGATTTTATATATAGAACCCCCCACCCCCAAATTCCCAACAAAGCTTATAGAGCTAATACACAAATTCAGCAAGGTAGAAAATCAACATACTAAAGTCATTTGTGTTATGGCTCTGACAGTAAAGAATCGGTCCACAATGCAGGAGACCTGGGTTCTATTCCTGGGTCAGGAAATTCCCATGGAGAATGGAATGGCTACCCACTCCAGTATTCTTGTTTGAAGAATTCCATGGACAGTGGAGCCTGGCCAACTACAGTCCATGTGGTCGCAAAGAGTTGAGGGACTGAGAGACTAACACTATCACCCTAGCAATAAATAATACAAACTGTAGCTTAAGAAAGAAATTATATTTACATTAGCACCTAAAATTATTAAACAATTATAAATTAGTACAGATGTGAAAGACTTATTTATTGCAACTAGAAAATACTGCCAAAAGAAGTTAAAGCCCTAGACATCTTGCTCATGGATTGGAAGAGTTAATGACCAAAGCAATACACAGATTAAACACAACCATTATCAAAATTCTTATATGTATATATATATATTTTTTTTTCCAAAATAATGGAAAAGCCAGTCCCCAAGTACAAACAGAGTCACAAGGGGTTTGACTGAATAAAACCATCTTTAAAAAGAAGGACATTTGGAGAACTCACTTTACAATGTCAAAACTTACTAAAAACCTATGCTAGCTTAAAAAATGTGGTATGAGCATAAAGACAGACACATAAAAAATTAAGGAACAGAATAAAGAGCCCAGAAATAAATCCTCAAAAAATGGTCAGTTGATTTTTGACGACAGTGTCGAGACTCTTCATTGAGAAAGAACTGTCTTTCCAAGAAATGGTTCTGGGAAAACCGAACACCTACATGCAAAAGTATAAATTTGGACCTTACCCATATTCAAAATTTAACTAAAAATGGACCAAAAACCTAAACTTAACTTCTAAAACATTAAAACCCTTAAAGAAAACATTTGAGAAAATCTCCATGATACTGAATTTTTCAATGACTTCATAGACATGACCCCAAAGCACAGGCAACAGAAGGAAAAAAATGGAATGAATTTTGTTAAAATTAAGAACATTTACATATCAAGAAAACAAAAAATACAGACTAATGAATGAGTGAAAATATTTCACATTAAGTGTGAAATTCATATCCAGAATACATAAGAACCCCTAAAACTCAACAATAGACAATCCAAATAAAAAATGGTCAGTAGACTTAAAGAGATATTTCTTCAAAGAAAATATACAAATGACCAATTGCTCGTGAAAAGATGCTCAACATCAGTAGTTATCAGAGAAATGCAAACCCGAACCACAATGAGATACCACTTCACACCTATTAGAATGGCTAAATAGTATAAATAAATAATACCAGAAAATAACAAGTGTTGGTGAAGAGGAGAAAATGGAACATGAGGCTTCCCTGGTGGCTCAGTTGGTACAGAATCTGCTCGCAATGTGGGAGGCCCAGGTTCAATTCCTATATCAGGAAGATCCCCTGGAGAAGGGCAACCCACCCCAGTATTCTGGCCTGAAGAACTACATGGACAGAAGAGCCTGGTGGGCTACAGTCCACTGGGTCACAAAGAGTCGGACACAACTGAGCAGCTAAGCACAACACAGAAGCTGTAAGTCAAGGATACATGCTCAGCATTCCTGACCTCCTACTTCAGAGTCTTTCATCAGACTGGCATCAGGGAACGGTCTGGCACTGCAGTCCAGTACTGACACTTTCACTTTTATGTATTGCTGGAGAGACTGTAAAATATGCTGCAACCACTGCAGAATATTTCAGCAGTTTCTCAAAGGATTAAACATAGAAATACCATATGACCCAGCAATTCTATTCCAAGGTTTATATCTAAAAGAACTGAAAGTAGGGATACAGAGATATCTGTACACCAATGTACATAGCAGCATTATTCACAATAGCCAAAAGATGGAAACAACCCATTATCTGTCTTCAGATGAATGGATAAAGAAAATGTGGTATATGCTTCACTGGAATATTATCCCAGAAAAATAATTAAACCATAAAAAAGTAATTAAATTTTGGTGTATGCTACATGAGCCTATAGTATTTTTGGTTAGTGAAATAAGCCAGACATAGGACAGATCTACATGACTGTGCTTACCTGAGGTATGTAGAATAGTCAAATCTGTAGACACAGAAAGAACAGTGATAACTTGGTCTCATGGTAATAAGGTGTTATTTTTCATGAGTACAAACTCTTTTGGATGATGATGAAAAAATTTTGGATAGAAATAGTGGTGATGATTGCATAATATTGTTAATGTATATAAGGCTATTTAGGTGCACAATTATGAATAATCAAAATGATAAATACTACCTATATTTTCCCACAATAAAACAACAAAACAACACATATTTATAATCTCCTACTGACTCCTAGGGCTTCCCTGTTGTTCAGATGGTAAAGAATCTGCCTGCAATGTGGGAGACCTGGGTTCAATCCCTGGGTTGGGAAGGTCCCCTGGAATAGGGCATGGCAACCCACTCCAGCATTCTCTTTTTTATTTTGTTTTCTTTCTATTTTTTTATTGAAGGATAATTGCTTTGCACAATTTTGTTGTTTTCTGTCAAACCTCAACATGATCAGCCATAGGTATACACATATCCTCTCCCTTTTGAATCTACCTCCCATCTCCCTCCCCATCCCACCCCTCTCGGTGGGTACAGAGCCCCTATTTGAGTTTCCTGAGCCATACAGCAAATTCCTATTGGCTATCTATTTTACATATGGCAATGTAAGTTTCCATGTTACTCTTTCCATACATCTCACCCTCTCCTCTCCACTTCCCTTCTCCATAAGTCTATCCTCTATGTCTTTTTCTCCGTTCAGTTCAGTTCAGTTCATTCACTCAGTCGTGTCTGACTCTGCAACCCCATGAATCGCAGCACACCAGGCCTCCCTGTCCATCACCAACTCCCGGAGTTCACCCAAACTCATGTGCAACGAGTCAGTGATGCCATCCAGCCATCTCATCCTCTGTCATTCCCTTCTCCTCCTGCCCTCAACCCTTCCCAGCATCAGGGTCTTTTTCAATGAGTCGACTCTTCACATGAGGTTGCCAAAGTATTTGAGTTTCAGCCTCAGCATCAGTCCTTCAAATGAACACCCAGGACTAGTCTCCTTTAGGTTGGACTGGTTGGATCTCCTTGCAGTCCAAGGGACTCTCAAGAGTCTTCTCCAGCACCACAGTTCAAAAGCATCAATTCTTNCAGCACCACAGTTGAAAAGCATCAATTCTTTGGCACTCAGCTTTCTTCACAGTCCAACTAGTTTCTCCATTGCTGCCCTGTACATAAATTCTTCAGTTCATTCTTCTAGATTCCTTATATATGTGTTAGAATACAATATTCATCTTTCTCTTCCTGACTCACTTCACTCTGTATAATGTGTTCTATGTTCATCCACTTCATCAGAACTGACTCAAATGTGTTCCTTTTTATGGCTGAGTGATATTCCATTGTGTATATGTACCACACTTTATCCATTCATCTGTCAATGGGCATCCAGGTTGCTTTCTTGTTCTAGCTATTGTAAATAGTGCTGCAATGAACAATGGGATACATGTGTCTTTTTCAGTTTTGATTTCCACAGGATATATGTCTAAGAGGGGGATTGCTGGGTCATATGGTGGTTTTATTCCTCGTTTTTTAAGGAATCTCCATACTGTCTTCCATAGTTGCTGTATCAATTTACATTCCTACCAACAGTGCAAGAGCCTTCCCTTTTCTCCACACCCTCTCCAGCATTTATTGTTTGTAGACTTTTTTGAGGATGGCCATTTTGACCAGTGTGAGGTGATGTCTCATTGTGGTTTTGATTTGCATTTCTCTGATAATGAGTGATGTTGATCATTTTTCATGTGTTTGTTACCACCTGTATGTATTCTCTGGAGAAATGTCTGTTTAGATCTTTTTCCCGCTTTTTGATTGGGTTGTTTGTTTTTCTGGCATTGAGTTGTATGAGCTGCTTGTATATTTTGAAAATTAATCCTTTGTCAGTTGTTTCATCTGCTATTATTTTCTCCCATTCTGAGGGTTGTCTTTTCACCTTGCTTATAGTTTCCTTTGCTGTGCAAAAGCTTTTAGGTTTAATTAGGTCCCATTTGCTTACTTTTGTTTTTATTTCCATTACCCTAGGAAGTTGGTCATAGAGGATCTCATTTTGATTTATGTCATTGAGTGTTCTGCCTATGTTTTCCTCTAAGAGTTTTATAATTTCTGGTCTTACATTTAGGTTTTTAATCTATTTTGAGTTTATCTTTGTGTATGGTATTAGGAAGTGTTCTAATTTCATTTTCACATGTAGCTGTCCAGTTTTCCCAGCAACATTTATTGAAGAAACTGTCTTTGCCTCATTGTATATTTTTGCCTCCTTTATCAAAAATAAGGTACCTATAGGTGCATGAGTTTATTTTTTGGCTTTCTATCTTGTTCCATNATTTTGAGTTTATCTTTGTGTATGGTATTAGGAAGTGTTCTAATTTCATTTTCACATGTAGCTGTCCAGTTTTCCCAGCAACATTTATTGAAGAAACTGTCTTTGCCTCATTGTATATTTTTGCCTCCTTTATCAAAAATAAGGTACCTATAGGTGCCTGAGTTTATTTTTCGGCTTTCTATCTTGTTCCATTGGTTTATATTTCTGTTTTTTTGCCAACACCATGCTGTCTTGATGACCATAGCTTTGTAGTATAATCTGAAGTCAGGAAGATTGATTCCTCCAGCTCCATTCTTCTTTCTCAAGACTGCTTTGGCTATTCGGGGTCTTTTGTGTTTCCATATGAACTGTGAAATTTTTTGTTCTAGGTTTGTGAAAAATGCCATTGGTAATTTGATAGGGATCACAATGAATCTGTAGATTGCATTTTGTAGTATAAACATTTTCACAATATTGATTCTTCCTACCCAGGAACTTGGAATATCTTTCCATCTGTTTATGTCATCTATGATTTCTTTCATCAGTGTCTCATAATTTTCTATGCACAGTTCTTTTGTCTCCTTAGGTAAGTTTATTCCTGGATATTTAATTCTTTTTGTTGCAGTGGTGAATGCGATTGTTTCCTTAATTTCTCTTTCTGATTTTTTATTGTTAGTATATAGAAATGCAAGTGATTTCTGTGAATTGATTTTGTATCCTGCAACTTTGCTAAATTTACTCTAGTGATTAGCTCTAGTAACTTTCTGATACTATCTTTTGGGTTTTCTATGTACAGTATCATGTCATCTGCAAATAGTGAGAGATTTACTTCTTCTTTTCTGACCTGGATTCCTCTTATTTCTTTTTCTTCTCTGATTGCTGAAGCTAGGACTTCCAGAACTATGTTGAATAATAGTGGTGAAAGTGGACACCCTTGTCTTGTTCCTGATCTTAGAGGGGATGCTTTCATTTTGTCACCATTGAGGACAGTTTCCTGTGGCTTATAGTATATGGCCTTTACTATGTTGAGGTAGGTTCCTTCTATGCCCATTTTTTGAAGAGTTTTAATGATAAATAGGTACTGAATTTTGTCAAAGGCTTTTACTGCATCTATTGAGATGATCACATGGGTTTTATCTTTCAATTTGTTAATATGGTGTATAGCATTTATTGATTTTCATATATTAAAAATCCTTGCATCCTTGGAATAAACCCAACTTGATCATGGTGTATGAGCTTTCTGATGTGTTGTTGAATTCTGTTTGTTAAAATTTTGTTGAGGATGTTTGCATCAATGTTCTTCAGTGATACTGGCCTTTAGTTTTCATTTTTTGTGTTGTCTTTGTCTGGTTTTGGTATCAGAAGTTATTTCCACCATTTTAACTTCCCGCTCACTGATTCGTTCTTCTCTTTCAGATATTCTGCTATTGATTCCTTTTAGAGTTTTTTTTTTCTTTTTTTAATTTTTCAAAATTTTTATTTTTACTTTATTTTACTTTACAATACTGTGTTAGTTTTGCCATACATTGACATGAATCCACCACGGGTGTACATGCGATCCCAAACATGAACCCCCCTCCCACCTCCCTCCCTCCAACATCCCTCTGTGTCATCCCCGTGCACCAGCCCCAAGCATGCTGTATCCTGTATCGGACATAGACTGGTGATTTGATTCTTACCTGATAGTATACATGTTTCAATGCCATTCTCCCAAATCATCCCACCCTCTCCCTCTCCCTCTGAGTCCAAAAGTCTGCTATACACATCTGTGTCTTTTTTGCTGTCTTGCATACAGGGTCATCATTGCCATCTTTCTAAATTCCATATATATGTGTTAGTATACTGTATTGGTGTTTTTCTTTCTGGCTTGCTTCACTCTGTATAATTGGCTCCAGTTTCATCCATCTCATCAGAAATGATTCAAATTTATTCTTTTTTTTAATTTCAGTAATTGTGATGTTTGTCTTTGTATGTTTATTCTTTAGTTCTTCTAGGTCTTTGTTAATTGACTTTTGCATTTTCTCCATCTTGTTTTCAAGGTTTTTGATCATCTTTTCTATTATTATTCTGAATTCTTTTCATGTAGTTTGCCTATTTTCTGTTAATTTATTTGGACTTCTGTGTTTTTAGTTTTTTCCTTCATTTGTGTAGTATTTCTCTGCCTTTTCTTTCTTTCTTTCTTTCTTTCTTTCTTTTTAAACTGATTGTGTTTGAGGTCTCCTTTTCCCAGGTGTCAAGATTGTATTCCTTCTTCCTTTTAATTTTTGCCATCCTAAGGTTGGTCCAGTGGTTTGTGTAAGCTTTGTACAGGGTGAGATTTGTGATGAGTTTTTTGTTTGTTTGTTTGTTTTTCCTCTGATGGGCAAGGCTGAGTGAGGTGGTAATCCTGTCTGCTGATGATTTGGT
>SJYO01002469.1:0-10000 GCA_006410555.1 Capra ibex | reverse complement strand
AGTAAAATGAACCTAAGACGAGAGTCTCACGGTCGTCACAACGTGCCGAGACACTACCCAGTACGTCCTACCTATGACCGAGATCGACGGCCCGTGCACCGGGCACAGACACAATCTACTAGGTTTACAACTCTTACAGCACCGTCACGCACTAAAACAAAGGTGTAGGTCTGTTGGGGTTTGGTCAGGAGGGAACTTTTACAGAGACTGTCTAAAAGGTTAGAGTGCTGTCTCGCACTCCTTGAGACGGGTACCGTTGCCAGTACTCCTTCCTCCGAACCGTATGCGTATCCGCACTAGTTCGGAGTCCTCTGGGGGACAAGGGCTCGTAGATGGGGTTTTGGTCTTAGACAAAATACGAGAGTGCATGTGGAGACTGAAGTGCCCCCCGAGAGCGGGTATTGGTAAAGAGAGCCTCTTCCTCATTTGCGCGTCGAGGTTCCGGTATTTTTAAGGACCCGCACTGTTCTCACAAAGTCGAATGTCTGAGGAGACTTCCAATAGATCGGGTGGACATAACCAAGCAGGCCGGTGTACACTAACAAATGTCGGAGGTTAGACTCTCCGTACTCTACAAAATCTGAATGATTTCCGTTCAAGAAAACCCCTCAACCTTTAATAATCATATCACCCAACAAATCCTTAATATAACCGCTTCCCAAAAAGTAAACAACACAGTTATTAACGACGATTAAGGGACGAGACCCACCCTGTTCCTACAGAACCCAGTTTGGAGAGACGATTGTCTGATCGAACACACTGTCCTAATAGGTATGAGGATGGTGATACGTGTACTAACAAATGATAGAGAGTTGGTATTTGTCGTGTCTCTCAAAACCTCATAAAACTCTCAGAATTAATCGTATCCCGAAAAAGAAGAACAACTCCGTTACTAACGGTGGTCCGGAGGTATAGGAATCCGTGGACCCTTATATAATTAGTTACATAAACCTGATATCTTTTCCTTTATACCATCAAAAATTCCAATCGTTATGATCTGAAAAACTCAATTACCTAAAAGAGAGAACATTATCTAGTGACACGAAACAATATTTAGTGACACAGGAACAATACATTTTTACATTGAAATAGCGATAGAATTCTGATTTGTCTAGAATTCCCGTCGTAACCACTTTCCTAAAAGTAAACAACCCGACTACAAACGACGATTTAGAGGTACAAGGGATGGGAATATTACTTATATTGATCGTATATCCTTCTTCATTAATAATTGGCAATTCGTATATCCTCTTTATTCGTAATTGGACATTCTAATTAGTACAATTGGAACCCAATTTATTTAAGGAAAGAACTAACATTGAGTGATGTTGGAGTGGGATATCCTTACACTGAAATAAACCTCCCACCACGGACCAAATTCTTTTTTGTGGGAACCTTTTTTATTAAAAAACCAATAGTCTTTCTTTCCTAGCATTTTAGGGCTTCTGGAAAAATACACTTCGTGGACTAAAACTATTTCCAGTCCTGACGACTGGGGGCACACTGAGACATAAGTAGGGACACACATTGTTTTCCATATATTCGTTTGGGGGTTTATTTCTTCAACCTAGCCAAAGGTCTTTCTCACTAAGGGGGTACAGCGAAGGAAGAACGAGGGCAAAAGAGACCGACTTAAGGGTAGACCTAAGTCGGAGGAAAAGAGGTGATGTGATAGAGGATGATGTGATAGGCAAAGATTAGAGAGAGATGTAGACATTAATTTATACATAAAAAGGTTTCTGCGGTTGCGGCAGGGTGGGAACTTAAGGGACCTAGGCGACCCCGACCTGGGACCGTCAAATGTGTGTCGAGTCGCACATCCAGAGTTACCGTTCTGACACTCTTCAGCAGACCACAGATGACTCCCCCTCGACGTCGGCGTCGACTCCGGTACCCGAACAATACCCGACCCGCCGTCGACAGGAGCGACCACTTCACTTTCGGAACACCAACGAGAACCGATTAGGACTAAACTTACCATCAACTTTTCACTTCAGCGAATCAGCACAGGTTGAGAAACACTGGGTACCTGACATCGGGTGGTTCGAGGAGGCAGGTACCCTAAGAGGTCCGTTTTTATGAACTCACCCAACGGTAGTACATGTCAGCTGGGAACTTGATACACACCCAACACCCGGTTGAGAAGAGTGTCAGATTTTAGATGTATATTTAATATCAACTAGTAGACATGGGTATCATGGAGGTATAGACTCCAAGGAGACACAAACACCGGTTGTAGACGTTTAAGTTACTCAGTGTTTAACACATCAGATATAATAAATTATAACCTTTTTTTTAGATACACATTCACCTGGTCAGATCAAGTTTGGACGAAACAAGGTCCCAGTTAACGTAAAGGGAGGGATCATAGAAGAAAAAAAGTGGAGAAATAATTTAGAAATAAGGAATAATCGAGTAAGGACTAAAAGGAATGACGAGTAAATAAAAAGGAAAGAGATGAATAAAAACAATAAAGAACGGAATAAAGAGAGAGGAGTACAGTTCCACAACGACTTGGCTCTAACTCAGAATACGGAACACACGTCTTTTTGGACAGATGACTGTGTACCAACACCACTTCCTTTCACGTCGTAAATGACATCCACTGTCGTTGGTACTAAAGTAAAAGATTCAGACAGAGAAGGATGAAACGTTTATTCAAGTAAACATATTAAAGAAAAAGTCAAGTTAAGTCAACGAGACAGCACAGACTGAGAAACGCTGGGGTACTTAACGTCGTACGTTCCGGAGGGACAGATAGTGGTTGAGACCTCAAGGGAGTTTGAGTGCAGGTAGCTCAGTCACTACGATAGGTCGGTAGAGTAGGAGACAGCAGGGGAAGAGGAGGACGGGGGTTAGGGAGGGTCGTCGTCTCAGAAAAGGTTACTCAGTTGAGAAGTACACTCCACCGGTAACATGACCTCAAAGTCGAATCCTAGTAAGGAAGGTTTCTTGTGCGTCCTGACTAGAGGAAGTCTTACCTGACCAACCTAGAGGAACGTCAGGTTCCCTGAGAGTTCTCAGAAGAGGTTGTGGTGTCAAGTTTTCGTAGTCAAGAATCTACATTACCAGTAGACTCAATTTAAATGGGTAAAGTCAGGTAAAATCAAACGACTAAGGATCTTACAGTTACAAGCGAGAACGGTAGAGGACAAACTGGTGAAGGTTAAACGGAACCAAGTACCTGTAAGGTCCAAGGATACGTTACAACGAATCTAAGGTATATCTTCCCTATACTATAAAGAGGAAGAGACAGACTGAATGAAGTGAGTTATACTGTGAGAGATCCAGGTAGGTACAACGACTTTTACCGTAATAAAGTAAGAAAAATCACCGACTCATCATTATAAGGTAACACACACACATATGTATATATATACATACTGTAGGATAGAGATAGAGATAGATATAGACACAGATAGATAGATAGTGTATATAGAAGAAATAGGTAAGGAGACACCTACCTGTAAATACAAAAAAGGTACAGAAAGGTTGTAACAAATCGGAACCGAGGAAATAGTATCTAATTAAATTAGACTAATTAATCGATCTGATATCCACGTACTCGAATAAAGACCCAAAAGATAGGACAAGGTAACTCGATATAAAGATAAAAACACGGTCATGGTGTGACAAAACTACTGACATCGAAACATCATATCGGACTTTGGTCCCTCGAACTAAGGATGTCAAGGTAAAAAGAAAAAAGTTCTAACGAAACCGATAGACCCCAGAATACACAAAGGTATATTTAAAACTCTAAAAAAAACCAAGTACAAGACACTTTTGACGGTAACCATTAAACTATCCCCAACGAAACTTAGACATCTAAAGGAACCCATCATATCAGTAAAACGTTTATAACTAAGAGGGTTAGGTACTAGTACCACATAGAAAGGTAAACAAATACAGAAGAAACTAAAAAAAAAGTAGTCGTAGAATATCAAAAGCTTCGTGTCCAAAAACAGAGGAATCCATCCAAATAGGGATCCATAAAATAAAAAAACTACACTACCATTTACCTTAACGAAGAACTTAAAGAGAAAAACTAGAAAGCGACAATCACATATTTTTATGTTATCTAAAGACACATAATTAAAACATCGGACGTTGAAATGGTTTAAGTAACTACTCGAGATCATCAAAAGACTATTGTAGAAATCCTAGAAGATACATCTCATAGTACAGGAGACGTTTTTAACTGTAAAGTTGAAGAAGAAAAGGTTAAACCTAAGGGAAATGAAGAAAAAGAAGAGACTAACGATATCGATTGGAGGTTTTGACACGACTTATTTCCACCTCTCTTACCTGTAGGAACAGGACAGAACAGAACAAGGACTAGAGTCTCCCTTACGAAAGTCGAAAAGTGATGACTCATACTACGATCAAGATTACGTTCTTTTAATCCCTATGGTTCCCTTGAAAAGTACGTTTCTACCCGAGCTATTTCCTGTCTTTACCATACCTGGATTGTCTTCGTCTTCTATAATTCTTCTCCACCGTTCTTATGTGTCTTCTTCATATGTCTTTTCTAGAAGTACTGGGTCTATTGGTGCTACCACACTAGTGAGTGGATCTGGGTCTGCAGGACCTTACACTTCAGTTCACCTGCAATCCTTCGTAGTGATACTTGTTTCGATCACCTCCACTACCGTAAGGTCGACTCGGTAAAGTCTAGGACTTTCTACTCCGACACCTTGACGACTGAATTGTACGGTCGTTTAAACCTTTTCAGTCGTCACCGATATCCTGACCTTTTCCAGTCAAAAGTAAGATTAGGGTTACTTTCCGTTACAGTTTCTTACGAGTCTGATGACGGGTTAACGTGGGTAGAGTGTGTGATCATTTCATTACAAGTTTTAAGAGGTTCGGTTCGAAATTGTTATGCACTAGGCACTTGAAGGTCTACAAGTTCTACCTAAATCTTTTTCGTCTCCTTGGTCTCTAGTTTAACGGTTGTAGGCGACCGAGTACCTTTTTCGTTCTCTCAAGGTCTTTTTGTAGATAAAGACGAAATAACTGATACGGTTTCGGAAACTGACACACCTAGTATTATTTGACACCTTTTAAGACTTTCTCTACCCTTATAGTCTGGTGGACTGGACGGAGAACTCTTTAGACATACGTCCGTTCCTTCGTTGTCAATCTTGACTTCTACCTTGTTGTCTAAGCAAGGTTTATCCTTTTCTACATACAGTTCCGACGTATAACAGTGGGACGAATAAATTGAATATACGTCTTATGTAGTACTCTTTACGACTCGACCTACTTCGTGTTCGATCTTAGTGCTAACGACCCTCTTTATAGTTATTGGAGTCTATACGTCTACTGTAGTGAGTACCGTCTTTCACTTCTTCTTGGTTTCTCGGAGAACTACTTTCACTTTCTCCTCTCACTTTTTCAACCGAATTTCGAGTTGTAAGTCTTTTGCTTCTAGTACTGTAGACCAGGGAAGCGAAGTACCGTTTGTCTACCTATTTGTCACCTTTGTCACAGTCTGAAATAAAAAAACCCCGAGGTTTTAGTGACGTCTACCACTGACGTTGGCACTTTCATCTTCTGCGAACGAGGCACCTTCCTTTCAATACTGGTTGGATCTATCGTATAAGTTTTTGTCTCTGTAATGAAACGGTTGTTTCCAGGTAGATCAGTTCCGATACCAAAAAGGCCACCAGTACATACCTACACTCTCAACCTGATATTTCTTTCGACTTGTGACTTCTTAATTACGAAAACTTGACACCACAACCTCTTCTCAGAACTCTCAGGGAACCTGACGTTCCTCTTAGTTGGTCAGATAAGATTTCCTCCAGTCGGGACTTATAAGTAACCTTCCTGACTACGACTTCGACTTCGAGGTTATGAAACCGGTGGACTACGTTTGACTGAGGAGCCTTTTCTGGGATTACGACCCTTTCAAACTGCCGGCTTCCTCTTCCCCTACTGTCTCTTACTCTACCAACTTACCGTATTGACTGAGTTACCTGTACTTAACCTCATTTGAGACCCTCAACCACTACCTGTCCCCCCGAACCGTACGACGTCAGGTACCCCAACGTTTCTCAACTCGTACTGAGTCTCTGACTTGACTTGACTTGACTACTAGGATCGACATGCCAACAGTATGTACTGGAAATAATACAACTCGATACATGGGAGATCCGGGCGAAAGACCTCTCAAAATAGTATTTACCTACGACTCAAAATAACTGTCGGAAAAGACGTAGATAACTCTACTAGTACACCATAATAAGTTTAAAAACTATGCCACATAGTGTAACTGACTTAACAACAACAGGAACGTAAGGACCCTACTTAGGGTGAACTAGCACCACATACTAGAAAAATTACATAACAACCTATGTCTAACGATCAGAAAACACCTCCTAAAAATGTAGATAGAAGTAGTCACTATAATCGGACATTAAAAGAAAAAAAAACCATAGAAACAGACCAAAACCCTGTTCCCACTACCACCGGAGTACTTTACTTAACCCTTCAAAAGGAAAGAGACGTCGAAAAACCTTGTCAAAGTCTCCCTATTTCCAAACTATTGAGAAGGGATTTACAAACTATGTTAAGTGGGTGGGCACTTCGACAGTCCAGGATCTGAAGACAAACAACCCTTCCAAAGTTAGTGCCAAAGTTAAAGTCACCAACCAGACAAGTATATAAAAGATAAAGAATGACCAAGTCAGAACCCTCTGACATGGGAAGATTCTTGAACAGGCAAAGAAGGTCCAACAGGTAAAATAACCGTATGTCAACAAGTGTCATCAGAGAATAAGAACCATAAAGATAACTCAGCCAACATTGAATTGGCAAAAGGAAAGATTAAAATGACTAGACTCAGGAGAGGGAAAAAAAAAGAACTACTCAGACCGATTTACAAATAGTCAGAACAAATAGAAAAGTCTCTTGGTAGAAAATCAAAGTAACTAGAGACAAAAGAAACAGAGATACAGTAAATAAAGATGATACTATAAATAATAAAGAAAGGAAGACGATTAAAATCCAAAACAAACAAAAAGAAAGAGATCAACAAAATCCACACTCCAATTCAACAAATAAAGTTTAAAGAGAACTCCATTCTAATATAACGATATTTGAAGGAAGAAACTTGACGAAAACGACGTAGGACACTCAAAACCTTGTAAATCGAAAACAAAATTAAACAGAGATCCGTTACCGTTGGGTGAGGTCATGAGAACGGACCTTTTAGGGTGCCTCCCTCGTCGGACCCCCTACCTCGTCTGACGTCAGGTACCCCAGCGATCCTCAGCCTGTACTGACTCGCTGAAGTGAAAGTGAAAAGTGAAAGTACATAACCTCTTCCTTTACCGTCGGGTGAGGTCACAAGAACGGACCTCTTAGGGTCCCTGCCCCCTCGGACCACCCGACGTCAGGTACCCCAGCGTGTCTCAGTCTGTGCTGATTTCACTGAATCGTCGTCGTCGTCGTCGTCGTCCGTAGAAAAATAAGGAAGTCACTAGGTCGCCACCAAATCATCGTACAACAAATCGGTAGTGTTGAAACATAAAGAGTCTCAAAAAAAGAACACTAAATAAAGATCAGAGTATCAGGACAGTAGTCTTTTCTACGAACTCTACTAAAGCTAAAAGAATTTAAATGGTTCCGAATTGAACACAGAGATATTTATATTTAGGTCAAGTTGATTCCTTGGTCTCTAATTTATCGATTGTAGACAACCTAGTATCTTTTTCGTTCTCTTAATGTCTGTTTGTACAAGTCAAGTCAAATCAGTGAGTCAGTACAGGCTGAGAAACTCTGGGGTACTCAGAGTCGTGTGGTCCGGAGGGACAGGTAGTGGTTGAGGCCCTCAAGTGAGTCTCAGGGTAGGTAACTCAGTCACTACGGTAGGTCGGTCGAGTAGGAGACAGCAGGGGAAGAGGAGGACGGGAGTTAGGGAGGATCGTAGTCTCAGAAAAGGTTACTCAGTTGAGAAGCGGACTCCACCGGTTTCATGACCTCAAAGTCGAAATCGTAGTAAGGAAGGTTTCTTTAGGGTCCCAACTAGAGGAAGTCTTACCTGACCAACCTAGGGGAACGTCAGGTTCTCTGAGAGTTCTCAGAAGAGGTTGTGGTGTAAAGTTTTCGTAGTTAAGAAGCCGCGAGTCGGAAGAAGTGTCAGGTTGAGAGTGTAGGTATGTACTGATGACCTTTCTGGTATCGGAACTGATCTACCTGGAATCAGCCGTTTCATTACAGAGACGAAAACTTATACCATAGATCCAACCAGTATCGAAAAGAAGGTTCCTCATTCGCAGAAAATTAAAGTACTGACGTTAGTGGTAGACGTCACTTAAACCTCGGGGGGTTTTATTTCAGTCGGTGACAAAGGTGACAAATAGGTAGATAAACGGTACTTCACTACCCTGGCCTACGGTACTAGTAGTAAAAGACTTACAACTCGAAATTCGGTTGAAAAAGTGAGAGGAGAAAGTGAAAGTAGTTCTCCGAAAAAACAAGGAGAAGTGAAGGACGGCATTCCGACCACAGTAGACGTATAGACTCTAATAACCATAAAGAGGGTCGTTAGAACTAAGGTCGAACATAAAGAAGGTCAGGTCGCAAAGAATACTACATGAGACGTATCTTCAATTTATTCGTCCCACTGTTATATGTCGGAACTGGATGAGGAAAAGGATAAACCTTGGTCAGACAACAAGGTAGAGGTCAAGATTGACAACGAAGGACCGGACGTATGTCTAAAGAGTTCTCCGTCCAGTCCACCAGACCATAAGGGTAGAGAAAGTCTTAAAAGGTGTCAAATAACACTAGGTGTGTCAGTTTCCGAAACCGTATCAGTTATTTCGTCTTTATCTACAAAAAGACCTTGAGAGAACGAAAAAGGTACTCGGTCGCCTACAACCGTTAAACTAGAGACCAAGGAGACGGAAAAGACTTTGGTCGAACTTGTAGTCATTCAAGTGTCAAGTGCATAATGACTTCGGACCGAACCTCTTAAAACTCGTAATGAAATGATCGCACACTCTACTCACGTTAACACGTCATCAAACTCGTAAGAAAGTGTAACGTAAAGAAACCCTAACTTTACTTTTGACTGGAAAAGGTCAGGACACCGGTGACGACTCAAAAGGTTTAAACGACCGTATAACTCACGTCGTGAAAGTGTCGTAGTGTAAAGTCCTAAACTTTATCGAGATGACCTTAAGGTAGTGGAGGTGATCGAAACAAGTATCACTACGAAAGATTCCGGGTGAACTGAAGTGTAAGGTCCTACAGACCGAGATCTACTCACTAGTGTGGTAGCACTAATAGGCCCAGCATTTCTAGGAAACACATGTCAAGAAGACACATAAGAACGGTAGAGGAGAATTATCGAAGACGAAGACAATCCAGGTATGGTAAAGACAGGAAATAGCTCGGGTAGAAACGTACTTTACAAGGGAACCATAGAGATTAAAAGAACTTCTCTAGAGATCAGAAAGGGTAAGACATGAAAAGGAGATAAAAAAACGTAACTAGTGACTCCTTCCGAAAGAATAGAGAAGAACGAGAAGAAACCTTGAGATGTAAGTCTACGAATATAGAAAGGAAAAGAGGAAACGAAAAGTGAAGAGAAGAAAAGTGTCGATATACATTCCGGAGGGGTCTGTCGGTAAAACGAAAAAACGTAAAGAAAAGGTACCCCTACTAGAACTAGGGACAGAGGACATGTTACAGTGCTTGGAGTAAGGTAACAAGTAGTCCGTGAGATAGATAGTCTAGATCCGGGAATTTAGATAAAGAGTGAAGGTGACATATTTATATTCCCTGAACTAAATCCAGTATGGACTTACCAGATCGCCAAAAGGGATGAAAGAAGTTAAACTCATACTTAAACCATTATTCCACGAGTACTAGACTCGGTATCAGTCGAGGACCAGAACAAAAACAACTGACATATCTCGAAGAGGTAGAAACCGATGTTTCTTATATTAGTTAGACTAAAGCCACAACTGGTAGACCACTACAG
>SJYO01002466.1:0-10000 GCA_006410555.1 Capra ibex | reverse complement strand
TAGTTCTCAAAAAACACACACACAGGAAAAAAAAAAAAAAAGGTCTAGAAAGTCACCGGATTTCCCCTTTTGATCCCATCCAGTCTCGTATATATTGATCCCCGAGGGTCAGTCGTGATGTATACTTCTTGGATTTGAAGGAACTCATGAACCTCGGTCCTTTCTTCGTACTTCACCGAACACGAGGAGCCCGACCACCGAAAGAGTCACACGTATCAGTTCATTCATGCCGCTGACATACAGTGTAGTATAAGGAAAGAGCCTAAAGAAAAAGTAGACTAATAAGAAGGTGGGTAGTCCAAATCTTCCCTTACCTTATAAAGGGATTTTCAGAATTTCAAGTTGAGACTGAATAACTATTCATTGAACGATATCTTGACACCTAAGGTTCCAGAACCACATCTAATCACAACGTGTTGTAAACCCCAGGTCAGTACAGTACTGGACAACTTTTACGTTGAGGAACGTTGACAAGTCACGTCAGATACGTCTACAACTAGACCAGGACACCTTATCGTGAAAAGATTTAAAACAAATTGTACAGGAGAAAAAAGGGACAGTTAAAGTCACACATATACGGATACAGGCGTAGAGACATAGTGACATTAAATGGAGAGGTAGTGAAACCTTCAGTGACCCTCAGATAAAGAGAAACACAACAAAAGAAAATTAAAAAGTAAACTGAGAATGAAGGAAGAGTTCGGAGGCTTAAAGGGAAGGAACAAGGGATATAGAACCTAAGAAAATTTAGAGAGAAGAGAAAGTTGAACCTCTTTCTATGTGACAGAATATACACTGTTCGTCACACTGGTGTCGGTTGAGTCTTTGGAGAACGTAAAGTTTAACGAGGCAACATTTTCTCTTACTCAGGGGAAGATGGAGAAGAAACTCCAAGAAACTCTTCCTTACTAACCCTACCGTTGTCGTTACAATTACCGACAGTACCAACTCTGAAGGATAAATAGTCCATGGAATATAGGTAGTAAAGTGCATAGGGGTTCTATAAGATAAACCACCCAAACATAACAATGTAAGGTGGTAAAACGGCTTCCCCTGTGACTCTGTGGTGGGTTCTACCCAGAATGGGTTCTACCGTCTTTTCTTGGACATAAGTTTAGATACAGAAACGGTACCATATACGTATTTTAAAACTATTATTACACGAAATGTTTTTACTAATCTTTTGTGTGTCCCGGTAATTTTACTGTCAATATATAATTGTGACTGTCAATTAACATCGTAGAAGAAACAAAAGAAACAGTTTACCAACCACTTTCTTATGGAGATTCCTCTCACTTCTGGTACTCTTTTTGGGAGTCACCATTTTTGTACGACTTGCTACAGAACTTCCTTGTAGGAATGTCTGACGGGGTCTAAAGAAAAGCACCAAGTTTAGATTGATAAGTGGGTAACTCTTTGTACTCTCTACACTCGTAAAACCCTCCTACAAGGAGGTGTCACGGACGACCACGAGATCGAATCGTACCCCGAGTAGACCTCAACGATCCTCCCTACAACCCAAACCCCAAGGACGTCCTCCGGCTCTGTTACCTTTTGTCCCTGGGGTCGGTCTCCTCTTCTGTGAGAGTAAGAGTTGACAACCAGAAACACTGACCCGGACAGTTAATGGTCCACCGTCCATTTATAGGTAAAGACACAGTTTGTACACAGTAATCAAACTCCTCCCAACAAGGAAGACTTACTACACTCGGTGAGTCAATGTCTACTTCTCACTCGGTAGTGACTAGTTTTCCATCTTGGTTGACGTTTCGTAAACACTTAGGGGTCCATCTCCTTAAGTCAAAGGTGTCTACGTTCTCGTTGTCGTCCTTTTTCAATGACTTGGACATAAGGCACATACTGGTATTCTTAGATTGTGTCACGAATGACGAAACTCTAATCTTTTCCCGAATAAAACAGAAGTCCTTACGGGGACTCTCGGACTCTCTATCCGATTCTTATTTATGTACAGTTAACTTTCCCAGTGGTCGCACCACAACTAACCTACACCAGACTCAAATCTCCTTCACCGACCTCAACTAGTTCTTCCTGGAGGACCTCTTCCCTAACACTACGAACCAAACTTCTCTGATGTCTCGAGGAGTTTACTTCCGTGGTCCTGAAGGGACTCACAGGTCGTCAGGACCTCCGGGTCACAAATACGGAGACCCGAAGGGTACTTCCTCCATGTTGAAGTTACGGACCAGTATCTCAAGTATAGAATGTATGTTATATCGTGTCCTTTTTTATATAGTTTACGTCTATGGAGACACAGGTTTCAGACACTCGACGTGCCACCAATCTTTCACTAGAGTTCTATACACTATGGGTCTCCCTCCGTAGTCACACCCTTATCTCCCATCGGTCAAGACGTGATTGGGTGAGGGAGGAAGAGGGACATCAACCAGATGTACCCATTGTAGTGGTAACTTTGTGGGGGAGTCCTCAAGGTCCAACAGAAACTGTGTCGGAGTAGACTGAACACCCACGGGAGGTAGATAACGTTGTCGAGTTGGACAACACTCATGTCTGTGAAGGATGGGCCTGGTAGAAAGTGAATGGGACGGCGGGACAAAAGTGGGAACCTTGGACTACTGTGAGTAGAGAACACAGACTTCGATGTGTACAATCCAAGTCTGTAGCGGTCAGAAGGTGGAAGACCGAACGGTTATTCTGCAAGCTCTAGTACGTACCTAGACCCTTTTACTCTCCTCAACAAGTACTGTGTCAAGCCCATTGTCACATTGTTTACGACTCAGTCCTGACATATACTCCGCTGGTGACGAATGTTTTGTCTACGTCCTGGTAGACCGTTCTGGGAAGGATCGGATTGAGGGTATTTTAAACCGGTAGAATAGGTGTCCTAGTACAGAGACCACTCCGTTACGGGCGCCACTGTGTGCTCGTTTGTTTAATCGATTGGGTCTCTCACCGAACTCCACATCTGAACGTCGAAAACACGGGTATTCGTCAAGTTCCAAGTAAACCGAACCTCACTCTTCCCTATTTTCGTGGATGAAAATATAATTGTCTGACAAGGTCGTTGAAAGTCCACTATTGACCAAATTAAGACGTTGTTGGAGTGTTTCGTCAATGAGACTAATCCAGTACTCTGAAATACTCCATCCAGGTCTGTCGTTCCCGTAACGACTCTCGTGTGTCAACTATTTTCCCCCTCAATCCGACAGAAAAGTCCGGACTTCAACGACACCCCATAAATCCCTGTCCTATTTTACCTAGACCCCTGGGACCTCCGTCAGTTCCCGAAATACATAGTCCTCACCCTTTGACCTCCGGACTCTTAAGTTCCCCGGACTATTTACTCAAGAGTGAGATCTCTGGAAACTCTCAGATTATTTAGATACCGAACGAAAGGGGTTTTATGAACTCATCAAGGGGAGAGAGAGAAAGAGAAAGTATGTGTGAGTATCTTTATATGTGTATAGGGGTTTTCACTTAAGAGGTCCGTCATTAAAGTATCTTAGGACGTTCGTTCTAACACAAAAACCTAAGACAAAAGGTCCTGTCTACCTCTTAGGTGTCATGGAATGGCTCTTAAGTCAGGTAAGAACAGTAATCCAGTGTCATTACCGTTTCTCTTCAGATAGAACGGGAGTTAACAAAACAGGTATTCCACCGTGGTTACCCTGGACAGGACTGAGTACCAACGGGGTGGACATGTCTTCGGTGCTCTGGTTAAATTGAGTGAGTCCATCACAAAAAGTCTCCCCGTCTACAAAATCTTAAACGTCGGAGAGAGTTTACCTTGGGTTTAAGGGGAAGATCCAAAGAGATGGGTAAACACCCGTTGGTTTCTGTCTCGGGTCGGAGTTAAGAAGAAACTCCTAGATTACCGTTACGTGGAGTCGGGTCAGGATCGGGGTGAAGTGCATAGACATTCACCCTTGTGAGAAGAGAGGGTGTCTAACCCCTGGAACATTCGTGAATGGTAGGCAAACCAGATTCGTACCACCTTAGGCCCAAACTCTCATCTTCTAAACTACCACAGAACCCGAACTTGATGGGGTTGGATAGGAAGAGGTCTCGGTAGGGATAGAAACTGTTTGACTTTTTAGTTCCACGGTAAAGACTCGGACAAAAACGGAAGATGAACTCGTTCATTCAGACTCTACCTGTTGAGGAAAGAGGTTTAATCGACATTTTACGAAAGTCAACGTGCTTTTAATATCTTGTGAACTATTTCTTCATAGGACTCTCTTTTTATTGGTTCCTATTGATACCGGGGTTCCGGGATGGACCAAAGTTGTGAACGAAAATATCTATTTTACAATAAACTTGTGTTTGGATGGGGACCCGAGTTCTGGTCATTGAACCAGATCCCCCCACTCTATCCTTCCTCCGTTCTCCTTCCGTTGTCCCTTGTTAAACCTCCTTTTTCGTAATACTAAACTAATACTTAAACAATTCCTTCCTTCCTTTTCCTACCACCTATAGAAAAGAAGGAGTAACCCTGAAGTGACCCTTGAGACCTAGTCGAGGCGTTAAACACCTTGGTTACTCTTTACTTTCACACCCTGTGTTTTCATACCTTGCGAAACAAGTTCCTTATAATCCGTAAAGTTCTGTCCCTCTCGTCTCTACTCCAGGGAAGACTCACAACCCGGGAAACCTGTCACCTCCAGTGTCCGGTCGCCTCGGTTGAGACCCACTGGACTTGGGTGTGGGAATCTTGAGGGTCCGGAACTAAAAGGACTCTTTACTGTTCCACCTGTTCTCCTTTCCGTTTTGTGAAGTCGTGGGACAGGATACTCCCACAGGCTCGTGAGTCCAACGACCTCCAGGTCCCGTAGAAGTCTTCTGTATCACCCACCTCGAGTCTGTTCACTAAGTCGAAGATTGTAGGAGACACGGTGAGTACTCTATCATTGTATGGAGTCAGACCTAAAGATAGAGAGGATCTGCGATAAAGACGTAGACATGTATCCCTGGAATAATCCCGGAACTACCAACCTGTTCGTATCGAGAGTCTGTCACGACAACAATGACAGGAGGTCACTGTGGGGGGGAGTGAAGAGAGATGTCTCTGCTCGTCCTCCCGTCACGCCACTATAAACCACCCCACCTGGTGACGATGATGTTCCCTCTCGAGTTGACCCATGGTGACTAGGTTCAACCGTTGACCTCACATGTGTATCTGACCATTTGGAGAGGGAGACTCCCAGTCGGGGTCACTACGAGGGCGATTACATGTACCTGTGTCCGTCTGTATGTGTTTACGTAAGAGTTTGTGTGTCAGAGTGTCTATATATGTGGTGGAAGATGCTGTCTCTGTCTGTGTGTCTGTGAACCTTTGTACGTTCGTCTATGTATATTTGGATGTATCTCTGTGTATTTTTGTACGTATCGATCAGTCTCTGTGTGTTCGTGTGTGTCTCTGTGTATGTTTGTGTGTATGTTTCTTTGTGTGTTCGTGTATCTATGTGTTTGTTGGGTACCCAAGTATTAGGGGTCCGAAAGACTCGTTCCGAAATTGGTCCCAGGATTTTGCCAGGTCTCTCCAGACACGTCGACCCTCTCCCGACGTGGGTGACGGGAAACTCCACCCATCGTACAAATCTCCTGAAATGTCATACCACTTGTCTCCTAGTCCCTCTTAAAGTGGTCGGACTTGTCTCAATACTATTCTACTGGTTGACAGGTCCCGATGGATTCTGTATCCTTCAAGAGTCATGTCTATTTACAGTAAAATTTTTGTCCCTGTCAGGACTCTTTTACCCCTTTTGACCAAACGAATCCCTCGTCGATGGGTCGTCACCTTTCTCCAACCGACATCAGAGTTCTACACTTTCGTTGATTATGTTTTCCGTGGGGTACAAGTACCCGTGTGTCACTCCGTCCCCGATATTCTCTCTTAATCCATCCTCCCTAGGTCCTCACTGGACTCCTGTTCTCCGTATTGACTGTCCTAAGACACACTATGGGAGTCTGTTTTCGACTGGAGATGAAACCTCAAACAAACCCGATCAGTACATAAAGGACCGGTCCCAGAGTCCCAGACTCGACTAACATCTTCGTTACGACCCTCTATGGGAGAGGGTCTCCTTGGGGAGAGACAGGGATGATACTCTTAGACGAAAGGGACACTTAGAGGTAGAAGTGTGACACACACTGGACAATAAACAAGGGGTGGTCGGTGTCGAGAGACCTCTAAAGAATAACAAAAGAGTCAGAAGTAAGTTAGTAAATTGTTTTTTCATAACCTGTAGGTGATACACGGTCCGTGGAATCCCTCCGTTCCTCTTATTTTGAACGGGAGTGTAAATTCTTCCGTCTACATATACTTCACTGAGTGGGTGTATCACTTAACACTGAAACCATGTAAGATCTGTACTCCTCCTCTTCCGTTACCGTTGGGTGATTTCATGAAACGGACCTTTTAGGGTCCCTACCGTTTCGGACCACCCGACGAGAGATACTCCAGCGTGTCTCAGCCTGTACTGACTTCACTTAATCGTCGTCGTCGTCGTTGTCAGTACTCCTTCCCAGATGTCTCTAACTGGTTCTGTCCTCTGACTATTTGTGGTCCCTTTTCTGAAGGGCTTTTGTTATTTTAATTCGACCTTAGACCTTCTACTCTTCTTTAAACGATCAGTTTCCCTTCACCTCAGAAGATCCTTCCTTCTGATCGAACACAGTTCCATGTTTTCAAGAACCACATAAGTTCATGATGTAAACTCCTATGGTCCTTTCCACGACACAGCTCTCGTGTCCTTTTCTCTCGTTCTCTGCTTCCCAACAAATCCTCTGTCAGCCCTTCCCCTTTTGAGACCCCTCTGAGTCTTACTGGAACTACGGGTGAAAGAAGGTAACAGAGAGTCGTAGTGGTACTTTTCTCTCCAATAACGAACAAGACTGCCGACGTACTGGGAACACCCGTGTGCCAGTAGTGTATAGGTTCCGGGTTCTTCTGACTAGTTATTGTATGTCTTCGAGTAGTCGTGGTGCGGTGTCCCAAGGTTCCACTTCCCTGTACGGGGTCCCAGTGAGGGACAGAGGTGTGTGTTGTTCCTAGAGGTATCGGTTGGAGAGTGGGAGAGAGATGTCGTCATGAAAAGTACAATACGCCAGTTATGAGACGGGAGATAACAGAAGTGGTAGTTGCCGTAGTTGATGGGTCACGGTCCAGCTCGGATGTAGGAGTTCCACTCCCCTGTTATGACTCGCAACTAAGAGTTTGACCTCGAACGTCCTTGGGAACCCGACGACGACCCTCCTCCCACGGGAGACCTCCGGTACAGTGTGGTAACGTCTACGACGATTCGGGAGACCGACCCGGTCACAGAGGGTGTCATGGTTAGTGAACTCTCATTTCCCGACACACCCTGTGACTAAAAGGACTTTATTTACACCTCTATGGTGTGGTATACCGTACCACCCTCAGTCCCTCTCTCCTTGTGATTCCAGGAGTCAGGAGTTTCTCGAAGTTAAGTTAAACTTGGGCTTCCATGTACTTGTACTTTAAATCGAGATCGTCAGGGACTTTATCCGGTACAATGTTCCTCTTACCGCCTCCTGTCAGGTTCACACTTCAGGGTTGTATTCAATCGTCAGACGGAATGGAAGAGTTCTAAAAAGACCAAACTTACTATTTAATGTACCAGTCAGATCAGGAGCGGACGTATAAGGGGAACGAGACTTGTCCACGAAGGAAACAGTCAACCCCATGGGCAGGTACTGGGGAGTCCCCCCTCCAACCTATGATTCCACTTATTTCCCATGGGTCACTGATGAGTAGGGACCGTGTCCCACCTCCGAAGTACAGTCGAGGGACCCTCTCAAGTCTCTTCCGACTACCTGAGTTTCTTCCGAAACTTCTTCTCTCCCTTAAAGTCTTTAAGATTTTACTGTTTGAGAAACTCAGTAAAACTCCAAACGAACCAAGATCCGTTTTTAAGTGACCTAAGATACGTTTACTGTAGAGTTCCATGAGACGTGATTCCGTGACCCCTGAATGATCCCCACTACTTCAGAGGTCTGACTGGTCACCCCTACCCCTTGGTCTCATGTAATGGGTGGGTTCGGACTTCACCGGTTTCTGCCACTCACACCCGACTTCCTCCGAAGAGTCTCAAGGACTCAATTCACAAGTTCTTGCACAACACCTGTGACGAGATAAATTCTACCTATTCGTTGTAGCTTAATGAAACATCGTGTCCCTTGAGGTGAGTCAATATACTGTCGGACCTATCCTCTCCACAGAAACCCTGTTCCTATGAGTCTATTCTATGTATGCCAACTCAGGGAAATGACAAGTGGACTTTGAGTCTTATAACAATTAGTCGATATGAGGTTATGTTTAATTTCAAACAAACAAACAAAAAAAAAATTATTTATATCTAACACCCCTACATCCTCCTCTTGGTCGACAGAGACGTCTCTTTTGTTCCTCGTCCTCAGTCTTCCTTTCTTGATCCCTTACTTCTCTCGATACCTGTGTGAAGAAAAGCTTTTTGAATATAACTTCACACAGATTAGAAGTCACAACGTAATTCTAGACGACGTGTTGTTACATTGACTCAATATGTGTATTTTTATATAAAAAGAATAAGTAAAAGTACACCATATAGTGACTTATAACTTATATCAAGGACTGCGAGATGTTATCCTGAAACAACAAAAAGTAAGGAGACAAAGGGGTTGAGGGTCAGGAGGTAAGTGGTGTGAGAAGGAGTACTGTTGGACTACAGAACCGGGAGAAACCAAAACCTACTTGAGAGTATAGGGGACGACGACTCTTTTGGGGAACTATGAGTGGTTTTCTCCCTTTATTTTGTTTCTTAAAACGACCCAGACCTATAACCCCCCTCAGTGGCCATTCCCGAGTACGACTGACCACACACAGAGACTGAAGGGTTCCTAAGATCTCCGATGACGATATGGTGGAAATTTCTCTTTTAACACTCCTCTAGATGTCTCTGGACCCAGGACCCACTTCGGAAGGACTCCGACATAAAGAGACAGAAACTAGCTCCTTTACTGTCCTAACCGGACCGTGGTCGTCACATTTACGAACCTCTCCAAGTCCTTAGTCATTCCCGTAATGATTGTGTTTGAATGAGTGTGAAACTCGTGAGGACGGGTCCTACGACCACTTGACATAAACCATAAAACACGTGCGATAAGAGTCATTTCTTATTTCCCAAAGTCAGAATTACCACGACTTTGTTTACAACGGAGACAAACACAGACACTCATTTCCTAGATCTTGGTTCAGACTTAGTTTTAACTCTCCTAGAGATAAGGTTGATCGAAGTTCCTTTTCCCTCTGAGTAACTTTACTAAGACCCTTAGATCCTATGTTCTTAGTCTCGTTTATAATTCTAGAGTCACTGACCTGGGTTCTTTAGTCTTCAGTACTTATGAGATAGTGGAAGCGATAAAGGGAAGTCAGATGAAACTACCAGAATCGGACCGTTGAAAAAAGGAATTCCGAAGATATACATCACTCCCACAAGTTCTATGGACGGGATCCCAAAATTTAGGACTTCCGTAGTGGATCATTCCTTTTTTCTAACGTCTGTAGTCTCAATTTCACACAAGAGACTTAGTGGTTGGAGTCAGGTTTACATGTCAGGATCTAGTCGGTAGGACCGTCCCTATATCCCAGAATACTGACCGAAGTGTACCAGAAACGGGGACTGAGTCGTCGTGTGTACTAACAATCAAAGGAAGTCTTGATGTACTGACTTCGACCCCTCTCCATCGGGGTTCCTATCGCTGACCGTTTACCAGATCCTGTACTTTCTTAAACACTACTGGGTGTTTGGGTTGGTGGAGGAGAAAGTCTCCTTAATATTCCCCATTACTTTATCTGAGAGAAGTAGGGTAGAGTCTGCTTGAATAGTGACCCGAAGAGGAGGTCCCCTACAACCCACTCCATGAAGTACGTCCTGACCAAGGGAGAACAAGGGTTTAGGATCAGTGGTCGAGAGACGGTGTATATGGACGAGACAGGAAAGGTCAGGATGAACCATTCACC
>SJYO01002460.1:0-100000 GCA_006410555.1 Capra ibex | reverse complement strand
CCCGCCCGCCGCCGGGGGCCCGCCCACCGCTCGCTCGCCTCGGCCCGCCTCGCGCCCCCCGCTCCGGCCGCGCCGCGAGCGCCCTCCGGCCCCTCGTCGTCCCCGTACACCTATGACCGGGAGAGGAACAAGGTCTCGAAGCGCTTACCACTCGGAAAGCCAAACACTACTTAAAGTAAAGAACCTACCTGGCCCTGCACCCCCCTCACCTACGTACCTGCTTGAGAGAGGGAAAAGGAGGGGTTGGTCCCAACTGTAAAAGTCCGAAAATAAAAATTCTTTATAATAAATATAAAGAACCCCCCTCCTCTCCTTCGTTACTTCTCTCTGGCTCCCTTTTTAACGAGACATTAGTAAATTTCCGCGAATGGATCGTTTCACTGTCGAGCTCGATTGAGGATATGATCGATCGACGGAGTAAGTCTTATTTGGTCCAAACCATTATTCTCTCTGCCGTCCTACCGGTGAACCTGTGGAGTGTCGGAGGTTCCCTGTACCGTAAGGTTCACGTCCGTCCACCTTCCCAGTAAAGTCTCGCAGACGGAACTCTAGGATTCGAAAAACTCGAAAATTTTGTACACGAAATTAAGACGACGTTAAATAAAGGTCGTCGTTCTCTTCGGAAATTCTTTCTAGACAGGAAGATGGGCGGGGGGGGGGGGGGGGGGGGGGGGGTGTGGGGNGAGGAAGAACCATGATGTCTCAGGGGTGGTAGTAAATACATTTTTATACGTGACTATTCGTAATGTAGTAGACTTTACAACTGTTTAAGACGTTTTGTGGACATATCAACATTTTTACTTTAGGCACTTATAACGTTTGTCGTAAGGAAAAGAATATGGCTGGACTATAAAATAGAACTTTACGAAAGAAGGACCTATAAACTTTTCGATAACGAGAACTGACTCAGTCTAGGTTAATCGTTCACACTGACGTGGAAGTCAACGGACAGTGGCGCATTTATACTTGAGCGTACATACTTACCGAAGGAGAGTAAACCCTTCCTCTCCTTTAACAGTAGTAAACCGTAACGGACCCTCATCGATGTCGACTTTAAGGGTAAAGTTTAAAGTCTTGTGTTTAGACGTATTTTACATACTGAACGACTGTCAATTTTAATTTGGTAATTCGTCTTAGGGGACGGGTCTTCCCTCCTTCACCCTCCCTCCTCTATCTTCCTTTCTTTTAGAGCGGGAACACTCTTTTATGGTCTTCGGTTTCCCTCCGACCTTCTAAGAGGACTTTCTACGTGTCCCGTCGAGACTCACAGTCGACGTAACTCCACGTAAAAGAAACGGATGGTACTATCATGAATTTTTTAGTTGTGTGACTGTCCGGTCCCCTTTACTTATTTGAAACATTTTAATTCCCCCTTTTTTCTACTGATTCTTTTCCATTCTGACACTCTTCCCTTCGGACTTTAATTGCAATTCTACTGTGAAGTGAGAGATTATAGTGGATTTCGTTGCACAAGTTTTGAAAGTACAACTCTAAAGGATCGTCCTTTCTTAACGTTGTTCAAGACTGTACTGTGGGTAGAAAGGGTCTCCCGTGATACGGAGGAGACGTCGGAGCGCCCTTAAATGGATCCCCCTATCTAGACGGCCTCGATTACACACCACTACGTACTCCTTTCCGCCGGGAAAGACGACGAGACGGTTGTACTTGAGTCCCTTGTGTCTCTTTACGAGTGTATGTACAAAGTCTCGGTGTCTCGGGACTACCGGACAGAGTGGATAATCCCGCATGTGGGGACTCCAAGGGATCTTTCCGGACCCGAGACCCTACTTTGTAGTAAAGATGGGATAACCCTTCTTACATAAGGTCCTCCTCGTTTCTCCAACACGAAGACTAACAGTCAGTTAACCATAGACAAGATGTCAAAGTATGAATATATACTGTCTTTATCCAGACCATGACAAAGACTCTGTCTCTACGACTCTACACACTGAAAAAAAAACCTTGGTCAAAATGATTTTATTACTCGTTTAACATATTTTAGAGTTTATTAGATGAACCACCTGTTATACATGTTTCCGATACATTCACGTAAATATAACTCAGAATACTCGGAACAGAATGTGAAAAAAGTCCTGGGAATTTTAACTAATTATTAGTGGTAATAACTATGATATCACTTATGTACACCTAAAGTGTTATACTCTGTACCTGACGTGCACGTTTACTTTTAAAATGAAACGACATAATGTACAACACTAGGTCTTCCTATACCTTAGAAGATATATTTTTACCGGGAGAAATATTCTACTCCGTAATTTTTTTTTTTTTTTGTTTGTCGGGACTGACATCTCGAAATCTGAGAAAGTAAACACCCCCTTGATTGAAATTCCTCAAAGTTCCTTACTACAAGTTACGTATGACATCTTTCCTAGTATTTTTATATATCCGTACAGTTTTACTTTATTCTCAGGTCAAACCTTACTACAAACAAGTATCCTGGTATAAAGTTTTACACTTTAATTTACCAAGAATGGATTGACTTACTCTGAACTTTTTGTAACTCAAAAAAAAATTACTGAGTAAAAAACCGGATGGAATTAAATTTTTTTAAGGATTTACACACACCATTTTCTAGATACTTAAGATTATTGGTCCTGGCTAATGATGATCCGGAGTCTGTAGTTTTACAGACTGTACTATTTTTTTTTTTTTGGATCAACACTTTCTAATACGTCAAACTATAAAACCCCATGAGTATTTTATTCGGGTGTCACACAGACGTACAATTGATATCTGTTGTTGTAAAAAGGATGTCTACATTACCTTACATGAAAAAAAAAAGAATTACTTTTGTAGTAACGACTTGTCCGACGTCTGTCATAACCCCCATTTTGTCTCTTGTCAGGGAAGTACCCAATTTGGGAACTTACTTAATGGAGTGGACTAGTCCACGTCAGTAGTACGAAATTTCGTCTGTTGAACAGGGCTTTACAAGACCTTTATGAGCCTCCCTCGAAGTCGATGTCTCGACCCCTTCCCCCTCAAGGATATACATCTCTAGGTAGAGAGTTGGAAAGGAACCTTACCCTAGTGTGACGTAACAAAATAGTGTCAAAGAGACCCGAAATTGGGACCACTCTTGTAAGATCAAATGCCAAGAACAATTTTCGTATCCACCCGGACGTCTGTTCGTCTTATTACTGATTATTCGTCTAAATAATCATATTATGTAAAAACGCTCATGGGAACACAGAGACAACAATCCCTGTGTATACAGGGACTGTCATAGAAAAAAAGACTCGGTACGCCATGACCCGAAACGGTAAAAGTCCCTCGAACACCTCGAATCTCTCCCACCCACGACCCCTCTCTTCCTACAAACAGTTTCCCGTTCACCCGTGACGTCTCGGAAAGTCGTCGGAGACAGTAGAGGTGTCCCTTAATACCTGGGTTTTGAACATAAAATAAATTTAAATCCTCGTCCGTAAATACTCACGTTTAAGTGGAAGTCCCAAAATTCCACTAAAAATAAATACATTTATACACCTTCATTCCTTTTTTTTACAATAGTCCACTTATTAAGGTCCCGAAGGAGGAGTAAAGAGGGAGAGGATAAAAATAATTCGTCTAAATCTAAGATGAGGTCTTAATATGTCAGGTATTTTTTAAAGATCCAGAGAATTCGAACACACGGGGATGTTCTACGGGATACGTCCTTTTGTTTTAGGGTACGTCTGGAAATAATTTACGGTCGGTTAGGAAGAGGTGAAGAATGAGAGAGGACCTACAGTGAAACCACACTTACGTCAAACCACGACGGAGCCTCTGAGTCACTGAATGACCCGTCTTGACCATCCGACTAGGTCCTTTATTACCACTGGCTCCCCCCTCCCCTTTGGATAGATTTAGGGATTAAGGACCTGGAGGTCCATCGACAGTCTCACGAAATAGTAACTACACAGACTTACTCTACGCTCCTTATAAAGGATTCCTCTGAGTCACGTTACCCGGAACTTGGAAGTACATTTCGTCTCTCCAACACGTGCGCGCTCTTTTTATTTATCCCTTCCAGTAAAATATCTCTCTTTGGATTCTGACGTCGTCCTTTGACCTTTAACTACAACCTTTTTCTTTTGCCACCTAGCAGGGTCACCTACGTAAATATTTTAGATGCCGTAGGTCTAAAGTGTTTTACTCGACTTAAGATGCCGACTCTAATACTTACGCGGAGTATTTATTAATTATCCGTCACCTTTATTATGTCAATCGTAATCCATCCCGTCTCGTCAGCCGTGCGGGGGCACGGCCCAGAGTCCCCCCCAGAGCCGCCCCGTCGCCCCTCCGGGGGCCGCGACCGACCACCTGCGCCGCAGACCCGTAGAAGCGCCGTGGCGCGACGCGAGGACGCCCGAGGCCCCTGACCGACGTGGCCGCCGGCCCCTTTACCCCTCTACCGCTCCACCACGATGGACGTACAGTTGACACAGGGACGGTGTCCTGTGATCACCCGCCGTTTGGAGTGTTCTGACCACGCCGGCGGAAGTCGGCTCGTCTGCGTCCGAGGAGCGGCGGGGGCTCCGCGTCCCGACTCGCGGCGCCGGCCTCGGAGAGGAGGGGCGCCGTAGAATTCAAGCGGACCAGGTCGGAGTCGCCAGGCCTCAAGTCGGGTTGCCCTAGTTGGCTACGCGCCCGATGCAGGCGCCGGCCGCTCCGTCCCAGGCGTCAGAAACAAGGGTTGCAAGGGGTCCTCCGGGCATCGTTAGATGACTTTGGGTCCTCCACGTCTCTTCGCCCCTCCGCCACAGGCCCCGACCCTCCCCCCGGGCGCCTTCCGCGCGAGTGAAGGGGGAGGGGAGGTCGAACCGCCCCCTCGGGCCGGGCGCTCGCGGAGGACAGCCGCCTCCACCGGCGAGCCCGCGTCGGCGCGCGGACTAACCGACTGGAAGGTTACAGTAAGGCCTCCGCAGAGGTAGCGGAGAAGGGGGGAGGGGGGTGTGGGGGGTGGAGGTAGGGTCGAGCCCCACGACCCCTGTCCCCACTCGGCCGCGCGGCGAAGAGACGTCAGGCCGGTAGGGANGTGTGGGGAACGAGGTGGTCCGTGTGACCCGTAGTGGACAAGCGGACCTTGACCCGTAGTGGACAATTGAGAAGTGTGAGGTCCCAAGGGTCGTGTCTTTAAGAGTAGAATTTAAGAGTAGAATAGAGAGGATGGGGAGGGCGTATGAATACAAGACAAGGAATTACAAACGTTTTATACTGTTGTAAGTCTAAACGTGGGGGAACGACTTAAATGCCCAATTCATTCTATTCTGTACTCCTACCTTCCAAGATCGTTGAGCTAAACATGGGTGACACGTCAAGACTCAAGGAAGGCAGCCACCGAGTGCCAGGTGGGAGCGCCACGCTTCCGTCGCGGTGTCCCGACCACGACTATTGGCTAAAACCCAAGTCTCCAATCTATCGTAGACCAGTCCTCCAAGTCTTTCTGACTTAAGTCTCTGGACGAGGGGGAGGGGGAGTTTTAATCTAAGGACGTAATAGGACAAAGAACTTTGGAACCCGTAAAGGAACTATCACAGATCCCATTAGACATTGAGAACAGATAATCCACGAACCAACCGATCACAGACGGAGGGAGTGACCTTACGCTCTAGGTGTCTGCTCCGAGGATGGTACAGTCGCACACAGGAATCGTGTCTCGTTTCACGAACGTCCCACCGATGTTTGTCTACAGGTGGCTGGTTGTCTTCCTTCCCTCTCTCACCACCCGTCTCGAAGAGGGGAGGAGACTAGGGAGAAGGGAGGGTAGACGGAGAGAGATTACGGAGACAGACAGGAAGAAACGACAGGAACAAACGAAGCAGAGAGAGGCGCAGAGATTAAGAAGACATATTCGGTGCTACTCTTTACGCGATTGCGTCGTCACACCTAAGGAACCGAAGACGGTAGAACAGAATACATGACTGAGGGACCGAAATCTTTACAAATAAAAGATTTTGACGAAGACCCCGTAAAAGAAAAGAAAAGGTTTGACCTAAGTGTAAGCCTTATACCCTATCCCGGAGTAGTGTCAATGTATGGTTGCTACATTAATGCAATCCACGAGAAACACTGGACCTAACCCAGTTCACAGTGTCTTTTATTCAGTTATTTACGTAGCCTGGGGAACAAGAGTTCACATGTGCCGATTCACCGTGCTAAGTTTGTAGGATAAGCTCCAAATTTCGGGACAGCGTAAGACTTTCGGTCAGTCTTTGTAGTTTGGCTGTGTATTCAAAGGGATCCCCAAGGACCCTTAAGTAAAGAGGTAGTTTCTCGGTGGGTCCTGTAGTTTTGCTTCGAGTCGAAGAATCCGGTATTAGCAGAAATTTTTTTTAGTGTAATGACAAAAGAATTCGTAAGATAACTACATACCCACAGACAGAGTAGTGTGAGAAAAAAAGAATAAAACCTCGTCTTAGTTTACATTTTCAACCAAGGAAACAGTTTCATTGTACTTTCCTTATACTAAATTGTAATTTTAACATTAAACATAAGGTTATGTTCTTAGTTTAATCGACAGGACCTCTAATGTCATAAATAGTAACAAACTGAACAAACCTCTAGACAGAAATAGGATATAACTAGTTATGAATGTTAAATTTGTTAGGAAGTAAACCTAATTAAAAACCAGAAATTCGGGGGACACAATATATTTATGTATAGAACTACATTACCTCTCCCTATTTACCCCGACTGTTCTTTCTACTACTCTATTCTTCTCCCTTCTCCGATGAGGTATCTCTCTTTCCTACTGTCCCTAATTACTTAGAACGGACGTAGGGATAAATTCAATAAAAATGCGTCTTCTGTCACTCATTCTAAATTCTCACTCGTTCGTCAGGATAAATATCTTTCGACAAAATTTTACGTCGTCGACCTTTTCGCCTTCTTAACTTTTGCACTCTAGTGGAGGTATCCTTTACACCGGAAGGGAATGGAACGGTCGTGGAATCTCTGAAAAAAAAAGAAAACCTCCCCTTTCACTTCGTGTGGTTGGGAACGTCTTTATAACTCTCAAATTTCGTAAAGAACTTTACGAGAGTCCTGAATTCAGGTACAGTCTGAACCCTCCACCCCCACCCCTCGGTCATAGACATAATAAACCTTTGACTCGAACCCATCCAGACTTGTCTCCTTACTTCTCTTCCCTCGTACAACCTGAACGTTCCGACGATGTCCACGAATGAAGTGTCACTCGTAGCGGAAAGGACTTCTACGAGTCGTCGTCTCCTATCCTCTCATTTAGGCGTACGTACAAACTTCCTCTCGCTAATTCTCTTCACAAGTGCAAATCCTAGAACACTAATAACGTCCGAGGAGACAATTAGTCTATAATGTAAAACCGCTAAATTTTTTAACGCCATATATGAGAAGACTAACCGGTCAGGTCTACCCCAGCCGGCACAGTGTGTCCGACTGAACTAACTGTAATTGCAAGGGTCTGTTTCTGTTTACTTGTGTCAACGAGAATCCTTACTCTATCAGAAGGAATGAGTCTGACGTAAATAAGGTCTATTATAAAACCAAAATGATCGGGGTTCATATGTAACAAAAGATAATTACTATCTTAGGAACTTAAACACAACTTTACGACGACCAAACATCAATCCAACTTGTAGACTTGTTTTCGGTCGCGATGGGGTCCAATACTATGCACTTTCCGTAATAATAATAAAAAAAAATAAAACACTTCTTTACAGATACGTCACCCAACAAAACATCGGTAGAAGGGTCTGACACCTTGGAGGGGTCCGTCCAAACTATTCCACTATCTTTCTCCGAACTTACTTAAGTAACGTCTAAAACCAAGTATACTCGGAACGGAGAAAATTATAATTTTACCACTTGGTCCCTTGTTAAAATTCGAACCGAAATGTCTTTTGAATTCCTTCAGAAAAACAACAGGTGACACGTAATTATAATTATGATTTGTGTCACTTCAATCAAATATCAAAAAAAGGACCTATGGACTTAGAGTTTAATAACCTATGAAGACCTTTTGTTGTGATCACCATTTATTGTGAGAATCACTTCTTGGGCTACTGGAGTCCCAGGGGTCCACAGAATGCGTAGGAGTATCTGATTCACTACTTCGTCGGAGACACACACCGACGACCAAGTAACCTACGACTGGCTCTACCGGATACAGTTTACGACGCCTCGATACAGTGAACTTTACCGACTTCCGTCACCTCTAAGAACGGTAACTAAGGAAAAGGATTATAACTTCTTTCGTAACTAAAAAGAGTACTCTGGACAAAATAGTGAGTAGTGTCCCTGAAGTCCCGGTACCCTTTAAAAAATGTTAATACAACATTCTCTTTCCGTTTCGTACTTCTATTAATCTTCGTGTCGTTAAACGACACAAAAATTTAAAATGAAAAAAAAAAAAAAAATTACATCTGGACTCGAGATAACACCTTCGGAAACTCATTTGTGTAAAGAGTAATCCCTTTGAACTCTGAGTAAAGAAGAGAGGTGAGATCGGGGTGACACCGTACTAAACTAGAACTCAAGGGTATTCTGTGGGGTTTGGGGTTCAGGGTTAGACGGATTAATGGTACAAATAAAGAATTATAGTCGATATCTCGTAAAAATTATTGACTAAACATCGACGGTCCTATCTTTATTGTTACGGAACATTATAATGTACCCTCTGAAGTCCTTACTTGACTTCTGGGGTTGTTATTGTTGGTGTTGACTGTAATGATCACTTTACTCGTTGAACTGAGGTATCTGTCCCGTGTCATCACAAAAATAGTGGGAAGGACCTGGAGTAGTGTCGACCAAGGACGTTTCCCATCGGCAAACAGATCAAGAAGCCGGTCACTTTCCTTTACACATTTTGTATACTTTACGAGAGAGCACATGTCTTAATAAGAAAGTCTTTACTAAGTTCAACCATTTAGGTTTCCATCGTCCACGGAGAGACCATGGAACTGTACCCCCGTCTTCCACTCCTCCCACCACTTAATGGTCAGTACATGTACGTATACAATACTGAGTGGTTCTAGTTATCGATAGTTTAGAAACCACCGATGACAAAATGTTATCCAAACCACCTATGAAAATACATCTTTGCTCCCATCTTTTAAAACTGGATCTTCACTAGAACCATAAACAAACCCCATTAATGAAACTAGTCATCCACCACCAAGTAGATACAGGCTACTCTAGAGTATAGTGGCTGGTGGTGGGCGAGATTGAACCTTAGTGTTCTCTGGGAAAGAGGAGGGTGGGTGTGACGGTGTAGTGAGACGGCGGGGTAGTGACCACTACCCTTCCACTCTTATACGACATCTGGAGACAGACCCTATAGTCCACGGACCTCCGGTACGTTCAATTCCAAATACCCTTCTGGCTCGTATACCTCCTTCCCTGAGGGTATAGGTCTGTCGTCAAAACACTCACCCCTCCTCTCTCGGTGCGACTGGCCTTCGGTCAGACACCTACGGAACTTGCTACAAGGTCAAATACCACGGAGGTCCGGTCCTAGTCCCGACGACCAAGAGTTTCACGTTCACCCGACCCGTAAAGGATCTACCAAAAAGAGGGTACTCGGAGAGTCTCCTCTGACCAAACAACAATAGTGCCGACAAGTGTGTCAGTCAGCACAGGCTGAGAAACACTGGGGTCCGTGACGTCGTGAGGTCCGAAGGGACAGGAAGTGACAGAAGGTCTCAAACGAGTCTAAGTACAGGAAACTCAACCACTACGATAGGTTGGTAGAGTAGGAGTCGGTGGGGGAAGAGTAGGACGGGAGGCAGAAAGGGTCGTAGTCCCAGAAAATGTTACTCTACCGAGAAGTTTAGTACACCGGTTGTATAACCTCGAAGTCGAAGTCGTAGTCGGAAAGGTTATGAGTTCCAACTAAAGGAAATCCCAACTGACTAAGCTAGAGGAACGTCAGACGTCAAACTTTTCGAGGACTCCAGATTGAGACTATACACAAAAACGGTAAAAAGGGGGAGGGGGTCCCCTGGAAGTTGAATTGATACACATTCCGAGTACACTAGAAAACACATCGACCAACATATCAAAGGTCGAGACTAGTGACCTCCCAGACCCCACACGTCCGACTTCAGAGACACAATAATAATAGACCCACCACTTTGGGTTGAGGTCTTTTCGTACGAACCCTTCTCTGACGGGTTGGGGACTACCTCGATCTCCCAGTCAGTCTGTTATCGATCTTACAACTGGACTATTTCGAAGTACCGGGGGTCACGTGACAACCCCTCGAAACAAACACTTCACTAAATGACTCTCCCGTACGCATACACCCCGACCCGAAGTAACTGAGGGTGTTTCTAAACCTGTCGAAACCCCTCTCAATGAGTACCCCCGACCGTTGTCCCTTCTGGGACTCATCCCCCTGAACACTAGGGTTGGTCCCTGAAGATTAAATCTACGATCATCGAACTCTTAGGTCCACCGTCATCACCATTTCTTGGGTGGACCGTCACGTCCTCTACATTCTCTGTATCCAAACTAGGGTCCCAGTCCTTTTAGGGGACCTCCTCCTTTACCGTTGGGTGAGGTCATAAAAATGGACCTCTTAGGGTACCTGTCTCCGTGGAACGTCCGATGTCAGGTACCCCCAATGTCTCAGTTTGTGTCGAATCGGATGTCCGTCGAACTCTTAGTAGACATATATATAGATGACAGACACGAATAAACATAGGTTTACACATATACACACGTATGTGTACATGTATTAAAAAAGGAATACCAAAATCGTATAAACTATAGGTCCAAATAACGATCGTACACGATACGACTACCTGAACCAAGACAAACACAAAAGAGTATGACTGGGAAGAAACGATCGTCGACCTCAGGACCGTCGACCTAAGGGTGGAAAACTCGGATTTACATTGGCGTAAGTCACTAGAAGGTCGTTCTCTAGTTACCACCCTTTGGTAAACCCAATAGTATGACTCTTTCGAATTCTCTACGTGGTCCCGGTCTGTCTAAACCCAGACAAACGTCGAACTCCAAGACGGACGTGGTTGGACCCTTGTAGTGTGTACGGAAGAAAGGGTATAGTCCCGTGTCTTTGAGGAAGGCTTCGGTCCTTATTCCCTGAACCCCTAGTAAACGAGTAACCCCAAAAGAACTGGAGACGAGGGAAGAAAATCCATTTACTGGGGTGCACCTGACACAAACAGTATACTTCATAACAGCTATTACGACCCAACAGTATTTTTCTCTTTTACCGTGTACTCCTGTATATAAGTAAAATCTGGAACAGTACACATACTATTTTAACTCCTGTCAATAATCACCGTCTTATTAGAAAAGTTTTGAGGTACAGGAACTAAAAAATTGATTTTATCTGTACTTGCACACGACCTCTCTCCGGAGTTAAGTCTTGGAAATTTTTATTTAAAAACACAGGACTCTAGAATAAAATCTATTATAATTTTTATTGAAAGGGAGGATCCGTAGACTTTGTTCAACCTACAATATTTGGAACCCTCTAAAATAACACTAAGTACTATCTTTAATAAGAAAGTCTCGCCGACAAAACTAAAAATCGAAATCTTCTTTTCGTCATACTTTCTGTAACACCCGACCTTTTTCACATTAAAGACGAATGAGTATTCAGGGACTTAATCCCATCTGTGACGAAGACACGTTGTTTCCCGAGGGCGTGGAGACAAGGAAATTTTTCCTCCCTCCCGAAATCCAAGTCTTCAGTGTTCGAGACGGTTCCCTCAAGTATCTTCTTCTATAGACAAATTTTATCGAGTGTTAAGGAGAGACTAAACCTCAAAAGTGTCGGAGGTGTCGACCCTGTCTGACGAGAGAAAATTTAAAACACGTCTACTCCAGTCGGAAAAAGGTACAGAGGAGGTACCCTTTCCAGTATTTATTCAGATAGTCGTTCAAATTATTGAAAGTTCTCTAAAGAGCTCATTACCATTCACCAATTTAGGAAAGAAATCTTTTTAAATTTACTGTCTACCACACTGAGTCTAAATACTAATCTTGTTTAGTGGCATTGGGTATCCTTCATAAATAATGTCCGAAATTATTCGCAACCCACAAAGAGGGAATCCGAAGATTGTAGAGAGGTATTCTTATTTGTACTAATCCATGGTAGGCTGATTACCGGTTCCTTCACGTTACTTAGATAACATTCACCTTTACGTAAACGTTCTTGACCTCCCCGGAAAACATAAATAAGTGAGTATTAGTAAAAGTGGAGAGAGAGCGGGAGGAATCTATGACCCTCGTTTATTAGTCCCGAAAATACGTATGTCACTCTCACATCCTTCTTTCACTATAAAGGGACCCCAGATCCCCGGAAGGGACGGAGACGACTAATTGATTCAGTGTCCACCAAACGGGACTGTAACTACTCACCCCATGTGACGAGACCAGGGGGTCGACGAGTCCTGTGTGACTTCAGGCTTTCGTTCCTTACCACAAGAAAGTCGGACCCTCCCAGGGGGCGGCCCCAACGGACATTTTCGGACGACACAGAAAGATCTCTAGGGACCTACCCCTCTCCGACCATAAATATTAATAAAAAAGGTTTAACGTGTTCGTATCCACAATACTCAATAATATTTTGAGATTGGTCTCTGTCGTCTATAGTTGACGTACCTTAAGACACCTTAAAAATAAAATCCGAGTAATAAAACCCGTCTACCCTTATTTTCTGAGGAAGGGAGGAAAATTCTAAACTAGTAAAAATTACGAGGACTGTTTAACACAAGAACTCAATTTAGTCGTAAGATTGGTCGCGTCACAGTGAGGGAGCCCCTATAACCCGTTTTAGACCTTTGTGAAACTCAACAGTGTTGAGACCCCTCTTCCCCTACGGGGACCGTAGACCTCCCATCCGTCACAGGATGTCACCTGTCCTGGCGAACGGGGGTGGGGGTACTGTTTATTAAAAGGCCGGGTTCTACAGTTGTACGTCTCCAACTTCCCATGATTCAATTTATCAGACCTCGGAGCGGATGTTACATTATAACCAAAACACGAAAAGATACCTACGATGCCGAAGGGCCCACCGAGACACCAATACTTGGGGGGACAACTACGTCCTCTGGGACCACACTACGGACCCAACCCTTTTAGGGGACCTCCTCCCGTAAGATTGGGTCAGGTTATAAGAACGGACCTCTTAGGGTACCGGTCTCCTCGGACCGTCCGATGTCAGGTATCCCAGTCTCTCAGTATGCACTGATCACGGATTGGTTGTCGTACTCACGATCGTGGTACGACGTCTCCTTCTTTCTATAAAGAAGACGTAGAGTCAACATTAAGGAAACCGACGTTTTTGGTATCGACCATTACGAACGGTAACAAAATTACTCGTTTTCTCTTTTTTTTGATTTTAAAGACACAGGGGAAGAAAACAGTCAGTGATTCTTATACCCTACGGTTCCACAAGGACCGAAGGAGGTCGGTAAAAGGAAAGTGTACTAATACGATTAATCATAAACTAGTCTACTAATATAATATTAAGCTAATTAGGACACACGATTGGCGAGGTTTACGTAAAAGAGAGAGCGGACTAATGAAGTACAGGCCTCTCGGGATTCGGCGTCCGGCACCTCGAGACGAGAAGGACCTCTACACTAGGAGAAACAACGGACTACTTCCCTCACCCCTTTAAAACAGTGGACGAGAGGGTCCGCCTCCGACCTGACGTCTTCACAGACTCTTCATCTTCGGGACCAATCTTTCGCGGACAATACACTCCTGTAATCTACGTCTCTTTGTGTCTCCTCTTCCTCCTTCGACACACCGAAGTTTCCGGCGGTCGGGAAAAGACCCCCCTCTCCCTGACGGGACAAACGTAGAGAGAGAAAAAGTGCACAGGACACGTGTGTTCGAAAACGACAGACACCACCAGGCCCTCCCCACAGAGACACAAATAAAGTTCACACATAAACGAATTTCTTCCTCGGGTGGTAAAACAAAAAGAGACGAAACACAAAATTGTTGTACCGAGTCCCACAACCATTTGAGTACTTCGGACTCGAGTGAATCAAACGAAAAGGTACACCCCATAAAATCCAACCCACTGAAACTCCAGACAACTCAATTTACGGATACTTTACGAAAAACTGTATTCCTTCAAAGTTTACATACCCTTTCTTACACTCACTTTTCATACCTACTACCACAACAATGATCACCTAAAGATGAGGTACGACTCTCCAATCGTCCCGAGTAAAAACGTCAAGTCACCCGAATCATTCAAAGGGTCCACCATGATCACTATTTCTTGGACGGACCGTTACTTACGTCCTCTACATTCTCCACACCCAAGTTAGGGAGCCAACCCTGCTAGGGGACCTTTTCCTTTACCGTTTGGAAGAGGTCATAAGAACGGACCTTTTAGGGTACCTGTCTCCTTGATCCACCCGATGTCAGGTACCCCGATCTTTCTCAGTCTGAGTTTATTCGTGACTCGAATCATTATTAACCTAAAAAGGAAATATGAGACAGTGAAAAAAAGGGAAAGTCTAGTAAAGTCAACGAGTCAGCACAGGCTGAGACACTAGGGTACCTGACATCGTGTGGTCCGAAGGGACAGGTAGTGGCTGAGGACTTCGTACGAGTTTGAGTACAGGTATCTCAGTCACTACGGTAGATTGGTAGAGTAGGAGACAGTAGGGCAAGAGGAGGACGGAAGTTAGAAAGGGTCGTAGTCAGAAAAGGTCACTCAGTCAATAAGTGTAGTCCACCGGTTTCATAACCTCAAAGTCGAAGTCGTAGTCAGGAAGGTGACTTATAAGTCCTGACTAAAGGAAATCCTATCTGACCAACCTAGAGAAATGTCAGGTTCCCTGAAAGTTCTCAGAAGAGGTTGTGGTGTCAAGTTTTCGTAGTTAAGAAGTCGTGAGTCGAAAGAAATATCAGGTTGAGAGTACAGGTATGTACTGATTACCTTTTTGGTATCGAAACCGATCGACTTAGAAACAACCGTTTCATTACAGAGACGGAAAATTATCGACAGATCCAAACAGTATCAAAAAGAAGGTTCCTAGTTCCCAGAAAAATAAAGTACCGACGACAATGGTAGACGTCACTAAAACCTCGGAGGGTTTTATTTCAGAGTGACAAAGGTAACAAAGGGGTAGATAAACGGTACTTCACTACCCTGGTCTACGGTACTAGAAGTAAAAAACTTACAACTCAAAGTTCGGTTGTAAAAGTGAGAGGAGAAAGCACAAGTAGTTCTCCGAGTATCAAGAAGTGAAAGACGGTATTCCCACCACAGTTGACACATAGACTCCAATAACTATAAAGAGGGTCTTTAGAACCAAGGTTGAACACGAAGTAGGTCGGACCGTAAAACGTACTATAAGAGTTGTATATTCAATTTGTTCGTTCTACTGTTATATGTCGGAACTGGATGACTAAAGGGCTAAACCTTGGTCAGACAACAAGGTACAGGTCAAGATTGACAACGAAGAAATGGACGTATGTCTAAAGAGTTCTCCGTCCAGTCGACCAGACCATAAGGGTATAGAAATTCTTAAAAGGTGTCAAACAACAATAGATGTGTCAGTTTCCGAAACCACATCAGTTATTTCGTCTTCATCTACCAAACAGGAAACGCAATCGTATTACCCTATCAGACCAATGTTCTTTCCACTGATCTGATACATATCAACAAAAAGGATAGTTTACACATACACAAAACTAGAACGACCTTGAATACTGTAGAAATTCTTCCCCGGTGTACCACTATGATATGTAGTAACCAAGGGATATGGAGGAGGATTCTTAAGACCCGGTATTCTTAATTACTGTTATATCCATCGGTTATGGACGAATTTAAAAATGTAGGACGATGAGGTTTTTAACACGGGTACAGTAAACTCTTTAATTTTAGAGTACCAAAAGAAACTTCTCTCTTTAAGACGAACACTGAAGACTTGGGTCTCGGGAGGGAGGAAAAATTTCCTTGTCTCCACGCCCTCCTTTAAGTGCAAATAACAATTTTCCGTCTTGCTTCTGATTCGGACACAGACAAATGTTTGAGTGAGACGGTTTACTGGTAATAAGTAAGGTTTGTCAGATTACTGACTCATGAAACTTAGAGTCAAAATGTCTTAAACTCCGTTCTCAAACCTCTATGACTAGTAACCGGACTCCAGTTACCCTAGACCATAAGTTCCCGTCTTAAAACTCGAGGACAGTAGACTTCAGTATCTAAACAAATGAGGTGTAGTATTCGTAAGGACTTAGAAGGTTTATTTAGGTATGATGAGCTGACAAAAATAAAATAATAATAATAAAAAATGAAATGTTATTATATAACTAAAACGGTATGTAGTTGTACTCAGTCGGTGCTCACATGTGCACAAGACGTAGGACTTGGGGGGAGGGTGGAGGGAGGGGTATGGTAGGGAGACCCAGTAGGGTCACGTGGTCGGGGTTCGTAGGACATAGTACGTAACTTGGACCTGACCGCTAAGCAAAGTGTATACTATAATATGTACAAAGTTACGGTAAGAGGGTTTAGTAGGGTGGGAGAGGGAGAGGGTATCTCAGGTTTTCTGACAAGATATGTAGACACAGAGAAAACGACAGAGTGTATGTCCTAGTAGTAATGGTATAAAGATTTAAGGTATATATACGCAATCATATGACATAACCACAAAAAGAAAGACCGAATGAAGACATACTATCCGAGGTCAAAGTAGGTGGAGTAATCTTGACTAAGTTTACACAAGAAAAATTACCGACTCATAGTTGACAAAAATTTGAAACTTCTACTACTACAATTTAAACGAAATTTCAACTTGCTATCAACAAAACTCTTACACTGGTTCGAGAATTTACTCCTTTTGAGCAAATTAAAAGGGACAGTTAGGGGTAAGTGAATAAATTCAATTCATTCATTCTCTGTCCAATTAATTGTAAATAGGTGAAACTACCATCTTAATACACGACCATAATACAAGATAACAACCACACGAATTCTCACTTTAACCTCCTTCCACTGTAAATATAATGTAAGTAATATACCTCCCAGGAGGGGGCGGGAGATTCAATTTAGTCCACAGACAGAAATTCATATAATATAAAGTAAACAGGAGTTGACTAGTGTCAAAAGAGTTACAGTTTTAAAATCTTATTTTTCCTAGAACTTTAATCATTAACCTCTGACTTTAACCAACGCTCAAAACATAGTCAACTCCGAGAATACTCCCATGTTTAGTTAAAACACGGATGTACAGACTCAGAATAACAAACACCGACTGAATACAGTGACTTCATAGGTGCCCCGTGTATAGAACTTCTTAAGTCTTTCGTGATGGATCAGAATGAAGAACTCGAACTTACCTTCAAGAAGATCATTCTCATTATGGATACACACGGACGCACGTACACACACACACGTGCCTGCGTGTACACGACACACCACCACTGTCAGAAGAACAAGAGACTGTAAATCTATTACATTTCTGATTAATACGCACGCACTACACAAACGGGAGATACCTCACGCGTACACTACTTTTAAAAGGTCGAGAGACTCAAAAGTCTCGAACCTACCGGGTTTGAAAGGAATCGACCACCGACATTCCGGTACTTCGAGACGAATAACAGACCTACTGGAGGAGTGTACTCTTTGTGACGGACCCCAAGTAATCATACTCCAAGATCGTCTCAGCACCGGACCTGGGGGTTAATCTGGAGACAAAACCTCGACCGGAAGTTAGGATAGACGATCGGTATAGAATTTGGAACCCAGTACCAGGGTTCCCCCTGGACTGACTTTTCTCTACTTTTCTATAAACCAATAACTGATTCATTGGATTTCAAATATTAATACTACTTCAGATGTCTCAGTGAAAAAATAGCTCACGACCTACTTGGATAGATATTATAGATCAATATGACTGGTTCGAGAATGATATACGGTGCTTGACCCGATTTACGAAATAACATAGTCACGTCAAGTCAAGACAGCGAACCAACACAGGCTGAGAAACGCTGGGGTATCTGGTGTCGTGTGGTCCTGAGGGACAGGTAATGGTTGAGGGTCTCGAACGAGTTTGAGTACAGGTAGCACAGCCACTACGGTAGGGTGGTAGAGTAGGAGACAGCAGGGTAAGAGGAGGACAGAAGTTAGAAAGAGTCGGAGTTTCAGAAAAGGTTAATCAGTTAAGAAACGTAGTCCACCGATTTCATAACCAAGTCGTAGTCAGGAAGGTTACTTATAAGTCCAGACTAGAAATCCTAACTGACCAACCTAGAAGAACGTCAGGTTCCTTGAGATTTCACAGAAGAGGTTGTGGTGTCAAGTTTTCGTAGTTAAAAAATCGTGAGTCGAAAGAGATACCAGGTTAAGAGTGTAGGTATGTACTGATGACACTTTTGGTATCGAAACTGATCTGTCTAGAAACATCCGTTTCATTACAGAGACGAAAAATTATACGACAGATCCAAACAGTATCGAAAAGAAGGTTCCTCGTTCGTAGAAAGTCAAAGTCCCGACGTCAGTGGTAGACGTCACTAAAACCTCGGGTTCTTCAGTGAGTGACAAAGGCAACAAAGGTAGATAAACGGTACTTCACTACCCCGACCTACGGTACTAGAATCAAAAAACTTACAACTCAAAATTCGGTCCAAAAAGTGAGAGGAGAAAGTATAAGTGGTTCTCCGAGAAGTCAAGGAGAAGTGAAAGACGGTATTCCCACCACAGAAGACGTATAGACTCCAATAACTATAAAGAGGGTCGTTAGAACTAAGATCGAACACGAAGTAGGTCGAAATAACATATTAGAGTAAATTAGAAGTCCACTCAGAAACTTTATTAATAAATGTAATAGGAGTAAAATATGAACCCCCTTTAGTTCAGAATGTTTCCATTTCACTGAGGAGATTTCGGTAGTAGTAGCAGTAGGGTCAGCGAGTCAACACAGGCTGGGAAACGCTGGAGTACCTGACATCTGACGTCCGAGGAGACAAGTACCTTAAAAGATCCGTTCTTATGACCTCGTCCAACGGTAAAGGAAGAGATCCCCCAGAACAACTGAGTCCCCAGTTGGGATGTAGAGAAAACAGAGGACGTAACCGTCAACCCAAGAAATGGTGACGTCGTGGAGGTTTCGGGAGATTTCAGTCTCTAAGTCGGTCACCATTTCCGTCCTAAACTTGGACACGTCAAAGTCTTGAACTTACGATATGACAGGAGTAGTTGATTACTCGAGGACTATGGACCCGACCGAGGACTCGGGTGTGTGAGGAATTCCTTCGAAAGACCTCTCGACCTTTATACCCAATAGGGTCTCTCACCCCTACCCGGTCTCTCGTTTGTTACGAAAGAAGTGAAAAAAAAGACTTCTTTCTACCTTCTTACACCGTTACGTTCGTGGTAAAACCTTCAAAGTCCCGACCAAACAAGATTAGTGTCGTAAAGATCTTAGAGTTGAGTAAGACTCTTCCCTGCGAGTCAGTCGTTTTACACTGGTTCGTGGATGATGGCGGTGAAACAACGCTTTGTGTCTAATGGGGTGAAGGGTTCCACGTCGGACACAGGGTACAGTACACAGATAAAGACACCACGGACCTAATCTGTACTTCGTGAGGTCTAAAGGCACCTGTCTTGTTCCACCGATACGGGACATCACTGGAGTCTTGGACAGGTACGTAGTGGACTGACGACGATAACGACACACAGAAGAGAGGTTTCACAGGGGAGATGGGTAAAGTGTATTCACGGGTATAGCCGGGGTAGAGAGGAACACAACCCCTACAATTTGAAGTCCTTCGGGGACTACTTTGGGTTCGGTCGGATATGCGACGGTGCAGTCTCGTCGTCTCTAGAGACGAGTCGTCTTCGAGACGTGTGACGGAAAGACTAACTAGAGTAACATGCAACACTGGTGTTTGGAGGTCACTCGGGAACCGATACGAGAGTCAGGGTGAACTGGTGGGACAACGAAGGACAAGGACACCCTTCTTCTAAAGTGTGGAAGAGGGAGCAGACCTTCGGAGTCTGGGGGGAAGGGAAAGGTCTGAGAGTCGACTACTGAAGAACAGAGAATGGTTCTATAGTCCTCTGGGCTCACTCAAGGAAGCGTATACAGAAAGAATAGGGTGTGTGAGTCCACAGACGTGGATATGACTACCGAGTGGTAGTAAAAGTGGGGTAACCTCTCCCTCTCTAAGTCAATACCCCTACTGGGCTGTAACTGAGGACCGGACCTGTCCACTCTAGTTGTCGTAATGAAATCAGTCCCTATTAGGCATGTCCCGGTGTATCCCCAACCTGAACCTTTGTCTTACTTGTCGTCCCCGACTCCCTCCTCGACACATCATAGTACTCCCACCCCACGGGGACCAAGGACATCCCCCTACACTAACCGAACAAACTTATCAAGAACGTCCGAGCGTCCTTTGATTCGGACTATCCTTTTGCGTCTGTGACACGGGCTAGGGAACTGTTCCTTCCAGTAAATCTCTCCTCAAACACTCTCGTCTCCCTTTCCCCCTCGGGTACCCACTCAGTAAACTCCGGGAGGGGTAAAACGGTCTACCGTCGTGACCCGACAGAGTTATATTCCGACTCTGGAGAGGGGTACGGGTCTTAGGGTGGTAGAGAGTAGGTATCTTCCTGAAACGGAAGTACAGACACTAGAGTAAGAGTTCATAGAGGGGTAAAAGGAGAGAAGGTCCATTGTATGGTGACGGTCTACTGGAGAGGACATTTATATGATCGTACATTTTATATGATTGTATGTTTGGGGGACGAGAACAGTGTCAAAGAAGTGGAAGGAGTGAGAGAATGTGAGAAACATCGTTTTAGTGACCACTCTCGACGTGCTCAATTGACTCCAGACCCTAAGACAAAAGGTGAAGGTCAGACACCGTCTACCTACACTTCAGGATCTCCTGTGCGACCCCTGTGTCCGACGAGGTGTACGACGAGTGGTACCCCCAAGTCGTCCGTCGTCTCAACAGACGTGGGGTTCGTGGTTCTTGTCTCCCATGTCTAGTGTGTGAACCTTCAACGTCGCCGTAGAGTCAAAGATATGAACAGACTAACGTCTGTCCTCTGCTCGTCGACCAGACACGTGTTAACCTGATCCCGACAGACTCAGGTGAAACACAGAAGTAGAGAGTCACAGAGAATTTATGTGGACTAGTCACAGGAGAGATACTGAGACAACTTAGACGAAAACTGTTCCAGTGGATACTGGAGACATAAAGATCAGAAGTAGAACAAGTTGATGACTCGTCGAAAGCTGTGGCGTCTGAGAAAGGAACTTAGGACCTATAGCGCGAGAAATCGAAAGGGAAGACGGAGCGATCAAAGAGGAGGAACAACAGAAAAGATTTAAGAGGAGAGATTGACTTACCATTTACTAAGTTATGGTCTCAGTTTCACTCCTCGTCCCTCTAAGGACTTACACCAAACCACCCCTTCCCCTCCCCCAGCGAGAAGATCTTAACAATGGAGTATCACCGTCTATGTAGATTCTTACCCCATCCCTCGTCTTATACTTACGTAAACTTAAGTTCAATTAAATTATATGAAAAATTTTTTTAAAATAACCCTCTATCAATAAAATGTTATAACACAGTCAAAGTCGACATGTCGTTTCACTTAGTAGTTATGTGTGTGTGTGTGTGTGTGTGTGTGTGTGTGTGTGTGTATAAACCTAAAGAAAGGGTAAGTCCAGTGCGGTACATTCCAAAGTCTCTTCCGTTACCGTGGGGTCAGGTCATCAAGAACGGACCTCTTAGGGTCCCTGCCCCCTCGGACCACCCGACGGCAGAGACCCCAACGTGTCTCAGCCTGTGTTGACTTCGCGAGTCGTCGTCGTCGTCGTCGTCGTCGTGCATTCCAGATACACAACTTAGGTACTAGGGGTATAACTAGAGGTATAGTACACTCGTTGGCTACGACTTAAAGTCGACACCGCGGACCCCTCCAAACACCTCATCTCTCTGCCCCACCTGTACACTGGTTTGTATCGGATAAAGTCACGAAGTCCTTTCTCAGAGAGACGGTCCTGTCACCACCTACTGGCCCACGGTCGTCTCTCCCCTCCATTCTCCCTCTACCTACCCCTCTTTGATCGGAGTTGATGTTCATTTCAGTCCCGATCTAGTAGGGGTGCCCTCGTAGAGTGATGTACTTGAATGATTTGATTTCCGTACTTATCGAAGTATCGGTACTCCTGGGACCACCCCGATGTCAGGTACCCTAGTGTTTCTCAACCTATATTGACTCGTTGACTCGTGTTATGTCGGAATTAATGGAGGATATGATGAGGGAAAGTCAGGAAAAGAAGAACTCTGGGACACTTTAGACAGACAGACGTTTGACACACAGTCTTACCTTAGTAACTGTCCCTTAAAATAACAGTAACTATTCTCGGTAAGACATCGAATCTATAGTGTCATATTGGAGTCTCTACGACTTTTGACCTAGTGTTAGTCTCCCGGATGGCGGTGCTCTAATTGATTAGTCGAGTTTAGTTGTTTATTGATAATTATTGGAATTAAAAAAGATTAAAAACATATAGAAACGTTTCATTCGTATGTTTTTAAATTTTAACTACCATTTAAACCCAATTCAAAGGTGACATCGTTAGTGTTAGATAATAAAATATCTATTAACTCGATTTGAAACCAAGGGAAATCACTCTTGGACAAACCCAAGATTTTAGTGGTCTTTTCCGTCTTACTTCTAAATATTAAAGACAATTGTTACATTAATATAATTGGAATCGTACGTTGTCAATTTTTACAGTAGCGGACTTCTAGGTAAAAGAGAATAAATATGTGGTACGAGGTATCTTGATATCCCACCCCAATTTTTTGCATTTAATTTTTGATAAGGTACGACACTCAAAGATTTTAGAGTGGGAAGAATTTGATCAGTTTAAATCTAAATCGTCTTAGACTTAATCATCGGGTCCATCACAATCACCATATTTTGGACGGACGGTCACGTCCTCTACATTCTCTGTGTCCAAGCTAGGGAACCAACCCTTCTACGAGGAGGTCCCTTCTACGAGATCACCGTTGGGTGAGGTCATAACAACGGACCTCTTAGGGTACCTGTCTTGTCGGTCCGACCGATATCAGGTATCCTAGCGTTTCTCAGTCTATCGTGACTTCACTGAATCTTGTCGTACTCAATCATATTGAAGTTGGAGTTTTATTGGATACTGAGTCAAGAATAATTATAAGAGCCAGAGTGAAATTTCACACACACGTTGAATATCCCAAAGAAAATACTAAATGAAGAAGAAAAGTAGAGGAAAATAAAGAAGGAAAGACAGGAGTGGGAGGTGTGACCGAGTATATGTATGAGTTAGATACACAGAAATGTATTCGTAATAAAAAATACAAATAATTTTATAGGAACGAGAACATAAATGACTACTTCTCAACACAAAGTTTTGACTTCTGACTCTGCTCCTCATTCTTCATTTCCCAACACTAGTACTGACCAACCATAATAGATGTCACCGACTAGTAATCACTGACAATCGTCGTAGTGATTCCTGACTAATATTTTGGTCGCCTTTGAGTGGTTCCTCGAAAGACTCTTCCTCTTACAAAGAATTAATTGGACTTTTATAAATGACACGAATAAAATACGGGAAACCCCTTATACCTTATTCTTATTTCTAAATACAGGAATTTCATAACCGATAAATTAACCCTTTATTACTGTCTATGTTCATGTTCCTTTATTCTAGAAAATTTTAAACTCCATAATACTTGATTATTTTATTCCTCTATTTGATCCATTAGATTAAATCAATTTAATTTTTCACCCAATGAGTACCAAGTGTTTTCCGTAAATTAAATTTTTCTCTTCTTCCTCGTTCGAAACAATCGACTATGGTTCCTTCTGAAGGACCTTCTCCTCGTCGAAGTCGTCTGAGGATCTCCAGTATTTAGTGACAACCTGTCGTTAAACTCCTTATCCCCATCCACGACACACACACACACACACACACACACACTTACACAAACACACATGTGTACACACGTTGAACGCTCAAACCTTTGTCTCCAGTCATGATATTTAGACCTCTGACTAGGTACCCAGATATCCTCCGACTCCTCGATTAAAGTCCGACATCTTTCTTCGAAAGTCTGAGAGTCTCGTTCCGAATCACCCTTTTTAAGTGAAAAATTGAAATACCACTCCACAAATCTTTATCAGGCTCCGTGAAGACATCTTCAGTACGAACACCGTTTGTCGACACCAGACCTCCAACGTCACTGACAACGTTAAAATTCGGGGTCTTAACCGTGATTTAAAGTTTTTGTACCCGAAGGGACTATCGAGTCAACCATTTCTTAGACGGACGTTAAGTCCTCTCGGGTCTGACTAAGGATCTAGCCCTTCTAGGTGACCTCTTCCCTATCCGATGGGTGAGGTCATAAGAACCCGAAGGGACCACCGAGTCGACCATTTCTTAGACGGACGTTACACCCTCTGGACCAAATCAGGGACCCAAACCTTCTAGGGGACCTCTTCCCTTTCCGATAGATGAGGTCATAAGACCGGATCTCTTAAGACACCTGATATATCAGGTACCCCAGTGTTTCTCAGCCTGTGTCGACTCACTGAAAGTGAAAGTGTTTGTACATTTCTCAAAATCAAGTCCGTCCTTTTCTACTGTCACTCAAGGAGCAGTCAATGTTTACTTACTTTACTTCTCTAAATGTTCTCCATTGAAAATACTGGAGAATCATAAGATTGTGATCGGTATAAAATACTAAAGGTATTAATAGAATTTATACAGAGTATCTGGAACTACAGATACATGTGTATCTCAAGTGCTACGTCTATGTCATTCATTTCCGTTTTAGACACGATTCTAGTAAATTGGTCCTCTCCTGGGATAGGTGGATACACTCCTCACAGTCCCTTTTTTACTAGAAATAATTCGATTTAATATTGAATCAGTCCACCGAGTCCGTCATTTCTTAGACAGACGTTACATCTTCTGGGTCCAAACCAGGGACCCAGTCCTTCTAGGGGAACTCTTCACTGACCGATGGGTGAGATCATAAGAACTGTCATTTCAAGGTACCTGTCTCCTCGGACCGACCGATGTTAGGTACCCCAGCGTTCTCTCAGTCTGTTCTGAATCGCTGATTGTGAGTAGTGAAAGTATTGGATCAGTTCAAATCACAATCGACTCTAGAAGTGTCGTTAAGAAAATCACTCGTTTATCCTAAATGTCAAGTCCGGAGACAGAAGATTTCCGAGTTGTAGAAAATCGAAAGAATCGGTGTGTAGACTTACAGACCCTCTAAACGACGACAAAGGGAAGTTAATTTCATCTGAGCAAAGGATTTGTCGTTGGAGGTAAAGAATGAGGTATAAAAGTGAAAAATTTTTCTTACTAAGAGGATATCTCACTTCAGTCAGTCTTTCTCTTTCTCTTTATAACACATAACTGTGTATATACACCTCAGATCTGTACCGTGTCTACTAGAATAAATGTTTCGTCTTTACCTCTGTGTTTACATGTGTGTGGTCCTCCCTTCTCCCCTACCTTACTTAACTCTCTAACCCTAACCGTATATACATGATGATACATAATTAATCCATCGATTACTCTTAGATGACATATCGGGTCCTTTGCGATGAATAACGAGACGCCACTGGATGTACCCCCTCCTTTACGTTCTTTCTCCCTATATATACATTTGTATATTTACTAAGTGAAACGACATACCGTCTTTGATTGTGTTGTAACATTTCGTTGACACAAGGTCATTTTTTAATTAAATTTTTTCTTACTAAGATGAAAAATTTAAAGATGACATACTGAGTGACTTACCACAAAATCTTTCGATGAGACTTTCACTTTATTTTCTTACTAACCTTTCACCCCACCACTTATAAATCACCCCGATAACTACATCATTGGCGACGGTACTCTTCTACTTGTGAACCTGACTCATCCCGAGTAAATTCCCTCTTTGTTCCTATTTTCACTTTTACAGGGTTAATTATCCCGTATTTTCATTCTTTACTACTGAACTGTATAGGTGTCTCATTTCTACTAAATTCTTTAACCTCATATGAGTATGCGGTGTGACCCGATTTCTATAAACGATTACTTTAATAACTATCTAAACTTCGTTAAATGATTCAATTTCCGTATTACTTTGCATGCATTAGACGTCTCTTCAATCTAGGGAACCTCTTCCCTTACCGGAGGGGACCTCTTCCTTTGTGAGGTTATAAGAACGGACCTCTTAAGGTGCCTGTCTCCTCGGACCGCCCGATATCAGGTACCCCAACATTTCTCAGTATACACTGAATCGCTGATTTGTTGTTCTTGTCGTTGTTGTTATCTTTTCAATGACAAATTAGTTCTCTAATTGAGTTTGGAGACTCTAGTGACTATAAATGTTACCCTTCTTGTACCCGAGGTCGGTATAACACGGCGACTGAGAACAAAAAAGGAAAGAAATAGAAACGAGTACCAAGACACCGAATTGAAAATTCTACTACAAAACGAAAAAGAACTATGCGGAATACTGATTATAAAATAGGTTCAAGGGAATATAAAGACCAGTGTACGTCCCTCGAAGTAAATAGGCAGGATTACGTGCAATAGAAGGAAGTGTTTAAAGTGGAAGGTGTTTATACGTGGAGTCGTGTAAAGACTGTTACTGTGGGATGAAAACCCCCTAATTCCGAAGTCTTGGAAGCTTGGTACCTGACAATCATTGTCTTTCCTGAAACTGTTGGTGGACAGTTTGATATCACACTCTCTACTCTCCCCTCTCTCTACATTTGACTGGCGAAAGTTTTTTTACGTCATCCTAAGCCGGTCTCGATTCGAAGTTTGGTTCGACTAGACGGAGGTTGGAGATCCATCAAAGGTAACACGGTCTACGTACTTGTCTCTCCTCTCCTCTTCTGTGACCCTTCTTTGTCAATCCAGTCTCGTGGAGGTAGATGTGTACGCTAGAACACACTAGAAAGGACTGTCTCACCGAGCGATGCTAGAGGAACCAGTTGACGTTACCTAGACTATATTATCTTCTAACACTCTGAATCGTTAATACATCGCAACCGAGGCACAAAATAAATAAATAAAAATCTCTTAAAACGATGGAAAACAAAACAACTACAATCAAAGAATTGACTAAAAGTATGAATTACGTAACGAACTCAAAAGTGTTTATTTTATAAAAAAATTAAGTACAAAACAACCTCATTCTCAGTCTGTACGGACTCGCTGACTTGTCGTAGTTTTATCAACGAAATGTTTCAATACAAGCGAAGACGACATTTCACTTTCGTTTCACTTCGTCAATATACATATGTTTATAGGGGAGAAAAAAGCCTAAAGGAAAGGAAAATCCAGTGGTCTCGTAGTTCATCTCAAGGGAAACAATATTACATCCAAGGGTAATCGATAGATAAAATATCATTGTTACCATTATCAGTACAGACTGAGACGTTGGGGTGTCTGACATCGGGTGGTCCGAGGAGACAGGTACCTTAAAGGGTCCGTTCTTATAACCTCACCCAACGGTAAAAAAAGAGGTCCCCTTAGAAGGACTAGGTCCCTAGCTTGGACGCAGATAACCCGGAGGACGTGACCGTCCGTCTAAGAAATGGTGATCACGGTGGACCCTTCGAGGTCATCCAAGAGTAATCGACAGATAAAATATGTATCATAGTTATCGTATATATTTAAGAACCGAATTACTTACGATTTATTCTGACGATTGACCTATGTGCATGTATCAATAATGGAACAAACCAGGAGCGTAAAAAGAGGACCCAAAACACTTCTAGGTTCTTCTACAGGACCACTGGTCTAAAATGAAGGGACAAACCCTCCCTAATCGTGTCTCGACCTTTAACGAGCAGGGACCCACGTCGGTTGTGTGTCAGGACCGAGGTCCGCTAGACACAAGTTAATACTATTTTACAATTTAATCGACTTTCTGTTAAAAAGACCAATGAACTCAGACAGAAAACCTGAGGTAATTAACAAGTGAGTAATTTAACAAATGTAATCGGGAAAAGTTGATCAGGATTAGTAGTCGAAAGTCTGTGGAGACACGATAAGGAGTAAATCCAAAAGAACCTATCCATCGGGACCAACGACCATTTCTTAGGTGTGTGTCTTCCACGAGTCACAATTTACTTCACCCCTACCTTCCTCTTCCTACCACGTATAAGTTAACGTTCGGGGACTAAAGGAAAGGACGAAGTTACCCTTTTCAACGTAAACATGAAGTCAAGATTTAAAATAAGATGTAGGTCTTTTTTTCGCAAAAGAAAATTTTATTAACCAGTAAATTTTTATTGTTACAGAGTAAGGTTTCTTCCAGATAAAAGTAAAAACCAAGTCGGGACCAAAAAAAAAAAAAAACAATGTATTTAAATCACGATAGAATCTGAAATAGTAAAGAAGATTTTCACTACAAAATCTTACTTCTGACAAAGGTTACGAAACGGTGTCAATTGACCGACGTCAGGACCACTTAACCTCTTCGCACATACTTCGACCTTTAAACAAAGATCTAGAAGTCAATTGGACCCGATAAGAGTCTCATTTAGTAAGCCGAGGAAAACCTCGTACCTTGCTTGTACAATGAACCGAAAGATAGAAAGAAAGAAAGAAAATTTCCTTTTAGTCACGAACCGAACCCCTCCCAAACGTACGTACGTACGTCGAGGGGGAGTGGGGATGGGGGNTGGGGATGGGGGTGGGGGTGGCGGTGGGGCGAACGTCCCTGACTGACGACGAAATAACGTCACATCCGGACCCTCGTAAGCAGTGGTCCTCCAAACACTTCCCTACTTGACACGCCGCAATATGAGGAAAATGGAAGAAGGGAGAGCATATTTACTACTGTTTAACGGACCGACATTTAAACTTTCAGGGATTTACCGTAAAAACAGTTTCGGAAATCTTGTTTTACGAATGAGCCTCTCTAAAAATTCAGAACCCTCTGTCCCACCGTCCCTCGTCCGGATTAATAATACGTAGTACTGTGTTACGTAATACGTAGTACGAACGAAAAGACGAGAAATTTGTGAACAATACCTACTACTTTGATTAAATTTACCTGTTTGTCCCGCGCGAGGACGTGTAAAAGGGACACTACAGTATAAAAAGAAGGTCCCCCAAAAGTAGAGGTTGAGGGTATCTTTGGGGAGTTTGTACGTGTAAAATTATTCTGTGAAATTATTAATCGAAGCTCTATTAACAGTCAGCTCCCTTTTATTGGAAAATAGTTTCCACGGAACTTTCACCGCACAAGTGTCTGCTTTGTTCACTAGAGTAAACGTAGATACGAGCGAAGGGAAAGGAGGACCGTAAATATACCTTATTCTATGACGTTCACCCCTTCTCTCATTTCCTCCTTTTCACACCCACACCTTCCCCTTCGGTCTCGACAGTTTAACAATTCTGTTTACCCCGAATCTCTTAGGATTAATTTGGACTTTAACGACTCTTTATCCTTCATACATAAGGATTAACAACCGTGGTTCTTTTTTTTTAGATTAAATGACGTATAGAAATTTATTTCTATTGGGTAATAAACCGAATACTCTAAAGTTAGGAATGGAGAACGTCTTCTCTCACGTCACTGAAAGTCACGACACTTTAAGTGGAAGTCACAAGTCGCACTCTATATTATCTCTTCGAGTCTTTCGTCATCACGGCCTTTTATAAATATCTAAAACCCCAAACATAAAGGAAGAGGACCTACATAAGAGTAATATAGAACCCTTTCAAAACCATACAAACTCGGGAACTTTCATGTCGTAACCTTTTCATTTTACTTACGTTCACATATAAGAGTTCTGAGTTCCATAGATAAGAATTCTTTCTTCAAACGAGACGTCCGTTGTGACAGTACGACGAAAGTCTCTTTGTGTCACGATAGACGACCGAATCGTGAAATCATAGGTCCTACCACGACTCCCAGAGACTTCATCTACTAAGACAGTGGAGACGGACCAAGAGGACAGTACTACTAGTTGTGGGGGAGAAATGTTTTTTTAAAAAAAAATAAAGTCTCGGTCATTTTTGAAGGTTGTAGAACTATAGGACTTAAGTAGTAGTGTGTTAAACCCACGTCTCAATTCCTGTTTGGTATCAGTAAAAAAAAAAGTGAAGTTCGGTGTGATGGTGAGAGAGACATCCGAAAACCGAATGTAAATAAATTTTTATGTGTAAATATTGATTACTCTTGGATGACATATTGGGTCCCTTGAGATGAGTTACGAACTGGATTTACCCCTCCTTTAGATTTTTTCTCTCCTATAGTCAAGTCAAGTCAGAGAGTCAACACAGACTGAGAAACACTGGGGTACCTGATATNAATTTAAAATTTTAGTAATTAAGAATGTACGCAAGGGTTTGTACTTGTTTTTATGTGTAAATATTGATTACTCTTGGATGACATATTGGGTCCCTTGAGATGAGTTACGAACTGGATTTACCCCTCCTTTAGATTTTTTCTCTCCTATAGTCAAGTCAAGTCAGAGAGTCAACACAGACTGAGAAACACTGGGGTACCTGATATCGTGTGGTCCGAGAGTAGAAGAGTCCGTTTCTTGAGTGGACGGTTACATCCTTTACGTCTTCTACACCAAAACTAGGGATCCATCCCTTCTAGGGGACCTCTTCTTGTACCGTTGAGATCATAAGAACGGACCTCTTAAGGTACCTGTCCCCTCGGGCCACCCGATGTCAGGTCTCAGTGTTTCTCAACCTGTGTTGACTTCGTTGAATCGTACGTACGTCCGTTTTCACAAGTCACGTAAACATTTGGGACTTTTGAGACAAAGATGTTTAGTGGTTTGTGACACCTTTACCCCTTTTAGGAAGACACCGTAATTCAAACGACACGTTGAGAACCCAGTTAAAATTACATCAGTGAGTTGTTTATCAAGAACTCGAGGACATCACTTAGTCCGAGACAAGGTCCATATCCCTCATTTACCCCTTTTTTCCGGACCGTACACAGACACACCTGTATTAGGATTACTTCCTTAGTCTGTTATCTGTTTATTTATTTAAACTCAGTCTCAAATGTTACTTTCAACCGGAGACAAGGTCCGTGATACTTTAAACGACTCATGGACATTTTTTGACTCCTCTCTTTTTTATAGTCGGTTCTTAGTTACTTTTGGAAAAGTAGTCAAGTCACACTACGACTACCGACGAAACTCTACAGTCTCGTAGGAAAAGTCTAAAACCTCACGGACACTTAGTGACGTTTACCACTAACGTCGGTACTTTAATTTTCTGCGAATGAGGAACCTTCTTTTCAATACTGGTTGGATCTATCGTATAAGTTTTCGTCTCTGTAATGAAACGGTTGTTTCCAGGCAGATGAGTTCCGATACTAAAAAGGTCACCAGTACATACCTACACTCTCAACCTGACACTTCTTTCGACTCGTGGCTTCTTAACTACGAAAACTTGACACCACAACCTCTTCTGAGAACTCTCAGGGAACCTGACGTTCCTCTAGGTTGGTTAGGTAAGACTTCCTCTAGTCGGGACCCACAAGAAACCTTCCTTACTACGATTTCGACTTTGAGGTCATAAAACCGGTGGAGTACGCTTCTCAACGGAGTAACCATTTCTAAGACTACGACCCTCCCTAACTCCCGTCCTCCTCTTCCCCTGTTGACTCCTACTCTACCGACCTACCGTAGTACCGGAGTTACCTGCACTCAAACTCATTTGAGGCCCTCAACCACTACCTGTCCCTCCGGACCGCACGACGTTAAGTACCCCGCCGTTTCTCAGCCTGTGCTGACTTGCTGACTTGTCTTGACTTGACTTTCTAAACTACTCAGTCCGGACGGGGCGGTGGGACAGAAGTACACGGTAAATAAATCTAACTACGGGTATACAAGTTAGATAACCTGAAGGCAAGAGAACTGGTTGGTATCAGAAATCCAGTTTCTCTAAACCGAAGTCTAAGCTAATAAAGTAACAGATCACAAGATACCTTGCTTTATCATAAAGTAAAGACGACCAAACTGGTAGTAGAAATAATATGAAAAATCACATATAAACCGATGTAAAAGTATGTCTAAACGAGAAACAAATAATGAAGTGAAAGACAATAGGAGAAAAGAGATAAAAACATGAAGTTTCAGCCTAAGGAGATTTTTATACAGTTGCAATTAACCGGGGTACAAGAATGGAACATAAGTGAGTTGTGGGTTAGGCGGATGTGGTTAGTCGGGAAAGGGAAGTCAGTCAGATAACGTTTCAGTGGTCACCGAAGGACGATGTACATCACCCGGCAAGAGGTAGGAGTGTCAGTACAAGTTGTGGTCACCGGAGAGAAAGGAGTAACGTTGTCAGAGAAGGAAACCGAAGGTCGAAGAGAATGAGAAGACGAAAGAGTACAAAAAAAGACCAGAGATAGAGTAAGGCGAAACGGTCGAGTACATGTCGGAAAGTCACAATCTTAAAGAATTACCAGTCCGGGTCGGAGAGTGGACAGAAATAAGAGACGATAAAAGCACCTACCATTGTACGTACGGGTAACGAATGACGTAGATCGAGACTCAAAGTCAACTGATCTACATAGGTGAACCTTGAGAGTTTCAGTGAAGAGTTCGATTAATAACAAGTCAGTGAGTTCATCACAGGTTGAGAAACGTTGGGGTACCTGACGTCGTGTGATCCGGAGGGACAGGAAGTGATAGAGGAGCTCAAACGAGTTTAAGTACAGGTAACTCAGTCACTACGACGTTATTTTATTTTATTTATTTATTTATTTATTTATTTATTTAGAAGTGAGGGATAAATCAGTTACTGTAAAAGGTATCTGTGACATTTCGGAAAAGAACTAGATACCAAGAAGAGGGACATTCGGCAGAGAAGATAAGAGATCATGATCCTTTCACCCCCTGTCTCTTCCCTACGAGACAAAAGTGACCTCACGACTACGAAGTTCACCTCTTGTATCACTCAGTATAGGTTCTGGTTCACCTGAACATCCCTGGGTCTCCGGAGAAGACACACTCTGTGATATACTCACTAGTCCTTCGGATGAGACACACCGAGTCGTACTTCTCGATCCACCGTCTGTGTCTAAAGAGTTCTACTCTTTCATTCCGTCCAAACTCTCACTGGGTGTCGACTCGACCAACGGGAGACCAGGCGTCCGAGAGACAGAGAGAGTCCACGTGACTGAAATAGGAGGGACAGATGAGAACTGGAGGGAAGAAGAGAAGAGAAAGGACCTGGGAGGAGGGAGAAGAACTGGGTGGTCGAGACGGCGTTAAAGTTCGGGGGAAGGGTCAAGGATATCTTTTCTAAGACAGGAACAAATCCGAGCAAAACGTCACTTTAACTTCAGAACAATACAAAAAAAGAAGTACTAAGTACAACCACTTAAACACCGTTGTTGATTCACTTAATTTTGAATTGTTCGTAATAATTCGAGAACCATCCATAGTCTATGAAATCACGTACTTCGGTCCTAAATAAATACTTCTCATTTTCAAAATTTTTCTTTACGAGTGAATTTCACTACCGAGAGATTTTACGTCTCGACGACTAAAACCCCAAGACCGACTATATATTACAATACCTTGGCTGGAACTTAGGTGAACACGTTTAATGGTATTTTAGTCAGATGATTGTACCACAAATAATGTCCCAGTTCGTTCTTCTTACCCGTCAAATACGAGTCTTCTTGAGTCGAGGGACGACCGAAAGTCCCTTCTCAAAAAATATTCAGTCATATCCCCACTCGTAACATACCCCGGACCAGTCGAGAACCTGTAAGAAGACCACCTAACGACCACTCCATTATCCCACCATGAATCCTCAGTTCTACTAGTTGGAACCCGAAGGGACACCGAGTCGAATGTCGTAGACGGACGTTATGTCTTACGTTCTCTGTGTCCCAGTCATTTCAGGGGACCTCTTCCTTTACCGTCGGGTGAGGTCATAAGAGATCTTAGGGTACCTGTCTCCCTGGACCATCCGATGTTAGGTACCCCAGCGTTTATCAGTCTGTACTGAATCACTGACTTGTTGTCGTTCGGGAGGACTCACGTCAGGACCCCCACACGCTAGGGTGAGTCCCTGAACACTACCCAGGTCAGGGTCGAAGTACTCCTGGGTAGTGTTTAAGCACTCACCCTAAGAGAGAAGAAGGCACAGGGTACTCGTCTTCGTGCCATTGTGAATCTGCTTTGAATTTTCGTCGAAGTCGACAGAAGAAACAGGTGTACGAGTCGGTACACCCCACATTAGACTGTCGAAATCGTCTCCTCGGTCGTCGGAGACCGTAACACCTCACCCCTGCCTACCGACGGGGAAGACCTCGCGGTGGCAGTAGACCGAGCTTTAGTCCTTCACCGTGTGTAAGTAACGACGACATAAAAAAAGGGGTTTCTGTCTGAACGACCCAGAAACTCGATTTACAGTATAGACGAAGAGTGTGGGTGCAGTAGTGTGAAAGGACGTAGTGGATGTACCCCTACGACTCCCCTTCGTAAAACACTTTTGAAAAAAAAAAAATTTCGTAAGAAAACTACAGGTCTTTTTATCAAGTTAAGTTGTTTATTAATAACACACGAGTGACATCAGTTCTCTGAGACGACACCTATATTGTTTTTACTTTTACGGTCTACCGTTCTTCGTGATCAGAATTACCCCTGTGTCTGTGCGTAGTCAACTGATATCAGGTTCCGTTCCACCCCAGACATGACCCATTAGTGTTCCGAGTAAAATAACCGGCAAATAGATGAAAAATTAACATAAAATTAAATTAATATAACAATCGTAGAAAAAAACTCCGTATTAAATGTATCGTGTACTGAGAGAACAAAATTCATGTTAAGTGACTAAAAATCATTCAAGTATCTCAACATGGATGGGACCACCGAGTCTCCAATTTCGCAGACGGACGTTACGCCCTCTGGACCCAAGGTAGGGACCCAGCCCTTCTAGGGGACCTCTTCCTTTACCGTTGGGTGAGGTCATAAGAACGGACCTCTTAGGGTACCTACCTCCTCGGACCTCCCGATCTCAGGTGTCCCAGCGTTTCTTAGCCTGTGCTGAAGTGAAAGTGAAAGTGTTTATGGTGGTGTCAGGTTGAAATAAAAAAAAAAGTGTCAGGTTGAAATCTTTATAAAATCATTTTGTAAAGAGGTGGTGGGTTTTCATAAAGAGTACAAATAAACGTAAGTGAGGTGTAGGGGTGGGAGTCGGGGGTCCGAACCCGTTGTTGGAGATGAGTTGAAAAAAAAAAAAAATTAACTTTTGTAAGAAATAACTTCATATCAACTAAATGTTACAACACAATCAAAGTCCACAACACAAAGTTTCACAAAGTGAATAAATATACACATAGTGTGTATATATTATTTATATATATAAGAAAAGGTAATATGCAACAACAACAAGTCAACGATTTAGTATAGACTGAGAAACGGTGGGGGTACTTGAAGTCGTGGGGTCCGAAGGGACAGGAAGTGATAGAGGACGTTAAACGAGTTTGAGTCTAGGTGAGTCAACCACTACGGTAGGTTGGTAGAGTAGGAGACAACGGAGAAAGTAATGTCCAACAATGTCCTATAACTTATGTCAAGGGACCCGATATGTCACCCAGGAACAACAATTAGACGAAATATATAGTAGCACACATATACAATTAGGAGTTGAGGATTAAATAGGGAGAGGAGGAAGGGAAACCATTGGTATTCAAACAAAAGAGACAAACACTCAAGATGAGAGGACGAAAATATCTCTCCAGAAAAGACACATAAAGTGTGTTACATACCAGATGACTGACCAAAGAGAGCGTTTAGCTATCACAAAGATCTCAAGGAGGCACGGCATCGTGTGTGGTTGGGAAGTAAGGAAAGACAGCGGTTTATACAAGATAGTATGCCTGCTCGGTGTGCAACAAATGAGTGAGAGGTCAACTACCTGTAAACCTACCAAAGGCGAAAACCGATACTTTTATGACGTCACTTTTAGACACATGTTCAAAAACACACCTCTACATAAAAATAAAGAGAACCCAGACATGGCTCCTCGCCTGTACGACACAGTACACTATTCGAATACACGTGGAAAAATTCTTCGGTAGTTTGACAAAGGTTTTATCTACGTGGTGCAATGTAAGGGTGGTCGACACAACATTCCCAAAGTCACAGAAGTGTAGGAACAGTTGTGACTATGACAAATAGAATAGATAATATCGGTAAGACGATTGACGTTGACGATTCAGTGAAGTCAGCACAGGCTTAGACACGTTGGGGTATCTGCCGTCGGGTGGACCGAGGCGGCAGGAACCCTAAGAGGTCCGTTCTTGTGACCTCACCCAACGGTAAAGGAAGAAGTCACGTATTTTCACTTTGCACTTTCAGTTCAGTGAGTCAACACAGACTGAGAATCGCTGGGGTACCTGACATCGGGTGGTCCGAGGAGGTAGGTACCCTAAAAGGTCCGTTCTCATGACCTCACCCCACGGTAAGATGACCCACACTCATAGAGTTCTACCAAAATTAAACGTAAAGGGATTTCTGTATGACAACTTATAGAAAAGTACACGCATGATCGATAAAAATATATATAAAATCCATCTACAGGGAAGTTTAGAAAACGAATGAAAAAGGATAAAAATTTTTAACCCTATATCAACGAAATGTTACAACACAATGAAAGACGACATGTTACTTCACTTATCGATATACATATGTATAGAGGGAGGAAGAACTCAAGAGGGAGGGTTGAGGAGGTAGGGTGAGGAGACCAGATCCCTCTCCTGACTTTGAAAGGTTCCCGACAAGTGTCCTCTTGACAGGGGGTCTCTCACATTCCCACCCTCCTGGTTCTTGGACGCTAATCCAACTGTCATCAATTCCCATTAGTTTTTTGGTTCCTGTATCGTATTGTGACATTCAGGGTTGATATAGGGTTATTTTAACTTTTTTTTACCTTTTTCTTTTTTCTAGTTCCTGTTCTTGGTCAAGGCATCATCGGTAGTTTTCCGAGTCCTCCGACTGGACCTTCCTCCGTCCATACTCTTGGACACAAACCTGATGTCCGAACATCCTGTATCTGTAAAAGTTTATATTTCCTTAAACCTGAGGTATCCCAATACACCAGTTGTCTCAAGTTATTATTATTTGGTGATTATTTTATAAATATTACGAAAAGTAATATATAATGAAACCCAGACGATACGTTCTGATTAAAGAATACTTCTACTTTGATTAACCTTAGATCGGGAGTTTAGATAAATATGCATAGGATCGTGAGTATTTAAAAAACCTGAAATACTGACAGTTTTACTTCCTACTCAAAACTGATGGAGACCTTAAACCTTTACTTACTACAGTGAAAAATGAGTTCCAGTAGGTTTCGATAAACACGTCGTTAAGATGTACACATTATACATTCGATCTTACGTTGAAAGTTGTAGTTAGTCCAATAGGTCATCCATTTGCACCTCTTTACTCATACAACAACAAATCAACGGTTCAACACAGGTCGAGAAACGTTGGGTACCTGACTTCGCACGGTCCGAAGGGACAGGAGGTGGTAGAGGGTTCAAACGAGTTTGAGAACAGGTAACTCAACCACCACGGTTGGTTGGTAGAGTAGGAAACAATGGGGGAACAGGAGGACGGGAGTTAGAAAGTGTCATAGGTCGTAGTCCCAGAAAAGGTTACTCAGTCGACAAGTATAGTCCACCGGTTTCATAACCTCGAAATCGATATCGTAGTCAGGAAGGTTACTTATAAGTCCTAACTCAAAGAAACCCTAACTGACTCAAACTAGAGTTTGAACCTCTTTACTCACACACAACCAATTACACATGACTAACTCGTAGACGACCCATGGTCCGTGACCTCCTTAGTCCACGGTGGCTGTACCAGGGACAGAAACACCTCGATTAATTTCTCTATATAGTCATTACCGTCACTACACCTCACACAGTAACCGTCTCCTCTAACGTATGACCCTCACGTGTCACCTCGTAAATCAGTCCGGACACCCAGTCCACCTCGTGTTCCTGGTCGGAGTCAACACCGTTCCGACTTACAATCCTCTTTTCCAGTCTGCCGTCCTCATGACTCCTACTTCTATGTGGTCCGTCTTAGGGATGTCCTTCATCTACCACGAGTACCTACTCTTTTAAGGTCCTCACACATTATTTCCGTGACAAAAACTTCCACACCCGACCTACAGTTCTCTCGTGTTTCCGACCCGTCACGGGGCTCAGGACACTACTAACGGAACAGTGACAGGCATTCGGACCATCCGAGTCCGCTCCTACATCACCCAGGGTCGTGGACCTTCCTCTCCGGGTGAAGGGTCCTCCTCACTAGAAACCAACCTTTTACGTCGTTCGATTCCTTTGGGTAGTCCTTTACTCGGCCCCCAATCACTGACGGAGCTGAGAGGAGGGAAGGAGACTAGAAGACGCCCCCGAGGGTGACGGGACTCGGGCGTCTTCAGTCTCCCACACCCGTCGAACCACTACAGGAGTCCTGACCAGTCGGAGTGCCCGGTCCTTTATCCCACTTATCCCCTCCACCTGCTCGTTTGTCTTCCCTAGTAGGGTCTCTTTCTTCTTACTGTCTGTCCTGACCTCTTCATCCACCCCCGGACAATCTTTCTCTACCGACCGAGTTTAATTCCAATTCAAAACAAGTTTTCTGAAACCCGTCAATAATTTCATAAATTCGTTTCCTCAGTACACTAGTACAATAAAAGCCTTCTATTCCTCCATAGTCTCATCTTCTACCTAAAGTCCCCTCGCTCTACCCAAGAGTCTCCGGTAATCCTCCAGTAATGGTGAGGGTCCTCTTTCCTACCCTCGAACCTGTCGGTTCGTCACGTCGACCCCTTTTCCTCGGTTAAGCTCCACACAAACTCCCTCAGATCACACCTTCCGACCCACCTACACGAAAAGGGACTACGTCCCCGGTGACCTCAACCTCGTCAAATCCCCACTCGCTCCTCTTTCGTATCCGAGTCCACACCGGGACCAGTCACACTCTACGACACTTACGTAGACTCACCTTCTCATCTATACCTCGAGTCTCGTGTCCGAACCCAGTTCGACCACCTCTCGACCAACTATATGGACTATATGGCAGTAGACCCGGTCCCGTACCGGTCGTGGAGATTCTCGTTCACATGTCATTCTACCCTCTTCTCGGACTCACTCTTAGGACCCCTTGTGGTTGTAAATCCCTAGGTCGGGTCTTTATACTGAGTCTTTTCCTTTTACTCTTCGTCACCGGTAGTTACCGTTTTACAGTTCTCCTACGCCCGTCCTTCATGGAACCCCACTCTCCACCTCGCTGACCCCTTCTTCTCTGGTCGGACCTACGACCGCAGAGGAGTCACGTCCAAATGACCCTTACCCCTCTTTACCCAGTCATCGCCCTCCACTACCCTAGGTCCCCCTTGGGACGAGTCACTCCCCGGTCTCGAATACCTTTACCACTCTTAGTCACTGGTGACTCATCTACCCCTGGGTCCTCCCTAGTCCATCGTCCTCTTTCCGACCTGACCTTCTTCGGAGTGAGGGGACGTCTTTCGGAGGAGGGGCCCGAAAGAGTGGGAACCCTTCTTCTCGGAGACACGAATGCAAAGTTCTTCCAACCGTCTGAAACCCAAAAAGACTGTGACTTGGTCTGAGTCGTAGTCGTTCCGGTGGAGGTGTGAGACTAGAAGAGTGGGGCAGAGCGACACCTGTCTTGGCCTCCTCCCGGATCACATTGTCTAGTAACAGAGGTAGGGTTGGGTTCACTCCCTTCCTCCCTGGACTAGGACCTCACAAACCTCTGAACCACTACCACCACTCTACTCATTTCCGTAAAAAAGTGAGAAAAGAGGAGGAAAAAGACTTCTCTCTCCCGTCTAGCCGAGGACTCTCACTCCCCGGACTCCGAACCCTACAATCTTTTCCACTTTTCTGGCACTGGAAATGACCCTACCTCGGCTCCATCCATTCACGGACACACAAACACCACCACCAAATCAGTGATTCAACACAGGCTGAGAACACTGGGGTACCTGACATCGGGTGGTCCGAGGAGACAGGGACCGTAAAGGGTCCGTACTTATAACCTCACCCCACGGTAAAGGAAGAGGTCCCTTAAAAGGGTTGGGTCCCTGACTTGGACCCAGAGGACGTAAAGTCCGTCTAAGAAATGGTGACTCAGTGTCCCTTCGGGCCTGGGGCACAAATGACACTGTGTCTAGGAGGGTCGACACACTAAAAGAGGTCACTGTGACTTCCCAGGTATATGCCCGAAGGTAAGAGGGGAAGGAGAGAGGGAAGGAAGGGTTAGAGAGGTTCAGGCTCAAGTCACAAAAACAGAATAAAAAGTAAAGTCATTCATCAATGTGATCATTAATGGTCGAAGGGTTTGTTGAGTCACCAAAGTACTAGCGTCTGTGTGTTTACACAGTGGAAAGGTCTACTACTCCTCTTTCTCTTCCCCGTCGGACCTCCGGGCGGCACCCAGTGAACACCCACACCGACACCATCTCTGTAGAGGTAGAACCCCCACTAGTCGGAACAGTGTACTGGGACGACGTAATTCCTTGGACTTCCGGGGTACAAACGGAAATGTCTAAAAGTCAGTGGAGGTGACTGCCGACATCAGTCGGAGACAACAAAAGAGCCCGGACCACACCCACTAGCCTCACCGTGTGAGCTGTCTCCCCGCAAGAAAAGGAAAGTGACGGAAGAACCGTCTGTGTCCGGTGTGCCTCCGTTTCCGTAGTAAACGTAAAAAATTCGTCCTCGGTGACTAGTGTAGACATAGACGGTCTACCGTCAACACGACATTAACAAGAATTTTTGTATGAACAAAAGTCGACACGTAGGGAAGAACCTCTGAACCCCTTTGTTGTCCTTCAAGTTCTTACTCATAAAGAAAAGGAGAGTCTTCGGGTGAATAGACTGAATGAAAGTTAAATCACGAAGACTTCTATTAGTATCACACAGTCCTGAAACTTTGTAGTTATTTTTACATGACTCAACGACGAGATTCTTCTCCTTAAGACACCCGACCCTGAAGAAGTGCGGGTCTTGGAGACTTATAAAAGAATACACCGGTTTCTCTAAAACGTTTACATATATAAATAAAAAATAATTAAAAATTAACCCCCTACTGACGAAATGTTATAACACTACCAAAGACGGCATGTAGTTGTACTTAGTTGGTATCCGTATGTATACAGGGGAGGGAGGACTTGGAAGGAGGGTACGGGGTGGGGTAGGATGGGGAGATCCTACAGTGTCTCGTGGTCCAAACTCGAGAGACGTAGTATGTCGTTTAAGGGTGACCAATGGATAAAATGTATACTACTATATAAATAAAGGTACAGTGAGAGAGTTAAGTAGGGTTGGAGAGGAAGGAGGTGATACAGGTGATCAGACACAGAGATAAGTCAAGTCAAGTCAAGTCAAGTCAAGTCAACGAGTCAGCATAGGCTGAGAAACACTGGGGTACTTAGTGTCGTGCGGTCCGGAGGGACAAGTAGTGGTTGAGGGCCTCAAGTGGGTTTGAGTACAGGTAACTCAGTCACTACGGTAGGTCGGTAGAGTAGGAGACAGCAGGGGAAGAGGAGGACGGGGGTTAGGGAGGGTCGTAGTCCCAGAAAAGGTTACTCAGTTGAGAAACGTACTCCACCGGTTTCATGACCTCAAAGTCGAAGTCGTAGTAAAGAAGGTTACTTGTGGGTCCTGACTAGAGGAAATCCTACCTGACCAACCTAGAGGAACGTCAGGTTCCCTAAGAGTTCTCAGAAGAGGTTATGGTGTCAAGTTTTCGTAGTTAAGAAGTCGTGAGTCGAAAGAAGTGTCAGGTTGAAAGTGTAGGTATGATGGGACGTTTATCAAAGTAGGTAGGAAGATCTAAGGTGTGTATATATATACGTAATTATATGTGATAAACAAAAAGAGAAAGACTGAATGAAGTGAGAAATGTTATCCACGATCCAAGTAGGTCGATTAATCTTAACTGAGTTTATACAAGGGAAAATACCGATTATAAGGTAATACATATGTATGGTGTGGAAATAGTCAAGTAGAGAGCTACCTATGAATCCAACGAAGGTCCAAGATCTATAATATTTATCACGACATTACTTGTAACCCCATGTACACAGAAAAAGTTAATACCAAAGGAGTTCCATGTCTACCGATTATTTGTGTACTTTTCTACGAGTTGTACCGAGTAATAATCTCTTTACGTTTAGATTTGACGTTACTCCTCAGTGGAATGTGGTCAGTCTTACCGGTAGTACTTTTTCAGATGTTTATTTACGACCTCTCCTACACGTCTTTTCCCTTGGAAAACGTGACAACTACCCTTACATTTAACTATGTCGGCGATACTTCTTGTCATACGACGACGACGACGATTCAGCGAAGTCAGCACAGGCTGAGACACGCTGGGGTATCTGCCGTCGGGTGGTCCAAGGGGGTAGGGACCCTAAGAGGTCCGTTCTTGTGACCTCACCCAACGGTAAAGGAAGAAGTTACGTACTTTCACTTTTCATTTTCACTTCAGCGAGTCAGCACAGACTGAGAAGCGCTGGGGTACCTGACGTCGGATGGTCCGAGGAGACAGGTAGCCTAAAAGTCATATCTCTAAGGAAATTTTGGATCCTTATCTTGACGATTCAGTGAACTCAGTACAGACTGAGAAACGCTGTGATACCTGACATCAGGCAGTCCGAAGACACAGGTACCCTAAGAGGTCCGTTCTTATGACCTCACCCAACGGTACGGGAGGAGGTCCCCTAAACAGATTGGATCCCTTAGATTCGACTCAGAGGACACCGAGGACGTCCGTCTAAGAAATGACGACTCGGTGCCTCCTTCGGGTCCTTATCTTGATGGGAAACTATGTTGTTTGGATTATCTAGGAAGACTCTCCTTCACCCCTCTGGTCACCCCGTCATCCTCTACACTTCTGTTTCGTTTTCTAATGTCACTACGTTCCTTCCCTAGTGTTCGGTTCCTTACAATCGTCGGGGCTCTTCGACTTTTCAAGGTCCTCTATCTAACGGCGGACGGGGGGTAGGGGTGGGGCACCTCGGAGGTCTCTTTCGAGCCCAGACGACTGTTGAACTGGAATCAGGACACTTTGTAATCAGAATTTGAAGACCAGAGATGTTGATATTCTCTTATGTGAACTCAACAAAATTCAGTGGTTTAAACACAATCCAGTACTGTCATTACTCTGTGACTATAAGATCCCATCAAATAAAACTCTAACAAAAGGAACACAAAATGACTAGTCAATGGGACTACCACAGGGACCACCGAGTCGCCACTTTCGTAGACGGACGTCACGTCCTCTGTACCCAAGCTAGGGACCCAGCCCTTCTAGGGAACCTCTTCCTTTACCGTTGGGTGAGGTCATAAGAACGGACCTCTTAGGGTACCTGCCTCCCCAGACCGCCCGATGTCAGGCACCCCAGCGTTTCTCAGCCTGTACTGACTCGCTGAAGTGAAGAAGTGGGACTACCAACCGAAAGTACACTCTCCTACCCCCCTACTACGTACGTCATTTGAACTCAACTACACAATCGAGAGTAGAGTTGGATGACTGTCACACCTTAGTCAACCACTCCTCCATGGTGGGTTAGATTTTGGGTCGTCAGACCAGGACAGTTCGTCGAGTCGGTCTTGTCTCGTCCACAAGACCGTTCTGACAGTGACTACACCATTTGTGTCTGAGACTTACTTCGTGTTCCTTGGAGGATGACCAGGTCGAAAGAGGAATATAAATACTTAGTTGTAACAGGAAACGGATGTTTGTGTCGAGGACTGCTTGCAGTCGGATCCCATTTCTGTGAGAAGATTCTATGATAGAGTGAAATGAGAACTTTCGTTGTATGGAGTTACCGAATCCGATATTTAAATATTCTAACTCTTCTCATAGAGAGTGTGAATCGATTTTAGAAAAGAGATTTACCAAGATCAAAATTTGGGAAATTTTTAAAAGTGTTACAAGTAACAGTAAAAAGTTTAACTTTTTGTTGTATTTTACTTACATTTAAAACAATTTATAAACACGTGTTCAGTTTTTCTGTTCTTTTGTGAACATCAAGATGTTACATCTCTATATATGACAATTATAAAACCCTATAGAGAAAATTTATAAGTAGAATAGATTAAAAAAAAAATGACAAAAGACTTGTAAAAGGCTGTAGTTATACATAAGAAGATTTTAAAAAATTACCAAGTCAAGTCAAGTCAACGAGTCAACACAGGCTGAGAAACTCTGAGGTACCTGACGTCGTGCGGTCCGGAGGGCCAGGTAGTGGTGGAGGGTCTCACACGAGTTTAAGTACAGATGACTCAGCCACTACGGTAGGTTGGTAGAATAGGAGACAGTAAGGGAAGAGGAGGGTGGAAGTTAGAAAGGGTCGTAGTCTCAGAAAAGTTTACTCAGTTAAGAAGTGTAGTCCACGGGGTTCATAACCTCAAAGTCAAAGTTGTAGTCAGGAAGGTTACTTATAAGTCTTGACTAAAGGAAATCCTACCTGACCAACCTAGAGGAACGTCAGGTTCCCTGAGAGTTCTCGGAAGAGGTTGTGGTGTCAAGTTTTCGTAGTTAAGAAACCACGAGTCGAAAGAAATATCAGGTTGTGAGTGTATCGTAAGACAAAATAATATACATTTATATACAGGTGTTAAATAATCGGTTAAGGGGACAACACGTAAATCCAATAAAAACCTTAAAATAACGACGGATAAGTACACGAAACGGGTAAAGAAAAAAAAAAAACGACAAAATAAACTTTTTATTCAAATGATAGAAAGACAACAACACATAATCCCAATAATTAAAAAATTGTCCTACATTTTAAAACTTTGAGTAACGTAAAATCAAAACAAATACCCTATGGAGAAACCTTATATTTATAATGATTTAAAATACATGAGATTTCATAAACGGAAAGGAAAAACCCACGTAGATACCACTAAAGATAAGAGATAATAAATACTTAACTAAAAGAAGTTAAGACTACAATATGATCTAAAATAAATAAATAAAAAAAATAAATAATAAAAAAAAATGTAAAATTTAGGGTTAAAATAAATAAATAAATAAAAATCAAAAAATAAAAAATTTAAAATTTTAGAAATTAAGAATGTACGCAAGGGTTTGTACTTGGGGGGAGGGTGGAGGGAGGGGTATTGTAGAGAGACCCAGTAGGGGTACGTGGTCGGGGTTCGTACGACATAGGACGCAGTCTGTATCTGACCACTAAGTTAAGAATGTACTATCATATGTACAATCTTACGGTAAGAGGGTATAGTAGGGTGGGAGAGGGAGAGGGAGACTAAGGTTTTCAGGCAATATGGGTAGACACAGAAAAAACGACAGAACGTATGTCCCAGCAGTAACGCTAGAAGGATTTAAGGTATATATACACAATCATAGGACATAACCACAAAAAGAAAGACCGAATGAAGTGAGACATATTAACCGAGGTCAAAGTAGGTAGAGTAGTCTTGACTAAGTTTACATAAGAAAAATTGTCGACTCATTATGAGGTAACACATATACATGGTGTCGAAAGAATAGGTAAGTAGACGACTACCTGTAGATCCAACAAAGGTAAAATTAGTCGAAGAGGAAAATCTAGTTTATCTCGTAAAGAAGAAACACCACGTCGGTATTATAAAGATTAGGAATTAGTCGGTGAGTCAAGTAAGGATACAATTCTTATCAAAGAAAAGGGGGAATCGTATAAAAACCGGATTTTGAGGAGTTAACCGATTAAACTAACAAACTGGTATATTAGAGTAGGAAATCGTCGAGGTCCGACTATTTATGTATTCCTAGTCATATTACACTCAAACACTTACACGTGTATAAATATTCACTTAATCTATGGATACTTCTCAGTAAACGTATATTATTTCCCAGAAAAAAAAGGGGACGTACTATTACTCTCTCTTTTAGAGTCACATACTGAGAGTAAAGGGTGTAATTTCACTACAAGACATGAGAGTTCTTGTATTTGACTATTTAATCTTTTTTTAGTCTAAGAAGGTTAACGTGATTTTAAACTTCTTTTTCTTTACTAAAGAAAGATTGTTCCGTCCTTTCTTTTTGTTCAACTTGTTCGAGACCCGAAGGCCTTAAAGGGTAAGTCGAGAAAGAGACGAATACAAGGTTTGTTAACGTATTTTCGTTAGGATTTGTTTACAAATATCTCCGACGTGAGACTTTATGACAATTACTTAAGATGTATTGTTCGTGTGAGAAAGGGGGCCGACAAACTTAAATTTCATATGTAAAACGTCATTAAAACTACTGAAGTAAAACTTTGCCAAGAATTGTCTGTAAAACCTTTACAGAGTACAGTACTTAAATAAGTATTTGGTCGGACAGTTTTTGGAATCGAAAGTGTCCCCTGTTTGACAGAGTCTACACACCCATCAACAAGGTGGACTTAATAGGTGGTAGAACTTTCCAGTAATGAGTAAAGGTACAGATGAACCCATGAGAACGAGTGGCACTGACCAAAATCCCGGTACACCTCTCCTCTGGCACTATGACTCAAGACGTCGTGACCCATACCCGATACGACAACGACGACGATTCAGCGAAGTCAGCACAGGCTGAGACACGCTGGGGTATCTGCCGTCGGGTGGTCCGAGGCGACAGGGACCCTAAGAGGTCCGTTCTTGTGACCTCACCCAACGGTAAAGGAAGAAGTTACGTACTTTCACTTTTCACTTTCACTTCAGCGAGTCAGCACAACCTGAGAATCACTGGGGTACCTGACGTCGGATGGTCCGAGGAGACAGGTACCCTAAAGGGTCCGTTCTCATGACTTCACCCCACGGTAACGGAAGAGACCCCATACCCGATATAAGGAGATGATTAATACTACTATCGAAACACAAACCCTTCGGTACCACAAATGACAACACCATTACTAGTGACAGTGAGTAGTTTTCCCACTATTTGGTTATTACCCTAGAACCTTGCCCTCTCTTTTCTTTTCACACTATACAGTAAAAAAGTGTACGACTGTCGGTGATTACTCCTGACTATCCTAGATTACAAATAGACAAGTTATTCGTTCGGTGACCCAACACTTGTTCTCCAGTCATATCGGTCGTCACTCACACTCGACGAGGTAGTTTCCCGCAACAAATCACAGATCTCGTTCAGGATCTTTCAGAATGTTATTACTATCATGTCGTGTATCTAGGAGGGGGAGATTAAGGATCTTTTTGTTCATCTACGAACACGGAAAGGTCAAGTGCCGGGACCTGGAACAGGACAGGACTTCGATCTATCAGTACGCCTACCCAATTTGGTCGTGTAGAGTATACATCACTAAGACAATTTTATGTCTAGGACCTCACCACCCGACTCTAAGACGTGTAGATTGGTTGAAGGTCTTGAATGTCCTGGCTTGAACGTCCTTCCTCCCCTGTTTCGGGTTGTCTTCATCTGAACCCCATAGAAGATTATTATCCCGTACTCGAATTCTCCTGTCTTTTAACACTACCTACTTGTACATCCGAGACCGACACTTAGAACCGAGCTGGTACCGATTCAAGACTCATCATTGGTACTTGGGGTTTCAGAACGTGCCACACAGCCCAACTTACAACCGATGTCGAGACGAGGGGATCCCAGGTGGATCTCCGTCACAATGAACCCCGTCCGGTAAAGGGGGTCTGGAAAACCCTTGGAAGATTTTGAAGACGAACCTAAACGTATGAAGTACGGACGAGTGAACGGTAATAGCCGGTATCGTACAGTGGAGAGGTTCGGACTACAGTCATCTGTCCCGTCGACTGAGGAGGGCGTCCCACCGTCTGCCCCTTCATAGTAGGGGATGTCCTCTCCTCGACTTCACAATCCTATTCTTGTCAGAGAATCTTCGGCGAGTCGACGACACATGAGAACAATGGAAGTCTCCCAAAAAAAATGCTAACTTATTCGACTCCACCTATCCTGTACCGTGGAGAGTATTCTCTTCGAGTCATTTACAAACATTAACATGAACTATAACGAAAACAAGAATATGGGGTGGGACTAGGAGTACCAGTTCAATGACATAGAAGGTCCGATTCCTTTCAGGGACAGGAAAGGACGACCCTGTGGACCTCGAACACCTCCGGGTGACACCTGGTTCGTTAGTCTAGTGAACTTCACAACAGTCAATCCGTGAACGAACATACGTCGAGATCCAATAACTGTGTCAGTCAATAAAGACTTAGTAAGATCCGTCACCGACTTAGAAGGACGGGGAGTATGACAGACACAGAAACCGAACTCAAAGTGTAATGAACTAATAAGATAAGAGACATAAAACAAAACCTGGGTGAGAAACTAGCACATAAGATGTCTACAAACAAGTCATAGGTTCATATAGTCTGTAACACACTCGTCGTTTCTATACGAACAACACATAGTTCCCCGAATGACAACTTATTCCAGAATGTACATTCGGGACCAAACAGTGATAGGTCAACGGTTCATGATCACCTACTTCGAGCCTCTTCCGTTACCGTTGGGTGAGGTCATGAGAACGGACCTTTTAGGGTACCTACCTCCTCTGACCATCCGACGTCAGGTACCTCAACGATTCTCAACCTGTACTGACTCACTGAAGTGAAAATGAAAAGTGAAAGTACGTAACCTTTTCCTTTACCGTTGGGTGAGGTCACAAGAACGGACCTCTTAGGGTCTCTGCCACCTCGGACCACCCGACGGCAGATACCCCAGCGTGTCTCAGTCTGTGCTGACTTCGCTGAATCGTCGTCGTCGTCGTCACCTACTTCGACGTCTCTATCCTGAGTCAGACTTATTTACCCTTAGACCCTTCGAACTCGTATAGGTAACTCAGTTTCCCATTGAAATATCCAAACACTCGTCTCGTCCACGTAATGAACCCGTAATCCCTCTTTCTCACCCATCATACATGTACATAACCGACATCCCAAAAGGTCACCGACCCTTGAACCACCTCCTTCTCTAATAGTCCCACAATATACCTCGTTACCACCTTACTTGTTCCGACCCTGTCATACACATAAGTCCTCGTCTACGGTATTAGTCTTTCTCCTTTGTACTCGTCCGTCTACCAATCCACCCTCCTTTACTACGTAAGACAAACCAGGACTCAAACACGACGTTCTCTCTATAGGTCGATCTCTACGACCTTTTTTTCAAAATCTATTATAAATCTGGTCAATTGGTCTAGTTAATCAATGTACAAGTCAGTGAAGTCAGTACAGGATGAGACACACTGGGACACCTGACATCGGGTGGTCCGAGGAAACAGGTACCCTAGAGAGTCTGTTCTTCTCATCTCACCCAACGGCAAATGAAAAGGTCCCCTAGAGGGGTTACGTCCCCGACTTGGGCGCAGAGAATCAAGAGGACGCAACCGTCCGTCCGAGAAATGGTGATCACGGTGGACGATCACCACAGTTGATCAACTCCTAGATGAGACATTATGTACACTTTCCATATAATTAGAATAGTCAGAATTGAGTTCATTCTTACGTCTGGTTTCGTATGTGTCAGGAATTTACTACTTCTTACTCTAGAAACAATTATGTTATTAAGTAGTGTGGCCCACCCATTAAAAAAAAATTAAACTGATTTTTATCCGTACTAGATAAATACTTAGAGAAAAACCTCGTGACACAATATTTTGTTTCATTTACACAATTTAAATTGACACTAAATTTAAGTACATCGGAGCCAGGGGACCCTGGTTACTTTGTGTTCTTCCCGTCTTTTTTTGTCGGTAAAGACAACAACGGATGACTATCCTTTCTAAACTTTTAGTTTGTGTAACTCAATCGGAGTGACACGTCGTTCCTTGTTTTGGCTTAATTAATATTTATTCTACTTATTTATTAAATTTGGATAGTGAATAACGGAAAAATAACGAGTTGTGAACTTTTTAATAAAGTTAATCTTTGAATTTAAGTCAAACTATCTGCTACTTCTCATACGTCAGGTTCTATTTACATTTAGGGAAACACTATATTTTTAAACTAAGACGTCATACTCCAGATAATTTTTCTTTAATTATTAGAGGTCTTCTTTCTCCATCACGGTTCTTTCCAACCGGAAAAGGGTGTCTTATAACGAATAAAATTCTCCTCTTTTAGTCATTCTAATAATGTCTCTAAAAGAAAAATTTAGTTTTGGTATTTTGATTGTTGGTTGAAGGACTTGTTTGGTTTTTTTTTTTTTTTTTGTGAGTTATGTGTAAACAAAGAAACCTAAAGTATAATTTTAGTATCGTATAATTATACGATGAAAATAAAGTGTACTAGAACTAAACAGAAGGATAGGGTTTCTTTATTAAACCTAAAAAAAAAAGACACAGAGATACACGAATAACCGGGGTATTTCGTAGCGTCTCGTGAGTGGGGAAACGACGTGGATGTTTCACTCCCTAAACAAACCGACCACGGTGCGACCTAGAATAGGTTCTGTTGTCACAGGATCTGTTCGACGATTAAGAGATTCGAAAGTATAAGACCAAGGAGTTTCGGGAGGAAGACAGACAGTAGGGACTATCTACGTCAACTAACTACTCTCGTGACATAAATAATCAAACTAGACTTTGAAGTCTCAGGAAGAGTCGTGTCCTGGGGTCCGTCAGTACCGATCACCTGGTCTTGTCCGTACACCGTACTTTGGATGAACAGTAGACTGACCCCTAGACTTCTTAATTCTTAAACCATTGTAGATAGACCGTATAACCCCGAAGTGTCCGCCGAGTAACCATTTCTTAGGTGGACGTTTACGTCCTCGGTTCCCAAGCTAGGGACCCAGTCCTCCTATACCGTTGGGTGCAGTCATAAGAAGGACCCTTTAGGGTACCTGTCTCCTGGGACCACCCGATGTTAGGTACCCCAGTGTTTCTCAGCTCGTGTTGAATCGATAATTTGTCGTTGTTGTTTTTTAGACCGTATAATCGGCACACAGACTAAAGAATATCTACGTTTGTAGATAATTGACTCGAAAGTCAAGTCCGACATCTTTACTCAAGAAAGATGAGATATACACCTTTAATTTCCGGTCTTCATTTACAACTTCCTTTAACTTACAACCTCCCCCCCCCCCCGCGAGGCGTCTTTCTCTCTCCGTCACCTTGAAGGGAGTCGTTTCGACTCCCCAGGACTCCTCTCTACTCGGACGACAGACGGTTGGGTCGGGGAGTCGCTCACTCTTTGTTAGTCTGCGCTGTCCTCAAGACAGATTCGTCAAGACGAAATAACGGTGTTTGAGAACCAAATATATCCGTTCGTCCCCCCAAAACGCTCCCTGAAAGATGTCAACGTGGTTAGTGCAATTTCCATTTTAACATTATACGGTATCAACGTGGTTAGTGCAATTTCCAGTTTAGTATTATACGGTATCAACGTGGTTAGTACAATTTCCAGTTTAGTATTATGCGGTATCAACGTGGTTAGTACAATTTCCAGTTTAGCAGTACGCGGAAGTAACATTGTCCTCAGATACCACTAGTGCACGACAGGTGCACGTACCTTTAGTTCTCTCGGTTGGTTTTCAAAACTGTTTGTTGAATCCGGTGCGGGAGTAGAGCAGACGGTCCGCGGTAGAATCGAGATTTGGTGTTTCGATCGGGAAGAAAAAATTCCAAAGTGTAAATCCCGGGGTGTCTCGAAGTCGAAGTCGTAGTCAGCAAGGTTAGTTATAAGTCCTGACTAAAGGAAATTCTAACTGACAAACCTAGAGGAACGTCAGGTTCCCTGAGAGTTCGTAGAAGAGGTTGTGGTGTCAAGTTTTCGTATTTTAGAAACCACGAGTCGAAAGAGGTATCAGGTCGAGAGTGTAGGTATGTACTGATGGCCTTTTCGGTATCGAAACTGATCTACCTAAAAACAGTCGTTTCAGTACAGAGACGAAAAATTATACGACAGGTTCAAACAGTATCGAAAAGAAGGTTCCTCGTTCGTAGAAAATTAAAGTACCGAAGTCAGTGGTAGACGTCACTAAAACCTCGGGTTATTTTATCAGAGAGTGACAAAGGTAATAAAGGGGCAGATAAAAGGTACTTCACTACCCTGGTCTACGGTACTAGAATCAACAAACTTACAACTCAAAATTCAGTCGAAAAAGTGAGAGAAGAAAGTGAATATAGTCCTCCGAGTAATCACGGAAAAGTGAAAGACGGTATTCAAACCACAGTAGACGTACAGACTCCAATAACTATAAAGAGGACCGTTAGTATGAGGAAAGGGTTAAACCTTGGTCAGGTAACAAGGTACAGGTCAAGATTAACAACGAAGAACTGAAAGTATGTCGAAGGAATCCTCCGTCCATTCCACCAGACCATAAAGACTCAGCGATTCTTAAAAGGTGTCAAACAACACTAAGTATGTCAGTTTCCGAAACTGTATCAGTTATTTCGTTTTCATCTACAAAAAGACCTTAAGAGAACGAAAAAGATACTAGTTTGTCTACAACCGGTAAACTAGAGACCAAGGGGACGGAAAAGATTTAGGTCGAACTTGTAGACTTTCAATAGACAAGTGTATGACAACTTCGGAGTGAACTTCTTAAAACTCGTAATGAAACGATCGTACACTCTACTCACGTTGACACACAATCAAACTTATAAGAAATCGTAACGGAAAGAAACCCTAACTTTACTTTTAACTAGAAAGGGTCAGGACACCGGCGTGACTGAAGGTTTAAACGACCGTATATATATAACCGAAAGGTCCATCGTGATCAAAACCATCTTGACCGGATGGTTACGTCCTCTGTATTCTCTGCACCTAAACTAGGGACCCAACACGTATAAGGGACCTTTTCCCGTACCGTTGGGTAACGACATACGAACGGACCTCTTAGGGTACCTGTCTCCTCGGACCTTCCGATGTATGTTGAATCCTTGATTTGTTGCTATCATATTTTACGAAAACCAAATCTTGTCCGAATTATTATTCTAAACTGGTTATAAGAAAATCCGTTCTGGGTTTCTTCACTGAAGGTGTAAAAATTGACGTCTGTTGAAGAAGGAAGTAAGTGTCAAAAACAGTAGTTCATTGAAACTGAGGTACGTCTGTGACCAGAAAACAATCGTCTGGCAGTAGTGAAAAGTCCTCCTTTATGAACAGAAACGGTCCAGTTACATAAAGTGATTGAAGTAAATACACTTCTTGGATAAAAATAGGTGTCTCTATGACAACGAGAATTTGAATATTCCTTCCTCTCTCCTGTTTCGGTATTCCCCAGTCGGATTATTTCTGTTAATAATATAATGTCCCGAAGGGTCCACCGAGTCACCATTTCTTAGGCGGACGGCAACGTCCTCTGTATTCTCTGTACCCAAGCTAGGGACTTAACCCCTCTAGGGGACTTTCTCCCGTACCGTTGGGTGAGGTTATAAGAACGGACCCCTTAGGGTACCTGTCTCCTAGGACCACCCGATGCCAGGTACCTCAACGTTTCTCAGCCTATCCTGACTCGTACGTGTACTATAATGTTAGTTTAGTTGACTCTCGTGTATACGACACATGCGCAGGATCCCGCCGGCGTCGTTTCGTGGTCTCTGACCCTCGACTCTTGTGTTTTGAGTGAGAGAGTGTCAGACCTCCGGTCTTCAGACTCCAGTTCCACACCCGTCCCGACTGAGGAAGACTCCGAAGCTCCTTCTGACAGGGGTGAGACGGAGTCGGAAACCCGAGACGACTACTGAAATCACTGGGCGTGGGGGTGTCGGATATCTAGGACGGAAGTAGTAGTGTTACTCGTGAAGGACACACGTACAAAGACACAGGTGTACAGGTGAAGCATATTCCTGTGGTCAGTACAACCTAATCCCCGGGGGATTAGGTCTGGGGTGAAATCAGACTGGAACAGAATTGATTAATGTAGACGTTGTTAAGACGAAGGTTTGTTCCAGTGCAAGACTCAAAGACTCCCAATCCTGATGTTGTGTCCTAAAACTCCCCTGTGTTAGGTCGGGTGTCGTGTCCGACTAGATGTATGAAAACAAATAAGTGGGTCAACACAGACCGACAAACACTCGGGAACCTGACATCGGGTGGTCTGAGGAGACAGCTTCCCTAAAGGGTTAATTCTTATGACCTCACCCAAAGGTAAAGGAAGAGGTCCTCTAGAAAGGTTGAGTCCCTGACTTGGACACAAGAGAACGTAACCGTCCACCTCAGAAATGGTGACTCGGTGGACCCTTTGAGCTAGATTCATGGAGTCAAGTCAAGTCAACGAGTCAACACAGGCTGAAAAACGCTGGGGCACTTAGCGTCGTACGGTCCGGAGGGACAGTTAGTGGTTGAGGGTCTTAAGTGAGTTTGAGTACAGGTAGCTCAGTCACTACGGTAGGTCGGTACAGTAGGAGACAGTAGGGGAAGAGGAGGACGGGGGTTAGGGAGGGTCGTAGTCCCAGAAAAGGTTACTCAGTTGAGAAGTGTACTCCACCGGTTGCATAACCTCAAAGTCGAAGTCGTAGTCAGGAAGGTTACTTGTGGGTCCTGACTAGAGGAAATCCTACCTAACCAACTTAGAGGAACGTCAGGTTCCCTGAGAATTCTCAGAATAGATCGTGGTGTCAAATTTTCGTAGTCAATAAGTCGTGAGTCGAAAGAAGTGTCAGGTTGAGAGTGTAGGTATGTGCTGGTGACCTTTTTGGTATCGAAACTGATCTACCTAGAAACAACCGTTTCATTATAGTGACGAAAAGTTATACGATAGATCCAACCAGTATTAACATGAGTAGAGTGTGTGATCATTTCATTACGAGTTTTAAGAGGTTCGGTCCGAAGTCGTTATGCACTTGGCACTTGAAGGTCTACAAGTTCTACCTAAATCTTTTCCGTCCCCTTGGTCTCTAGTTTAACGGTTGTAAGCGACTTAGTAGGTTTTTCGTTCTCTCAAGGTCTTTTTGTAGATAAAGACGAAATAACTGATACGGTTTCGGAACACACCCAGTGTTATTTGACCTTTTAAGACTTTCTCTACCCTTATGGTCTGGTGGACTGGACGGAGAACTCTTTGGATATACGTCCAGTCCTACGTTGTCAATGTTGACCTGTACCTTGTTGTCTGACCAAGGCTTATCCTTTTCCTCATGCAGTTCCGACATATAACAGTGGAACGAATAAATTGAGCATACGTCTCATGTAGTACTCTTTGCGACCTGACCTTCTTCGTGTTCGACCTTAGTTCTAACGGTCTCTTTATAGTTATTGGAGTCTATACGTCTACTGTGGTGGGAATACCGTCTTTCACTTCTCCTTGAGTTTTCGGAGAACTACTTTCACTTTCTCCTCTCACTTTTTCAACCGAATTTCGAGTTGTAAGTCTTCTGCTTCTAGTACCGTAGACCAGGGTAGTGAAGTACCCTTTGTCACCTTTGTCACAGTCTGATACAAAAACCCGAGGTTTTAGGGACGTCTACCACTAACGTCGGTACTTTAATTTTCTGCGAATGAGGAACCTTCCTTTCTATACTGGTTGGATCTATCGTATAAGTTTTCGTCTCTATAATGAAACGGATTGTCGATAATTTATTCTTAGATTTATGGATTGTCGATAATTTATTCTTACGAGATCTTTAGATTTCTTTTAGGTCACCCGAAGTTTACTTTACTCGTGGATACAAGGGAAAAACTCACCACTACAACTTCCTCCACGAGAAGTCAGGGGAGTTGAACTCGAGACACTTCTACCTCCCCGTCTTACCCGAACCCTCCGTACTAGCTCCCAGTTCAGTCAGGTACGGATGTCGAGACACGAAGTGTAGGGACCACGGACCCCAACCCTCATTCTGTCACACTTCCCTTCGTGTAAGTAAGTATCGGAGAATCCTCATCTTGTTCTTGGTAAAGTGGCATAGGACTGACATTCTTGTTTTTACTATATAAAACTACAAAGTAATAGGATAAATAATACGTTTATTGAGAACCGTTACACTTTACACTGATGAATTCTCCTACAACAGTCTCCTAACGTCCAATAGATAAAAGGAGAAGTTAAATAATCTTGGAGAACCCTCTATCTATATTTGGTCGGACGGGAGGTACGTAGACTCACTCACGACCATTTCCGGAAACGAAGGTAGTAGTCCGTCAGTGACGCCTCACATAAAGGTATCTCTATAAAAGGAGTAATGTACTTCGCACTTCACGCACAAGACTCGTTTATTGTTTATACTTATCTTATCAGTGATCTTCAAAAATATTTAAGAATTCAAAAAACAATATCATATAGGATATCGTAGTGTCTGTAGAAGTCACGAAATAACGTGTTCTCTGGTGTATGAGTGTACACATGTACATTTGTATGTATGTGGGTACGCACTAATAAGAGAAGTTTTCAGTTGATTGGGGTTAAAGGATAAGGTCACTAGTCTTATTGTCCCACTATGTATATATTCGTAGTCTTTCGGAGTCACCTTTAGTAATTTGTTTAAATAAGGTATCGTAAAACAAATTTACAGTTCGTGTATCTTCCTACTACTTAAGACTTCCATTAAGAGAACATCTCTCGTTCATTCAGTAGTTCCGATCATAACTAAGGTAACACATTCTCTTTGACCTCAAGAGTAAGCTCAGATACTCTTTTCAGTGGACACTATTCGAGTGATTTCCATTTGTACATGTATGACCCACCTCCCCCCTCCAAATTTATTCTTCAAACTCCAAAGAGACTCAAGACCTACGAGTCAGTACAGACTGAGAAAGACCGTGGTACCGGGCGGTCCGAGGTTACGGATACCTTAAAAGGTCCGTTCTTATGACCTCACCCCACGGTAAAGGATGAGGTCACTCAAGTCCTATCACCAAATACTTAGAAAATTTAATCCTCGAACCCTAATTGTATATGTATACTGATGACATATATTTTATCTATTGGTTGTTCTGGACGACGAATCGTGTCCCTCAACAGTAGTTGTAACACATTATTGCATTATTGAATATTATCTTTTATTGGACTTTTTCTTTTATTATACATTATACACACGCACACGTACGAGTCGTGAGTCTGTACAGGCTAAGAAACACTGGGGTACCTGACTCGGACAATCCGAGGAAACAGGTACCCTAAGAGGTCCATTCTTATTACCTCACCCAACAGTAAGGGAGGAGGTCCCCTAGAAGGGTTGGATCCCTTGCTGGACACAGAGAACGTAGAGGACGCAATCGTCCGTCTAAGAAATGGTGACACGGTGGACCCTTCGTATATACTATATATATATATATATATACACGACTTATACATATATAATATATATTTGACTTAGTGAAACGACATGAGTGGACATTGATTGTGTCGTAACATTTAGTTGATATGAGGTTATTTTTATTTAGTTAATTTTTTTTTCTGTAACCCTTCATTATTCCTAACAGGTAAGGACATGACTTGAAATTTTCGTTTCCGAGTCGGAAGGAACCATACATGTGTGTTCTGGATGAGTACGACTTGACCGTCTCCGTGGTTAACCTTGGTACGTTTGACACACGACCCAGTCCGAGGGCCGTGGTTCCGACTCTTATTTGTAGACTGAAATTCTTTACCTCGTCTTTGTAATTAGATGAGAAGACGTAGTACACACTGTAACATTAATGGATCCGTCGAATAGTCCTGTATTACTTCGTCGACGATGATAATACCTTAAAACAGGGTGAATAAATGTTTCGACGTGTCTATGAATTTATGATAGAAACAACGTAGATCGTACGAATCTAAGATCTCGTCCACAATTGGAACTAAATAACAGGTTGAGTCTGTTAGTGAGGTAGTTACAGTCAAAAACAAACCTCGGTTTCTTTTGAAACTCAAAAGGAGATTTCACACTAAGTAAAAAGAGAGTCAGACAGAAAACAGAAATCGACAATCAATAGAAAGGAGTAGAAGGACTACTGAAATTACTAAGAGACCAAAGTAAAATAGAAGAGTTATATAGTAGTTTTATAGAGAAGACGGTCGTCGGAAGGTTGTCTATTCACATATCATAAGAGATTAATAGGGTTTCCTATCCTACTTCATAAATATCGTTTTATGTAAAAGGCTCAGGAATCGTTATAAAATAGTAATAAAGTTGAAAGTACCCACGGTTGATACATACTTCGTTACTGTAATTTTATAATTATAAAAAGATCATCTTTAAGAACTGAACCTGATGCTAACGATTCATCCTTTGTTAAGAAAATCACAATTTATATTTTGATACCGTGATAAATTAACAACAACAAATCAGTTATTCAGTACAGACTAAGAAAACGTTAGGGTACCTGACATCAGTGGGTCGGAGGAGACTGACACCCTAAAGGGTCCGTTCTTATGACCTCATCCAAGGTCCTTCCTTTACCTTTGGAAGGAAGCTAAGGGTGGGGTCCCTAGCTTAAGTATAGAGGACGGAACCTCCCGTCTAAGAAATGATTATTCGGTGGTCCCTTCGGGAGAATTAATAATGTAATATGGTATTTATCACATTTTATCCATTTAACGATTTAATTAAAAACTTACTTATGTACATGAAGATAATTAGACCCAATTTAATTTTCAACCTTACACCGACATCTAAATATAGTCGTATTTGTGGAGATATGCAAAAATGTCATCTTCTCAACAATATAATTTCGTGTCGGGTGTGTACCATAAGAGACTCCTCAATTCTATCACACCTAGGTTTGGTGAGTTTTAACCATCTTGTGACTTCAAACCTCTTTCCCCAATTTTATCGATAACAGTCTTTAAATGAATGACAAGGAGCGAGATCCCGTTCAACTCTGTCATTGGTCACTAAGTTCGAGTTTTACTTAATCTTCTTTACCTCGTTAGACCATTTTCCACAGAATCCAAGACCCCCGGACATTAACACGAAGGTAAAAAGGACCCTAATCCCTCTAAGTCATAGAGGATATCACTTCGACATTCAAGAAACACAGTTTTTAGTTTCAATGTGAAATAGATTTATTTCTTGGTTTAAATAAATGTTTCATTTAATCCTATTCGTCCCAGTACAGGGATTGACTTAAGAGGATTACAGGAAGATCTTCTTTTTCTTTGTGCACATCTAACCTGTAAATAAATAAATAATAAATTTTTACAATTGACCTCCTATTAATGAAATGTTATAACACAATCAAAGACGACATGTTGCTGTACTCAGTCGACATACATGTGTACATAAGGGAGGGAGAGTTCGAAGGAGGCGGTGAGGGCGTAGGGTGGGGAGGTCCGGTAGTGGCTCGTGACTCGACTCGAGGGACACGGGATGTCGCCGAAGGGGTGACCGACCGATAAAGTGTGTACCATCACATATATAAAGTTACAATGAGAGAGTAAACAGGGTAGGAGAGGAAGAGGGGGACATAGGTGTTCTGGTACGAGATACAAATGTCAAGAGAAGGACGGGACCCTTAGACAAGTAGTCATGGTAAAGAGATCTAAGAGATATATACGGAGTTATATCCTATGAATAAAAAGAGAAAGACTGAATGAAGTGAGTCTTGTGTCTTTATGTCTAGACCTTTTTAAACTCTCCGCAAACACATGGTTACAAAAGAGTCACTTCTCGTACATGAGTAAAGTCTTGATTTGTGTAAAGTCATTAACACTTGTAAATTCCTTAAGAACCTTCCCTCCACTTCTTTCACTTTCCGTAAAAACTAAGACCACAATTAAACGAACCCACAATATGTGTCTCTATCTCAAAGGACCTCCCGTTCTGTTTAGGAATACAGTCCCAGTGGAAACAGTCAGTCGTCTCCCGAGAAGGGCGGACGAAGGTACGGTATTACAGATAAAAGGACACTAAAGAAGAGGATGAAGTCCAAACGACAGTCACTAGTAAAATTTGTGTAGGAGAGTCGTATTTGAACACCTCCCTCACCTCTTTTACTTATAATATCTCAATAAAAGGGAGTATATAAGACCTGAACTGGAACTTAAGACTAGAAAGGTAAAAAGATTCAGAGAGGCACCTATAGCATAAGATAGCATGATACGAACTTTCCGTAGTAACTCACAATTCACTAAAATCCAATAGACCCGAAGGAACCACCGAATCGACCATTTCTTAGGTGGACGTTATACCCTCTGGGGTCAAGTTAAGGACCCAGTCCCTCTAGGTGACCTCTTACCTATCCGATGGATGAGGTTATAAGAACCCGAAGGGACCACCGAGTCGACCATTTCTTAGACGGACGTTATACCTTCCGGACCCAACTCATCTAGTATTAAAATCCAACTCATCTAGTATTAACATTTACACTTCACGGAGTACAATGTAACTTGACGAAGAACCGTCTATCATCCTCGAGTTTGTCCACACCTCCCCACTTATTCTACTTTCGTACACGTATTTGGTACTTACCTACTTAGGGACACTCCCCGTGGTATATTAAAAGTTGTTATGTTCGTAAAACTGTGATATTCCACGAACTGAGAAGTGAACTCTTTACCATATTTCATATTCAACGTTCGGACTATACTCGTTTTTCAAGTCTTCAGGTGACACACAGACCTGATCCGGTGTACACTAATAATACAATATATACCATCACCGTACAGTCATATCTCTTTCTATGAAACTTGCCCATATTGACTACAAGACCCGACGGGTCCACCAAGTCACCGAGTCTTAGAAGGTCACATCCTCTGGGGCCAAGTTAGGAACCCAACCCTTCTAGGGGACCTCCTCCTTTACCGTTGGTTGAGGTCATAAGAACGGACTCTTTAGGATACCTCTCTCCTCGGACCGACCGATGTCAGGTACCCCAGTGTTTTCTCAACCTATACTGAATCTATGATTTATTGTTGGTGGTGACTACAGGGTCCAGACTTCCTTTGTGAATTTGACAAAACACTGGGGGACTCAACGACTTTACGTTCCGTGGGTAAATCTCACAAAAAGAAAAAAACCGACGTAACCCATCGGACACCCTAAAAAGAAATTGTTCCTTAGGTTTGGACAGGGGGGACGTACCCCACCCCAGAATTTGTGACCTGACGACCCTTTCAGGGTGGGTAAATTTTATCCTGTAGTGTAAACTACCATGTGACTGGAGTGGGGTGACCCCCGAAGAAACGGACCTCATCCCCATTGGTCAGTTAGACTTTCCTTTAGTTGGGACTCATGAGTAACCTTCCTGACTACGACTTCGACCTCGAGATTATAAAACCAGTGAACTACGTTTCTTGACTGAGTAATCTTTTATGGGACTACGACCCTTTCTAACTTCCGTTTTCCTCTTCTCTCACTGGTCTCTAACTCTTCCAACCTACCGTAGTGACTACATTACGTGTACTTGAACCCGTTTGAGGTCCTCTACCACTCCCTGTCCCTTCGGACCGTACGACGTCAGTACCCCATGTGTCGTCGTACATGGGATACCCCAACGCTTCTCAGTCTGTGTTGACCTTTGACTTGTTGTTGTTCCCCAAACTGTGTGAAACCCTTCATAACCCAAAAATAGTTTCTGAAAGGGTTAGTAAATTACCTGATCAGGATATACTGGAAATGTCTTATCTTTCTACGAAACGGATAGATACAACCCCCTTCCAGTCACTAGTGTATACAAATTTTTTGACCACGTTCAAAGATTGACTCAGTCACCCGAAACCTTAGTTTTAACCATCATAGTCTCAGTGAACCCTTGAAAGATCTTTGTGTCTCAGACGAACTAATCTTGAGGTCCAAGATTAGGGTCAACCATTCAAAAATCGACACTGTAGAACCTTTTTAGTGTATCGAAGTCTAAGATCCTGAAGGGACCACCGAGTCACCATTTCATAGACGGACGTCACGTCCTCTAGACCCAAGTTAGGGACTCAGTCCTTCTAAGGGATCTCTTCCCTTACCGTTGGGTGAGGCCATAAGAACGGACCTCTTAGGCTCCTGTCTCCTCGGACCACCCGACGTCAAGTACCCCACCTCTCAGTCTGTATTACTCACTGAGAATGAAGTAAAGTCTAAGGGTTAAACTTTTTACTCTTCTTATTAAAGCTTCAAAAGTAAACCAGACTCCCAATTTATACGTGACAACAGACCTTACGTGAAATCCTTTTCGTAGAATCTCATCAAGAGATTTAAACTACACGTATGTCTAGCGGACCCCGAACACAACTTCACGTCCAGGACTTAAGTAAACCAAGTCCCAACCGAGTTCTGGGATACAAAGATCCCTCGAGGGTTCACTGAGACTACGGTGGTCGAGTACCTGGAGGAATATCCCTCATTCCTGAGTCTCGTACATCTATGCCCTTGAAATGAACACTTTAAAAATAGATTCACTAAAAGAATCTACTTTATTAGGATATAGTCGGTATTCCTGTCTTACAGTCGAGGTACCTTCTGTATACCCCTTACCCCCTCTCTTCTCTGTGTGACCCTCGTCACAAAACACACTCCGAAACCACTCTACTGACAGAGGTGGGAAGATCTGCTACGGGAGACTCTTCTCCCTGTACAATGAAAAGAGTGACAACACAGGGACTATGAGTCTCGACGAGGACCGCAGTGTGTCCGTACAGTCACGTATCGATTACTGACTTATTCACTCACTTGCTTACTTACACTCCTGAGGTTCAGACAACAAGAAAAGGACCCACAGAGTCTACGGTACGGGGTCTCCAACCCCTCTCGATCTAATACAACAAGTCAATGAGTCAGCACAGACTGAGACGTTGTGGTACCTGACGTTGTATGGTCCGAAGGAAGAGAAAGTGGTAGAGGACCTCGAACGAGTTTGAGTACAGGTAACTCTGCCACTACGGTAGGTCGGTAGAATATAGGACGGCAGGGGAAGAGGACGGAAGTCAGAAAGGGTCGTAGTCCCAGAAAAGGTTACTCAGTCGAGAAGTGTAGTCCACCGGTTTCATGATCTCGAAGTGAAAGTCGTAGTCAGGAAGGTTTCTGATAAGTCCCAACTAGAGGAAATCCTACCTGATCAACCTGGAGGAACGTCGGGTTCCCTGAGAGTTCTCAGAAGAGGTCGTGGTGTCAAGTTTTCGTATTTAAGAAGTCGTGAGTCGAAAGAAATACCAGGTTGAGAATGTAGGTATGTACTGATATCAGTTTGGTATCTAAACTGACATCCATGGAAACAACCATTCCACTACAGAGACGAAAAATTATGTGACAGATCCAAACAGTATCGAAAAGAAGGTTCCCCGTTCGCAGAAAGTTAAAGTACCGACGTCAGTGGAGACGTCACTAAAACCTCGGGTTCTTTTATTTCAGAGAGTAACAAAGGTAACAAAGGGGTAGATAAACGACACTTCACTGCCCTAACCCACGACACTAGTATCAAAAAACTTACAACTCAAAATTCGGTTGAATCGGAGAAATCGAGAAACGAAAGACGGGATTTACACCATAGTTTGTATGTTTTTGTAATGAAGAGATATAGTAAAGGGGTCACTGAGTCGTCAAGCTTCTCAGTCTGTGTTGTCTCGTGTGTGCGACGTGGCATTTAGTAAATGAATGTCATAAAAAACAAAAGACAGTCATTTCAGAAAAGATAATCATTATAAGAAGATTAATCTCACGACGGGACGTCTTCGGTATGGACGTAGAAGAAAGTCTGTAGAAATACTTGGGGTCTTTGTCAAACCTGTTCCTTTCGTCAAAAGATGCTCTCTTTAAGGTCCCTCGAGTCCCCTCCGAGTCCCCACCCAGGTCGATAAAGAAGTGAGTGTCGGGGAGTTCTAAAGACGTGCTCTCGTAAGAGAATAACCGTCAACTAGAGTCGAAGACCCCCTGTCCTGTGTTAGTCGACCCGTCCAGGAGTTTACGTCTAAAGGACGTCTGAAGAGGTTTCACACTCGATCCGAGGATAAATGTCGAAACGTCAAGAGGTTTTTATCAACTACAAACACCGAGCTTCGTTTAACGTAACGGGACTACATCGTGTGTCCGAAGGGATCACCGAGTCTACCATTTCTTAGACGGACGTCACATCCTCTGGGTCTACACTAGTGACCAACCCTTCTAAGGGACCACATCCTTTACCGTTGGGTGAAGTCATCAGAACGGACCCTTTAGGGTACCTGTCTCCTCGGACCACTCAATGTCAGGTACCCCAACGTTTCTCAACCTGTGTTGACTCACTGATTGTGTTACACCGGGTGTGTGTTACATTGACATAAAGACGACATTGACACAGCGGGAGATGAGGGGAATTTTAAAAATCACGTCTTAGTAAGGTAAACCAACCTTTGATAGAAAGACACATAACTCTGAAGTACTTGGTCTCCTGATTTACCACATGAAACTCATTGGTTTAGTAGCTCAATTATTTTATACGGTACTGTGCGTGAACAGATCTTACTGACCACCAATCCAGTGATTTAGTACAGGCGGAGAACGCTGGGGTACCTGACATTGGGTGGTCCGAGGAGACAGGCACCCTAAAGAATCTGTTCTTATGACCTCACCAACGGTAAAGGAAGAGGTCCTTTAGAAGGACTGGGTCGCTAGTTTGGACGAAGAGGACGAAACCGTCCGGTTAAGAAATGGTGTCTCGGTAGTCCCTTCGGAATCTAACGACGTACGTAAAAATGTTAACGTATACGACAAGGACCAGTCTTAACCTCTTCCGTCACTGGAAGAGAATGTACCACTCAGTTGGGGTCTGAAACCCATCTAATCGAGGGACTGACGCTACCCCTCGTCACATCCTCAGAGTCGTCAGAGACTAGGGAAGTGATGACAATGACTAAACCCGAAAAAGAGACTCCGGGTAAAAGTAAGGAAGAAAAAAGAATGGGATTAAACCAACGTGACAAAAAGACCTCCTACCCCTTGTTAGGGTTGTTTTGGTGGTTGACCGATGGAGGGAATCCCCCAATCTAGTACTCGAGATACCAGACTTGAAACAGACACACAAGGTACTTCCTTCTACCGAAATACCGACGTCACCAGCCCGAACCCCAGAATTGGAATTACGTACTGGATGGACCTAATAGTTGGTCTTACATGACATGTTTTATACACTTTTCACGGAGATGACTCAGTAAAAATTTGGGACTATTATTGAGTTCCGTATTCACAAATTGTTGGATAAAACAAAAACGTCTTAAATTGATTTACCTAGTAAATTTACACTGGAGTCTTTATATGGTTATAACATACCGTGGAAGCCATATATAACAACGACAACGAGTTATAACATATAACAAATCATATACAACGACAACGAGTCAGTGATTCAGTACAGATCGAGACATTGGAGTACCTGACGTCGTGCGGTCCGAAGGGACATGAAGTGATAGAGGACCTCAACGAGTCTAGGTCCAGGTAACTCAACCACTACAATAGATTGGTAGAGTAGGAGACGGTGGGGGAACAGGAAAACGGAATTCAGAAAGGGTCGTAGTCCCAGAAAAGGTTACTCAGTCGAGAAGTGTAGTCCACCGGTTTCATAACCTCAAAGTTGAAGACGTAGTCAGGAAGGTTACTTATCTGTCCCAACTAAAGGAAATCCGAACTGACCAAACTAGAGGAACATAAGGTCCCCTGGAGTTCTAAGAAGAGGTCGTGGTGTTAAGTTAAACTAAGTATATTTAAGGTACATAATCAAACGATCCCGACGGTATTGTCTCACGGTGTCTGAGCCACTGAATTTACTGTCTTTGGATAATTAAGTGTAAAGACCTCCGACCCTCTGACTCTAGTTTTGTAACCGTTTCCACCAAAGAGGACTCCGGAGGTAGAACCAGAATGTCCACCGGCAGAAGGGGCACAGGAGTGGACCAGTAGAGAGACACACAAACCCAGGATTAGAGAAAAACATTCCTGTGGTCAGTATAACCTAATTCCGGGTCGGTCACTCGAGTAACATTAACGGAGAAATTTCCGACACAGAAGTTTTTCAATGTAAGATTCCGTGATCCACCCCCCATCCTCTCCCGTTCCCACCCTCAGTCCTGAAGTTGTGTATTTAAACTTCCTTCCTGTGTTTAGTCGATAGTAAAAGGTGTATAAACCGAAAAATCACGGACTTTACAATTCTGTCTTTTTACTTAACAACGATGTTTCTTCGTCAATCTAATCACCTGGATTCGTTACAAAGAAACCTGACAAGGATAAACAGTTTAAGTTGTGTTAGTAAAACCCCTTTTCAGAAGTGACACATCCAGTCTTGGACTTATGTCCGAGGACCTTGAGTGAGGAATTCCATCCTCTAAACGAGGAAGAAACCCTAGTACTTTCATTAGGGGAAATGGTCAACTAACAATGAAGGAGGAGTCCCACTTTGATAATTTCCCGGTGTTCCACGACCTTTGTCCAATGGACCGAACGACAAGATTAATCGTAAGGGTCGGGAATCAGTAGAGGTTTAAAGAAAGTTGTATCGTCAACTTTCTACTGAACTATCAGAGGAGGACCAATGGAACCCTTCCACCAAGGTATAACTTCCCGAAGAACACTTATGTGTCCTTTTGGTTCAACAATATTTGAGTTCAGTACGTGAACCCAAAAAGAAACAAGAGGAAAGGAAGCGACGGGAGTCGAGAAATTAGAGGGAAGTTTCTCTTTTTCTTTAGATGACACACAGAGAACAAAGTCGGACACTGTAATTGCAAACTTCTACCTTCGGTCACAAAGTAAAAACGTTTAGATTTCTTGTAAAAGATTCGAGTCAGAAAGGTTCATTCTGTCCGTTAGGTAGGTTTTCTACTATTTTGTCTCGGGAGACAAGAAGTCACGGGAAAAGGAGGTTCGTCGGGTTTACCACCGTCCCCTTTCTATTTAGAAAGGGTATGGTGTGAGTGTGTCCATCCACCATCGTTTAAACATCAAACTAGAAGAGGATAAAACGGTAAAAAGGTTGAGACAACCTAATTACGTCCATAAACCATATTTACCATGTACTACGTCTAAATTCGACTCTATTCGACTCTAAATTCGAATGTATTCTTTACGTCTACCTACCGTCTTCAGTGAACCTTCAGAAGGATCCGACTAAAAAAACCACACAACCTGTCTCAAGGTATTAATAGGTGACTTACCCGGGTTCAGGGTGAACTCCACCTACTCACCGTCGACACTAGTCTCTGTGAATCCAGTAAAACACATGTCTACATTCTGGGGTTTAATGAGTCCTCTGTAGTGTCGGATCAATCCCTCGACCCTAGGACCTCAGGGACGGCACGAACTGAAGTCTAGGACCATGTAATGATTCCTTGTTGAATTACCTTCAATGACTTAGAGACAGAGTTCGGAGGGTAGACATTTTCTTCCAATTATTATTACAATGAAACATCCTGACAATACTACTAATTTTCTTATTTACATCCCGAAAGGACCACCGAGTCATCATTTCTTAGACGGACGGTTACGTCCCCTGTACCCAAGCTAGAGACTAGGCCCTTCTAGGGTGTGCCATGACTCGTCGATTCGGGCACGTGGTGTCGATGATTCGGACACGAGACCTCGGGCCCTCGGTGCTGACGACTCGGGTGTAAGATGTCGATGATTACGGGGACCCGGGATCTAGGGTACAAGGTGTTACTCCCTTCGGTGTCATTACTCCTCAGACACATGGCGTTGATCTCTCTTCGGGACGAGTGACGTTGAACTCTTTCGGGTGCACGTCGTTACTTCTGGGTCGTGTCGTTTCTTATTCATTTAATATTTTTTTCTTTCATTTACATATTCTGTGAATCGCATCATGAACCGTGTACCTTCCCGATGTATTCACAACCGGAGACGATGGGAAAGGACAACCGTATCACGGAGTGGAACTTCGAGGTCTGACAGGTCTCGTAAGACCACGAGTATATTCCCCATACACCGTTCAGGACATTCTTTCCTACCAAGAATAGTTACAAAGAACTGCACACTACTAATGGAAAACCCTTACATGGGGGACGTTCATTACTTGGACCAGTGAAGAGTGGCTTCAAACATGGGAATCCCCTAACCGTAGGGGTAGGGGATGGACCTATTTGCACCGACCACCGTAATTTGTGTGTGTGTGTGTGTGTGTAATTTTATTACGTTAGTGTCGAGTCGAGATTGAAACGTACTCATGTGTCTACGAAGAATTTAAAATGATTGTGACGTCACTTTAATCCCGAAGGGACCACCGGGTCTACCATTTCTTAGATGGACGTTGAGTCCTCTGAGCCCAAGCTAAGGACCCAGTCCTTCCAGGGACCCGCTTACATTACTGATGAGTGAGATCATAAGAACGGACCTCTTAAGGTACCTGTCTCCATGTCAGGTACCCCAGTGTTTCTCAGTCTGTACTGACTCGCTGATTGTGATAGCCATGTCTCTTCAATTTAACCTCAACTCTCGACCCCAATCTACCGAGTCACCCCGACCCAGGTTTTGGAGAAAGGAGGTTCGTAGTTACGTGATTCACTTCGAGGCGCTACCATGGTCCGGTCTTTGATCGTTGCTCCGTCCTCCCTTACCTACGGAAGTAGTTGGACCCAGGAGAAGTCCACTCCCCTCTTTTAGTCATAGTCCCTCATAGGACTGGGGTCGAAAGTGAGGACGGGGTCTTCCCAGTCCCCACAACTCACCCGTTTCAAAACTTTTTAGAGGTCCTATAGTTGTAGCGGTAGTGGTAAGGATGATATAGACCCCTCTTCCTCTAGTCAAAACCCAACTCTCCGGTGTACTTCGACTATGTTTACGTCCGACGTAAACAATTTCTACGGACAATTTACACTTAATGTCTATTTGTTACCTAGGAGAAAGTTAGATTCATAAAGGGGTCACTAGGGGTCACTACGTACCCTATAGTGTAACCAAAGGTTCCGACGGGATTGTTTCGTAGGGTCAGACACAACAGATTCGTTGTCTCTAAATAGGAGACTGTCAAGGTCTCAAGGTCCTCAGTCTCCAGTTTCACAGTAGACAGACCCAAGGAATTCTCCCAAAACACGAAGAAGGGACCGAAAATCCTCGGGGTTAAGTCAAGTGAAGTCCAGTTAGTGAGTCAGTACAGGCTGTCAAACGCTGGGGTACTTGACGTCGTGCGGTCCGGAGGGACAGGTAGTGGTTGAGGGCCTCAAGTGAGTCTGAGTGCAGGTAGCTCAGTCACTACGGTAGGTCGGTAGAGTAGGAGACAACAGGGGAAGAGGAGGACGGGGGTTAGGGAAGGTCGTAGTCTCAGAAAAGGTTACTCAGTTGAGAAGCGTACTCCACCGGTTTCATGACCTCAAAGTCGAAATCGTAGTAAGGAAGGTTTCTTTAGGGTCCCGACTAGAGGAAGTCTTATCTGACCAACCTAGAGGAACGTCAGGTTCCCTGAGAGTTCTCAGAAGAGGTTGTGGTGTCAGGTTTTCGTAGTTAAGAAACCGTGAGTCGGAAGAAGTGTCAGGTTGAGAGTGTAGGTATGTACTGGTAACCTTTTTGGTATCGGTACTGATCTGCCTAGAATCAGCCGTTTCGGGGCCTACAAGGAATAGAACAGCGACGCAGGGGGGTCTGAAGGTACGACAAGAGGGGGACACACACCGACATAGGTGTAAGGGGGAACGTTGTCCTGGGGTCAGTATTTCCTAACCCCGAAGGGTCCACCGCGTCACCATTTCTAATGTGGATGGTTACCTCCTCCGTGTTCTCTACGTCCAAGCTAGGGACACAGTCTTTCTAGGGGACCTCTCCCTTTACCGTTGGGTGAGGTCATAAGAACGGACCTCTTAGGGTACCTGTCTCCTCGGACCGTCCAACGTCAGGTACCCTAGTGTTTATTGACCTGTACTGACTCACTGACTTGTGGCAGGATATCCTAATCCACGATGGGAGGAAGTCAGACCGGAGTAGAATTGGTTAACGTAGACGTCACTGGGACAAAGGTTTGTTCCAGGGTAAGACTCTACTCCTGAGTTGTACCATCGAGACTGCCATTTCGTAGACGGACGTCACACCCTTGGGGTCCAAGATAGGGACCAAACCCTTCTAGGGGACCTCCTCTCTTACCGATGGGTAAGGTCATAAGAACGAACCTCTTAAGGTGCCTGTCTCCTCGGACCACCCGATGTCAGGCACCCCAGCGTCTCAACGTGTACTGACTCGTTTATTGTGAAAGGGAAAGACACTTAAATCCCACTACGTTAAGTCAGACATTGTTCGTAAGAATATAAATTTTGTATAAATAATAAATGGGTTTTAAGTTTAAATTGACCCAGTGCATAAAAATAAACGATTTAGACCCTTGGGAACCCCCTCTAAACTAATGATTGACTGCGAACCTCTTAGACTTTGGAAAAATGGTGGAGTTTCGGGACTCCTTTTTTGGTGATGTTTGAAAAAAAAAAAAATTATCCGAACACCCTTTCTCCTCTTCCCTACACCTAGTGACATTAACTGGTATTAATTAACGTAGGTCACTATTTCTTCGTGAGTCGTCTTCCACAACCGTCCTCCGGATACCGAGTCCCCGTTTCCCGGTGTTTTGTAGAAGGACTTTAGGAAAGAGAAGTGACGTTCTATTGACCCGGATTCACTTTTCACACGAGTCAACAAGTCAGAAACACTGGGGTACCTGATATCGGGAGGTCCGAGGAGACAGGTTCCTTAAGAGGTCCGTTTTTATGACCTCACCCATCGGTAAGGGAAGACGTCCCCTAGAAGGGTTGGGTCCCTAAGAAATGACAGACTCAGTGGTCCCATCAGGTTGACATGGGTTTGGACACTGAAAGAGAAAGGAAAAAGGTGAGTCTCTTCATTTCTACTCCTCCGAAACCCCTAGTTATTCCCCGAACAGTAAAAACCGTGTTTCAAAGGTCAGTGTACAACCCCTCTTAATATACTTAAACCATGAGTGGGGAGAGGGTGTGTTCTCCCGATACGGGAACTCATCCACCTCACTTGGACCCCGGTCCAATGTTCTCTTTTCGTCTTTGACCCTGAAACCCAGGATCCAAGAATACTGGTGAAGACCTCTGGTCGTGGGTTTTGTTGGAGACAGGATGTCCATCTTTTACTGGAGTCGATGGCTGTTTATATACCTTCCGTTTGGTGAACTTAAGTTTAGTCCAAAAGACTTTCCTTCTACCCATACAAAGTCAATTTCAACCTCTTCTGAGTCCTTTTTAAATAGATGTAGTGTTTTTCTCACTTGTCTTTCAACATGAACTCTACGGGATCAATTTACACTACGCATATTTTTCTTTAACGTATCCTCCATACGTGTTTGTTAATATCTTTCTTTTCGTTTCTTTGTATTGTACGTATACTTTTTATCTATATACTCTTTAGGTAAAACCTTATTTTTAAAAGACTTTCTCTTCTTTTCGGTTATAAAACAAACATTATCTTCAAAATCAGTATGCTTCAGTTTACTTTCTTTTTAAATTTTTACAACTATTTTCTTCTTTAATTAAAATTTTTACATTAACACTACCAACACCAAATCAGTGATTCAACACAGGATGAAAACGTTGAGGTACCTGACATCGAATGTCCCGAGGAGACAGGTACCCTAAGAGGTCCGTTCTCATGACCTCACCAAACGGTAAAGGAAGAGGTCCCCTAGAAGGGCTGGGTCCTTAGCTTGGACCCAGAGGACGTAACGTCCGTCTAAGAAATGGCTGACTCGATACTCCCTTCGTTTTTTCATTAATACGGATAATTTTTGTCCTATTCTCGCTTTGGTTGGTAGGAAGGTTTGATTATTAATTCTGAATCCTTCTTTTTGTCTATGAATCCTTTTGATTCAGTAAACCTACTGTGTACTATCCATATCATAAACAACACACTTATCTTGTTTATGGATTCTATTAGTGTTTTTATTTAGTTGATGTCTATTCATACTCGTGTCTTCCCTGTCCGTCCGGACCGCACGAAGGCAGGTACCCCAGTGTTTCTCAGTCCGTACTGACCCGTTGACTTGTTGTTGTTATTTATTTCTGTATCCCCCGAAGGGATAACCGAGTCTACCACTTCTTAGACGGACGTGACGTTCTCTGGACCCAAATTAAGGACCTAGTCCTTCTAGGGGACCTTTTCCCTTACCGATGGGTGAGGTAATAAGCACGGACCTCTTAGGGTCTCTGTCTCCTCGGACTTTCCGACGACAGGTAAACCATTGTTTCTCAGCCTGTCCTGACTTGATGATTGTGTGTGGGTGTGTGTATTTCTGTCTCCCGTATGTTGTTGGCATCCTTCAATTGTGGTGACCCGTTTATCGTTTACCAGTTTCGATCTATTTCATACGTGTGTTTCCTTTTTTTAGGATTTTTCTTCCTTCTAGACCTACATCGGATCTTGTCGCGAGTGAGTAGCAGCGATGAGTTATTTGTATACTGGTTAATTCTCTCTTGATTACCTATGACGAACCTTAGTGACTACATCATTATTTTACAATTGTAACTATGTTAATATTTACATTGGTCATCTTGATTTTGATTTGTATTTCGAAGTTTTAATTATGTTTTACGTGTGTTGGTTTGTCGTAGTTAGTGTCCGTTTGCTTATTACTACTGTTACCACCTGTGTGACCCACGAATAAATTGGACGACACAAGATCGACGAATATCGCGTCACATAAGATAAGTATAGTTATAAAAGATATATTCTTATGGGTCCATCTCTCCGTACATCGAATGCGAATTCACCTTCGAAGGGTCCACCACGATCACCATTTTTTGAGTGGACGGTTACGTCCTCTGAGTTCCCTGTACCCAAGGTTGGGACCCGGACCTTCTACGGGACCTCTTCCTTTACCATAAGGAGTCATAACCATACTATAAGTCATACTATAAGTTATAAGACCGGACTTTTTTAGTGTACCCGTCTCCTGGGACCTCCCGAGGTCAGGTGCCCCAGTGTTTCTCAGCCTGTGTTGACTCGTGTGTGCACACTCACGAACCTTAGTCTGGGTCATTTGCCTTCGTCATACTAAACTAGTCTCAGATCAGGCAAATCCTCTTTTGTGTTTGCAAAGACTTTCTCCTTGATACTTCACCCTTAACTTACTAAACATAGATAATAAGTCGAACAGAATCTACACCTGGTCAATTTACCTTATGTTCATACAAATCTTTATCCAGGTTTGTGTACACCCCTAAAGAATATGTCCGCCGAGTTAAACCGTTCCCTTCCTTCTTAGAAGTCACTTACTTCAACCAAGTTGTTACACTAATACTAAATCCTTTTTTATATATATATCGACTCAGACATAGAACGAAGAGTTTGTTTTTACTTAACATTGACTTTATTTATAAAGATAGATTTTACACTTGGTTTTTTCACGATCTTTTTACAAACACAATTTTTTATATAACATCACCCCTTTTTGAGTGATCAGTCTCGTTTTGTGATGTTCTGATGGATGTTAAATTATTCATAATACTTTAGGATCCACCGCGATCACCATTGCGTAGACGGACAGTTAAGTCCTCTACATCCTCTTCCGTTGCCGTGGGGTGAGGTCATGAGAACGGACCTTTTAGGGTACCTTCCCCCTCGGACCTTCCGACGTCAGGTACCCCAGCGACTCCCAGTCTGTGTTGACTCGTTGAAGTGAAAGTGAAAAGTGAAAGTACGTAACCTCTTCCTTTACCGNAGTGATCAGTCTCGTTTTGTGATGTTCTGATGGATGTTAAATTATTCATAATACTTTAGGATCCACCGCGATCACCATTGCGTAGACAGACAGTTAAGTCCTCTACATCCTCTTCCGTTGCCGTGGGGTGAGGTCATGAGAACGGACCTCTTAGGGTACCTTCCCCCTCGGACCTTCCGACGTCAGGTACCCCAGCGACTCCCAGTCTGTGTTGACTCGCTGAAGTGAAAGTGAAAAGTGAAAGTACGTGACCTCTTCCTTTACCGTTGGGTGAGGTCACAAGAACGGACCTCTTAGGGTCCCTGGCCCCTCGGACCACCCAATGGCAGCTACCCCAGCGTGTCTCAGCCTGTGCTGACTTCGCTGAATCGTCGTCGTCGTCGTTCTCTACACTCAAACTAGGGACCCAATGTTTCTAGGGAACCTCCTCCCGTACCGTTGGTGAGGTCATAAGAAAGGACCTCTGAGGATACCTGTCTCCTCCGACCGTCCGGCGTCAAATATCCCTACGTGTTTCAGCCTGTGTTGGCTTCACTGAATCGTGTGTGTGTACGTATTTTATTGACACGTGCACCTTAAGACCCTTTTATAAGGATTATTATTGTACCTTCTGTATATTGTTTCCCTATTAACATAAGAAAATATTCCTTACGAATCTTACTTATTCTGGTTCTACTTATTGGGGGATCTTTTTACTCGTTTCGTGTACCTGTACGTCTATGGGTTCTGTGTTAGACTTACAGGTCATTCCTGTACTTTTTACCTGAGTCGAGGAGAACATCAATTTCTTAGCCTTTAGTTTTGTTATTATAGTATGGGACAAAATAGAAGGTTTACTCGTTTATACCTTTACATGGTGACGTCATCAGATCCATGCCCTTGGTCACAAGGTGCGACGGGCGAAGACCACCCTCAAAACAACCTCGTTGGAACGTCCTCCGTCATAGAGAGTTTTAAGTTTTACCTTTGTGTGTTATTTAACAGATGAACCTTAAATGAGATACTATAAGAGTATGTTCTTTGTATTTATTGTTATAAGTACGTCGTTTATAACCATTATGTTTTATCCTATGTTGGTATAGTATAAGTACGTCGTTTATAACCATTATGTTTTATCCTATGTTAGTATAGTATAGTATTATATTTTACAGTATAACGGTGATTTTTCTAGACACGTGTAAAAGGTAAGAGGGGGTTTGAGGGGAGGGTAGGTCCGACGGTGTATTGTAACTCGTTTTAAGGTACACGATATGTCCTCCGGGAACAACAAATAGGTAAAATTTATATCGTTACACACGTACAGGTAGGGTTTGAGAGATTGATAGGGAAGGGGGCGAAATAGGGGGACCGCTTGTATTCAAGTAAGAGATTCAGACACTCAGAGAAAGACAAAACATTTATTCAAGTAAACATACCAAAGGAAAATCTAAGGTGTATCTTCCCTACGGTATACTATAAAGAGGAGGAGACAGACTGACCGAAGTGAGTTATGCTATTAGAGATCCAGGTGGTTACAACGACGTTTACCACAGCAACGAATAAAAATTACCGACTCATTATAAGGTAACATATATACATGGTATAGAAGAAATAGGTAAGGAGACACCTACCTGTAGATCCACCGAAGGTACAGAACTGACAACATTTGTCACGACGTCACTTGTGACCCCACGCACATAGGAAAACCTAGTACAAAAAGAGACCTATATATGAGTCCTCACACTAACGTCCAACCCACACATTTCCGTGTAAAAACGAGAATTAAATATGGAAAGACTTGAAATTTTTTCAAAACGATATTGTAATCTTTTTTTATTCGATAGTTAAATTTTTTTAACTTACGTACCCAAAATAACCTCTTCGGACCCCTCCCAATGTCAGGTATCCAAACGTTTCTCAACCTGTGTTTACTTCACTGAATCGTACTCAATTCTCCAAACCCCAAGTAGACACGAACAACTTCTACTATAACAGAGATCACCACTGGTCCTTTCCATCAAACACGGGGTAGTTCCGAGACGGAGAGACAAATCAGGACTCAGGAGAGGTCGTCACTAAGCTACTAGTACGACATCTCGGATTTTTAGTTTAGGTAGAGGAGGTCGGTGTCTGTTCCTAAGTCCTCTAAAGAAAAGTGATCGTAGACGATGTAGACGAGGACCTACTACCCAGGTCTAGAAACAACTTGAGAAAGGAGACAAATTAATACGTTCGTAGGAAAGAAATCACACTAGAGTGTCACATCAGTCGGGACACAAGTTTTATCTTTGGGACCTCAAAGGACTATGGTGTGTGAGTATTTAATCTACCCAAAAGGAGAGTTTACAAAAGAGTTCAAAAGAAATGATCAGTAACACCACGGACAGAACCCCCTACGGTAGTGGCTGAGCTACCTGCACTCAGACTCACTTGAGGCCCTCAACCACTACCTGTCCCTCCGGACCGCACGACGTTAAGTACCCCAGTGTTTCTCAGCCTGTGCTGACTCGTTGACTTGACTTGACTTGACTATATATTTCACCTATTGATTCTTCCTGTATGACATATCGTGTTTCTTGAGATAAGTAATGAGACGTTACTGAATATACTCTTTTATTAGATTTTCTCACCTATATACACATACATATTGACTAAGTGAAACAACATGTGAACTTTGATTATGTTGTAACATTTAGCTGATATGAGGTTATGTTTAACAAAAATTTTCTACTCAATCATTACTTATGTTGGTCATAAATAATAATGTACTTCATTGTTCTGATAGTCTGTGTCGTTAAAAATCGACCTCGGATTTACATCGTTACTGATTGACCTCTATTTAAATTAAGGATGAACATTGCGGCTAAGTGGGATCCTCCACACGTACGAGTCAGCAGGTCAGTACAGGTTAACAAACGTTGGGGTACCTGACGTCGCGGGGGGAGGTGGGGGGTCCGAGGAGACAGCCTCAAAAGGTCCGTTCTTATGACCTCACCCAACGGTAAAGGATGAGGTCCCCGAGAAGGGTTGGGTCCCTAACCTAGACACAGAGAACGTGACCGTCCATTTAAGAAATGGTGACTCGGTGGTCCCTTCAGGTGGGGTCCTACTACGACATGAATAAGACAGACGAGAGATCAAAGGGGATTATTAATAGAAATTCAATAGACATCCTATATATAATTTATGATATATGTTATCAACCATACATATTGAACCTTTATCCACCAAGGATTTTAATATTTACCGTTTATTTTAGTACTTTTGGTGGAATGGAAATGTTCAAAAACACCAGTTCTACAACGTACCGTCAAAGATTTCGAGTAGTGTTCCAGTCTCAGGTGTACCAAGCAGGGAGACGACTACTACCCTTTTGGGGTGTCTGAGACCTCAGTCTTGTTGAACCCACATTTCGGTCTAAGGTGATGAATGTTCGACACACTTTACAGGGGGAGACTGACAAAGGAGTTGCAATTTTACCTCCATTACCACAGACAGACACTAAGACAATATTAACTTCTTTTCACTTTCACTTTCACAATCAACGAGTCAGGCCACGTTGAGAGACACTGGGGTACCTGACATCGGACGACCCGAGGAGACAGGTACCTTAAGAGGACCTCTCTTATGACCTCACCAACGGTACTGGAAGGGGTCCCCTAGAAGGACTGGGTCCCTAACTTGGACCCAGAGGACGTAACGTCCGTCTAAGAAATGACAGACTCGGTGGTCCCTTCGGATATTAACTTCTCTACCACATATATTTCAGGGTTCGTGTATTCTTACGAGTGATTTCCACTCTAGGGTTACAACACACTTACTTCCGTGTGAATGCCCAAACTAGACTGGTAGTCAATAGAAACAGAAGGGGGAGGGAAGGCATACCTATACCCACATATACATTTAGAATCAGTAGATAAACTTTCTTTTCGGGTCGGGGGAGAGGAAGTGACGTGTGACCGGTGTCCCCGTAGAAAGATAAGGACCGGTGCAGGCAACTCAAGGTGACCTGTCGGAAGTGACGACAGAGAGACCACGAGGAGGAGGTCCAGTTAGTTAAGGACCGAGTTTCTCTGGAAGTGACTGATGTGTGACACTTCAGTGACGGTAATTGAGTAGATGGAATAAAAGGAGTCCTATAAAATAGACTTTAATACTAAAGAACTAAATGAAAAATCAGGGGAGGTGTGTACCTTATCATCTACGTACTCCCCTAAAAAGACAAAGTAAAAGAGATCTCTTTCCTGACTACCACTTCGAGGTTATGAAACCGGTGGACCACGTTTCTGAGTTAAGTAACCTTTTCTGGGATTACGACCCTTTCTATCTCCCGTTTTCCTCTTCCCCTGTCGTCTTCTATTCTACTAACCTACCGTAGTAACTGAGTTACCTGTACTCAAATTCGTTTGAGGTCCTCTCTCACCTCCTGTCCCTTCGGACCACACGACGTCAAGTACCCCAGTGTCTCAGTCTGTGATGAATTGCTGACTTGTTTGTTGGGAGATACTTACTCTTGTCACGGACAGGAACCATTTAACGTTGTCCTTGAAATTGTTTTATAACTATTTATACATCGTCATAAGTTCATACGTTTGAAGGGCGTCCCTTTGAACTGTTATGTACAATTTATAATGATTATGACCGTAGACAAACTGGAGTTTTAAAAAGAAGGAATCTTAAATAAGGTACCTGTATTAAATTCTATAGGAGTTTTTCAATTTAAATTATACGAATAGTAGTGAGTGAGTCCAATGACGCTATTGTCGGACTGTACATCAGAGTAGAGAGGCAAGAGGAAAACGTATAAAGTTGGTTCTTATAGAAAAGGAGGGAATTTTTTTTTAGGATACTTTTGCTAGTGTGAGTCTTCAATCAGAAGTATGGACCTTTGTTATCAAACCAGAGAATTTGATCCCAACACTAATAAGTCAACGATTCAGCACAGGTCAACCAAAACTGGGGTACCTAATGTCGTGTGGTCCGACGGACAGGAAGTAGTAGAGGACCTTAAACGAGTTTGAGTACAGGTAGCTCAACCACAACGTAGTAGGTTGGTAGAGTAGAAGACGACAGGGAAGAGGAAAACGGGAGATAGGAAGGGTCGTAACCTCAGAAAAGGTCACTTAGTTCGAGAAGGGTAGTCCACCGGCTTCATAACCTCGAAGTGAAAGGTCGTAGTCAGGAAAGTTACTTATAAGCCCCAACTAATTCGATCCAGTCCTAATAGGTTTGAGTCCAAATCAGACGAACGTAAGTAACACTACTGACGAATAACCTAAAGAAAGAGAACAGAACGAAAAAATGGAATAACATAAATAAGAAAGTGGAAATAAAGAAACAACTTACTTAAAAAGAAAAAAACAGGATGCATAAATCCTGAACACAAAAGATAAAAATGGTACACGTAAATTTAATCGTTTTTAAATGTCAGTTCATTATTGGATCGGTGGAAGGGGGTACCCTTTTTGTTTTTTGTCTTGTTTTGTACACACTTGACAACCACTTGACAAAGGTAGGTGGGTCATAAGGAGAGAACTTCGGACTACGGACTACACTACCACATTCCTCCGTCCCGCAAACCCTCCACTACGCCAGTACTCCCACCTCGGGAGTGTTTACCCTAATTACGGGAATATTTCCTTACGGTCTCTCGAGGGAGTGGAGAAGGTGGTTCACTCCCATGTCCCTCTTCCACGGAAGGTATTTGGTCTTCCTCTCGGGGGAGTGGTCTGTGACTCACGACCAAGGAACGGGAAGGTTGGAGGTCCTGATACCCTTTGTTTCAAAGACACCAAGCATTCGGTGCACCAGACACCAGACGACCTCTGTCCAAACCTCGGTGTAACTAAGACTAATGGGTAGAGTTCTACACGCACGGCAACACAACAAAAAATTAGGTCTTTAATCCATAATAGAATAATCCTGGACTGAGTCTACTATAAATAAACCTAAACGGATATCAAAACAAAGTAAACAAGTAAAGGACGAACCTAGAGTCTGGTAGGAACACCCTAGTAACAAGGAAAAAGAACTTCATACAAGAAATCTCAAAGGAAATATAGACCAGAGAAATCTCATATGAGAGATTCAAAGAGAATAGAGATTGACAAGAATAAAGTAGGAAAAGTACTTTCTCAGAAAACGGCCGATGTATAAAGATGTACCTGACAATAAAGGAAACTTCCATTATGTAGGGACAGAGACCTAAACTACCCTTATCAACCCTACAGTCGAGAGTAAATTTAACAAAGGAAAAATATCTAGTAAACGGGAAAAAAAAAGGAGATCGAAGTCAATTATAGAAGAGGAACATAAACTCAAGACATTAAAAAAATAGGTTCACACGAATTTGTACTAAAAAATTTAGATTGGAAACGCGAAATACATTGAATCATATAACTCGAAACACCCCCGCCCCCCTCCAACCAGGTACAAGTGCAGTCAGGTCTTTGAAAATGACTATGAAATAAAGAAGAGAAAGTAAAAAATGTAAGGACTCCAAGGTCAATCTACATGTAGACTAGAAAAGTAAGTCAAGAAGTAAAGACAACGATAGAGAGTATCAAAGGTAATAAAAGGATAAAGAATGTTTATTTAAAAGAAGATCTTAAGGGACGACTCGTAAATAATCTCTACTACTACCGCTACTAAACGAAAGAAGGTAAAAGACTTAATACAGAGCAAGTCCCAAACGTAAAGGCACACATAAAGAGAACCAGAAAGAGAAAATGGTACTCTCGTACGGAACTGATAGACCACCTGTGACTGACAGATAAGTATAACTTCCAACTCGCGCACGTTTCCCCTTCACCCTCGACACTCATTCACCAGTCCCGAGCACCTTGTTCGTAGAGACGAGAGACGAGTCTCCCTAGACGAGAAGACTTAGACAACTGTAGAAGACTAACAATTAGTGAGGTAAAGCAACCGGTATTACCAGATAAAAAGGAAAAAGAATCGGATAAACGAGAATAAACTTCCTTCGAAACCGTCTCTTCTCCCTTACACTCAACTGAATAAGACTGTAGAACTTAATTTTGGGGTCACACTAAAAAAAAATTTTTTTTCTTATGAGCAGAGTAGTATAATTGGAGAACGAATTTCGTACGCCTAACGGGTATCTTGTTTCTGGTCCTAGGAATGGAGTCAAGGTATTCGGAGGCCTATCGGAAGAGGGGTCTACCTGAAAGTCGGACCAAAATTTAATTCGAGGTGGGACTAAGGTCATGTGAAAGACGAAGGAAATCACAAAGTCCTTAAACGTACGCAGAATAAGAGAGACAGGTTTTCTGGAAAAAGAGGAATACCAGGAGAGTTGGGGACTGAGGTCTTATCTATTTTTAATGGGAGTATTAACCGGAGTATTGTAGTATATAGGAAATATCGTATAGTAGTCTCTACATGAAAATGAAAACAAAGGCACTAGTACACTAATTTAGATGGAGTAGGTATTTACATTCGTGGTATTATTAATATATACTGAAACGAGTGATGAAATGAGGGACCAGAGGTGATTCACTCGTTTACGTATTTCTTATCTCCACCTATCATCATTGTTTCCTGGAACCCTTCCGATGGAGTCGGACTAAAAAAACTCCGGTAAATCTTCTACACTCGAATGACTCACTAGTACCGTTTTACAAGATGATTTGACTCAGAGTCTGAAGTAGACTCTGTCCCGAAGGGTCTACCGTGTTACCATTTCCTGTGGACGGTTACGTCCTCTACGGTCTGTGTGTCTAATCTAGGGACCCAGTCCTTCTAGGGGACCTCCTCCATAAGAACGGACCCTTTTAAGGTACCTGTCTCCTCGGACCGCCCGAGTATCTCAGGATATACTGATTTATGTGTGGATGTACAATTTTCTGTGTTTTTATAATTCATTACCAATTACACCGAACGTCGCATTTCTACGTAATACACATTCCAAAACCCTGTATAAACTTGAGTAAAATAGCGGGATTGAACTACCCTATAAGACAACCGAGTAAAGTCACGTGACCTTATTCTGACTGAGTACAGTGACGTCTCCTGCTCTCGAATAACATCTTATGGGTAGCCTTCACTTGTACAATTCTAGGAGTCGATGTGCTGGTACATAGTCCCTTCTTTTCCGTAACAACGGTTTCACCTGGTAGACGACTCCGAGGGCCGCCAGGATCTCGGGTGCAGCAGAGCGACCGGGGAACACGCGTACGCGTCCCGACGTGAGCCACGAGACACGTCCGACACGAGACCAAGGGTGACAAGTGAGTCTCCAATACCCGTACCGACGAAAGTGGACGTGCGGAGGCTGAAGTGACGGGTAACACTTCATACGGACAAGAAAGAGAAATAGTGAACCTACGAGAAACTGAGAGCTAAAAAATAATCTCAGAGTCTCTCTTTCTTATCTTGTACTGTCCCGAGAGCGGTAGTGGTCCAGGGCCCGACTGCAGAAACATCCCACACCACACTTTCGTGTCAACGGACTTCCCCGAGACCCTCAGAGAGGACGGACGGCCTGTCTCAGAGTCAACCGTGAAGAGGGTCACACACGTACCCCCCGGCCCGGTACGAGTTTGGTTAAAATCCGAGGACACCTTGGCCACCGAAGGAAGGATGACCCCCACGTGGACTGGGGTCGAGGGTCACGTAGGGGTTCCGAGGCTCCACGACCGTAGGTCGGAGGGGTTTGTTGACGACGTTTGTCGACCGTCGGTTGTCCGGGTGGGAACCCGGGGAGAGTGGACGAAGAGGGGAACGTACGTACTAACGAGAATACGAACGCAATTATCTTCTTGTCGTCGTACCTCCCCTGGAGGGACCTTAAGTGTCGGAGTGACGTACAGGTAGTCTCGTACGATCGAGTTGTATGGAAGGACACCTCAGTCTGACTTCTACCCCCTGGGTACGGAAGAGAACGATTGGGACCCAACCTCCATGAAACGAGGTAACAGAATCAAAAGCACATCACCCAACTTCACGGGGGTCTTAAACACAAACGGATCTTGGAGTCCTGTACCCTGGAACAAACTTTTATCCTAGAGACCTGGATCCTTTTTAGATCTCTACGTCGGTAGTACCGGACTCCCACCTCAGATTTAGACTATCGAATACATCTCCCTTTCGTCTCCCTCAAAACCTGGGTCTCTGTGTCTCTCTCCTTCGACACACTTTTCCCACCATCTATAACCCTCTTACGTCGGCGTACGGTCCCCGAAGGTTCCTACCGACCCTTTGTGGTCCTCGGTCCTTTCCCTACCTTTAAGGAAGGAGTTCGGAGGTCTTTTATGGGTGGGACGGACGTGGGATTAAGGTCTGAAGACGAGAGGTCCGATACTCTCTCAATGAAGGATAACAAAATTGGAAGAGAGGGTGGAGGATCAAACACCAGTGAACAGTGTCGTCGGACCCCTTGGATGACGTCAACCAAGATCATCGTCTTGCCCTCTGCCCCTAAGGACACGTTCCCGAACGTCCCGATACTCTCCCCGGTCCACTCAGTCCCTACCAAAGTCGACCTCTGACCTGAGTTGAACTGGAGTGTCCTCTCGAGACCTCGTGTCACAGGAGGACGTCCTGAGCACAGGGGACATCGTCCCCGTCGTGAGAAACTTCGGACCCAAGTGGTCAATGACTGACTCGACGGCCCTCCTCACCCCACTCGACCAAGAGGAAACGTTTCCTAAAGGACCCCGTCCCCCTCCTCACTCCACGGACACTCTCCGTACTCCACGATTGTGAACCTCGGCGATCCTCTGTCCACTTGGTCGAACCCTTTCCCCAGGCCACGACCCATCGTGTCGAAGAACATACGGTCAACAACAAGTCAGCGGTTCAGTACAGACTGAGGAATGACGTGGTACCTGACGTCGTGTGGTCCGAAGGGACAGGAGGTGGTAGAGGACCTCGAACGAGTTTGAGTACAGGTAACTCAGTCACTACGGTAGGTCGGTAGAGTAGGAGACAGTGGGCGAAGAGGAGGAAGGGAGTTAGAAGGGGTCGTAGTCCCAGTAAAGATTACTCAGTCGAGAAGAGAAGTCTACCGGTTTCATAACCTCAAAGTCGAAGTCGTAGTCAGAAAGGTTACTTATCAGTCCCAACTAAAAAGAAATCCTAACTGACCATACCAAAGGTGACTAGAGGGTGTCTGAGAGTTCTCATAAGAGGTCGTAGTGTTAATCTTTCGTAGTTAAGAAACCGTGAATCGGAAGAAATACGAGGTTGAGGGTGTAGGAATGTGCTGAGGACCTTTTTGGTATCGAAACTCATCCACCTGGAAACAGCTGCTTCACTACACAGACGAAAACTTATACGACAAATCCGAACAGTACCAAAAAGAAGGTACCTCGTTCGTAGAAAATTAAAAGCCCGACGTCAGTGGCAGGTGGGTTCTTTTATTTTAGACTGTGACAAAAGGTGAAAAAGGGGTAGATAAACGGTTCTTCTCTACTCTGATACGGTCACGAAGAACTAGGGTTAGTCCACTTCGACACCTTCAGGAACAACCAGGACAACACACTACTCACCACTGGTGAAACGTGCTGTCCTCTGTGGGTGTACCTTTGATACAACGCGTCGAGGAGTCTACGGGTGGTGAGGAGGTCAAGAGACGTTGACCCTACTCCCTCCCCTCAGTGTACTACGTCTCTTCACGTCCCCTGAACCGACCTCTACGGGACCCCCTCCCTGTCCCGACACCGTTCCCTCGTGACTCCGTCAGAGTCCTTGACCCCCTCGAGGTATGCCTTCGTCCTACCACACCCTACACCTAGTCTTCGTGTAAATGGAATCTTCTTCCTCTGTCCGCTATTCGTGACGTGACAAGAAAGTAGGTAGTGAGTGTTTTGTAAAGTATTGTTTTTTACTCCTTACCTGAAACACAACTGTGTTGTCCTGTATCATAGTCAAGAATATTTTTAAAACATACTGAAGGTTAGGTAGAATAAAACGCCAATGGTCGAGTACACCGTTCTTACTTATAAAAAAAGTACCGGAGAAAGGGTAATTGTACCAGTGTAAAATAGTTTATTATTTCTCGTACGTGCATTTCTACTATTGTATTCGAGGTAAAAAGAAGGAGAAGTAACCCACGTTGTATACGTAAAAGACACCTTTATTTTACCCGTACATTTTACTTCAGTGGACCGGTAGAATCCGACACAAAAGGGACATGGAGGAACCTTTACGGAAAGGTTTAGTTTTGATCAAAAACTACGTCATTACTACCGTAGTCTTTAGTTTGACCGTAATCTTAAAATGGGTTCATTGACTATTGTTTTTACATAACAAGACCGAAGGGGTAGTATAGAAGTACGAAAGAAATCGAACACGAACTAAGTGAATCTCCGTGTCAAACCTATCTTTTCTTGGTCCGTGACTCCCTGTCGCCACCGTCCGTATCGTTCACGACCACATCGAAGACAGTCGGCACCCCCGTCCGCTAGACCGTCTTGCTCCCAATTCCTCCGAGGGACAGAGTCGGTCATAACCACGGTTCTCCATTGAATAAGTACCAGGGTCCTTCGTCGTACCGTGTGTAGAAGTTCCTCGAGACGAAAGTCTTGAGGTCGAAAGTCTTTTTAACGTTTTCCGTGCGACAAGAAACTCTACGGGAAGTCAGGAAGGTCAAGGGCCATGACGGACGTGGGGGTAGATCAGCAGAGACAGAGTCAAGTATTGCCGTAGTACTGTCGTCGACTCGCCCGTACCTCCAGGAACTTCCTGTGTGTCGGGTCGCACACGAGTTTCTCGAGGACCTTTTACTCGGTGCACCAAGAGGATGACTACTTTCGAGGAAAGAACAGTGTCGGGGAGACAGGGACTACATGAGACATGTGGAACGGTCGGCCAAAGGAGAACGTAGTCCGGATTTCAGAGGTAGGTGGGTGCACGGGTGGGACAAAGGGACCGCTGACACGTCGGTGTGTCGGTTCCTCTCTACAGCGGGACTGGGGTAGGGCCCGTCGGAAAACACATAAGGTAAGGGGAGGGAAGTTTCCGACGAAAGGGGACGATTTAGAAGGACTCTCAAAGGTCTTCTTTTCCGAAGGGTCCAGAAGTACACGTGGAGTTAAACCGACGAAAAACGGAGAAGAAAATAAAAAAATGTGACTTTGATACGGAGGTTGTACAAATAACACGAAATAGTCGAAAATCATTGAGACTTTTTCCAAAGGATTAAACTACAAGTTAGAGATTCAGTACAGACTGAGAAACGCTGGGGTACCTGACGTCGTGAGGTCCGAAGGGACAGGAAGTGACAGAGGACCCCAAACGAGTTTGAACGCAGGTAACTCAGTCACTACGATAGATTGGTAGAGTAGCAGACAATGAGGGAAGAGGAAAACGGAAGTCAGAAAGGGTCGTAGTCCTAGAAAGGTCACTTCACCGAGAAACGTAGACCACCGGTTTCATAACCCCGAAGTCGAAGTCACAGTCAGGAAGGTTACTTATAAGTCCTGACTAAAGGAAATCCTAACTGACAAAACTAGAGGAACGTCAAGTTCCCTGAGAGTTCTCAGAAGAAGTTGTGGTGTCGAGTCTTCGTAGTTAAGAAACCATGAGTCCGAATGCATAAAGTCCCCAACTTCGACACAAGGTAAAGAATAGTCGAGATACCGGACCCGTCGAATGGATTGTCAAGACACGGAGTCAAAAGGGTAGGTCTCTCACCCCTTTTCCTATTTATGTGGTGGAGGATATTCCGACGACACTCTTAAACACTCAAACACTCATGTTTTCCAAGTCTCGTCGTAGACCGGTCAACGTCCATAACTCACAATCGATAATAAAGAAGAGGACTTATGGGTTGGTACGATGGGTTGGGTCTTCTACGTATCCCGAAGTACCGGATTAACCGGTCTGGTCACTGACTGTTGTGGTATACGACTAAAGTACGTACCTCTTTTGAGTTTATTACTCCAAAAAATTTATAAATAAATAAACCGACATAGTCCAGAATCAACGTCGTACGTCCTAGAGACTGGAAACAACACCGAACACCTTAAATCGAGGGACTGGTCCCTAGCTCGGACCCGGGGGACGTAACCCTTGCTCCTCAGAATCGGTGACCTGATGATCTCTTTAGGGTCATTGTTCGACAATACCCGTTTAAGACTTCAACCACGTCCCAGTAAGGTCCTTCTCCATGAATGTACATTTAATTGTCAGAGTAACCTGACCTCGACACTCGGAGTTACGTTACGGAATGTGACACTGGGATTAGACGGTTGTCTCTTTTCTCTACCACTTTTCCACACCTTTCGACTACGTTTGAAACCAAGAGTGGAAAGTCGTTTATACTCCTTTTTGACTTTTTAACCTTCCTTATCTCACAAAAACAAAACACTATTTTTCTGGTCATTCATTGGTAAGTGATAATATAATCCTTCCACTACCCATATTAAATCTACCTCAAAGAACCAAACTGAACCCCTTCTCAAGACCCAAGGTGAGTCGATTTGTGTTCCGACACTCTGGTACAGAGATCCCCACTCACTTCCCCCGAGTGGATCCTGAACCCCCAGAAACGTCCCCACAATAAGTCAGAGAGTCAACACAGGGTGAAAAAAACTGGGGTACCTGACGTCGTGCGGTCCTAAGGGACAGGAAGTGGTAGAGGGTCTCTAACGAGTCTACGTACAGATAACTCAACCACTACGGTAGGTTGGTATAGTAGGAGACAACAGGGGAAGAGGAGGAAGAAAGTTAGGCAGGGTCGTAGTTCCAGAAAAGATTCCTCAACCGAGAAACGTACTCCATCGGTTTCAACCTCGAAGTCGAAGTCGTAGTCAGGAAGGTTACTTATCAGTCCTGACTAAAGGAAATCCTAACCGATCAAACTAGAAGAACGTCAGGTTCCCTGAGAGTTCTCAGAAGAGGTTGTGGTGTCAAGTTTTCGTAGTTAAGAAGTCACGAGTCGTAAGAAATATCAGGTGGACAGTGTAGGTATGTACTGGTGACCTTTTTGGTATCGAAACTGATCTACCTGGAACCAACCGTTTCATTGCAGAGACGAAAAATTGTACGATAGATCCAACCAGTATCGAAAAGAAGGTTCCTCGTTCACAGAAAATTAAAGTACCGACGTCAGTGGTAGACCTCACTAAAACCTCGACTTCTTTTATCTCAGACAGTAGTAAAGGTAACAAAGGTTAGATAAACGGTATTTCACTACCCTGTCCTAGGGTACTAGAAGTCAAAAACTTACAACTCAAAATTCGGTCGAGAAAGTGGAAGTAGCTTTCTAAGAAATCAAGGAGAAACTAAGGAGGGTATTCCCACCACGGTAGATGTATAGGTTCCAATAACTATCAAGAGGATCGTTAGAACTAAGGTAACTTCTCTTTCTGTTTCCTCTTTTCCTTGTCATATGGGTATACTTACGTCTTAAGGTTTCTTATCGTTCTTCTCTATTCTTTCGGAAGGAGTCACTAGTTACACTTCTTTCTCCTTTTGTTATCCTACCCTTTCAGATCTATAGGGAAGTTCTTTTAATCTCTATGGTTCCCTTGTAAAGTACGTTTCTACTCGTGTTATTTCCTATCTTTACCATACCTGAATTGTCTTCGTCTTCTATAATTCTTCTCCACCGTTCTTATGTGTCTTCTTGATATGTTTTGTCTAGAAGTACTCGGTCTATGGGTGGTACCACACTAGTGAGTGGACCTCGGTCTGTAGGACCTTTCACTTCAGTTCACCCGGAATCCTTCGTAGTGATGTTTGTTTCGATCACCTCCACTACCTTAAGGTCAACTCGATAAAGTTTAGGATTTTCTACTACGAAACTTTCACGACGCGAGTTATATCGTCGTTTAAACCTTTTGAACCGTCACCGGTGTCCTGACCTTTTCCAGTCAAAAGTAAGAGTTTCTTTCTGTTACGGTTTCTTACGAGTTTGATGGTGTGTCAACGTGTGTAGAGTGTGCGATCGTTTCATTACGAGTTTTAAGAGGTTCGGTCCGAAGTCGTTATGCACTTGACACTTGAAGGCATACAAGTTCGACCTAAATCTTTTCCGTCTCCTTGGTCTCTAGTTTAACGGTTGTAGGGACCCTAGTAGTTTTTTCGTTCTCTCAAGGTCTTTTTGTAGATGAAGACGAAGTACTGATGTGGTTTCGGAAACTGACACACCTAGTGTTGTTTGACACCTTTTAAGAAGTTCTCTACCGTTATGATCTGGTGGACTGGACGGAGGACTCTTTAGACATACGTCCAGTTTTTCGTTGTCAATCTTGACCTGTACCTTGTTGCCTGACCAAGGTTTATCCTTTTCCTCATGCAGTTCCGACATATAACAGTGGGACTAATAAATTGAAGATACGTCCCATGTAGTACTCTTTACGATCCGACCTACTTCGTGTTCGATCTTAGTTCTAACAGACCTCTTTATAGTCATTGGAGTCTATACGTCTACCGTGGTGGGAATACCGTCTTTCACTTCTCCTTGATTTCTCTGAGAACTACTTTCACTTTCTCCTCTCACTTTTTCAACCGAATTTCGAGTCGTAAGTCTTTTGACTCTAGTACCGTAGACCAGGGTAGTGAAGTACCGTTAATCTACCCCTTTGTTACCTTTGTCACTGTCTGATAAAACCCCCCGAGGTTTTAGTGAGGTCTACCACTGACATCGGAACTTTAATTTTCTGCGAACGAGGAACCTTCTTTTCGATACTGGATCCGTCGTATAATTTTTCGTCTCTACGACGAAACGGTTGGTTCCAGGTAGATCAGTTTCTATACCAAAAAGGTCACCAGTACATACCTACACTCTCAACCTGATATTTCTTTCGATGTACGGCTTCTTAACTACGAAAACTTGACACCACAACCTCTTCTGAGAACTCTCAGGGAACCTGACGTTCCTCTATGTTGGTCAGGTAGGATTTCCTTTAGTCAGGACTGATAAGTAACCTTCCTGACTACGACTTCGACTTTGAGGTTATAAAACCGGTGGACTATACTTCTTAACTGAATAAACTTTTCTGGGACTACGACCCTTTCTAACGTCCTATTCTTCCCCTACCGTCTCCGACTCTACCAGCCTACCGTAATGGTAAGTTACTTGTACTCAAACTCATTCGAGGCCCTCAACCAAGACATGTCCCTTCGGACCGCACGACACCAAGTACCCCAGCGTTTCTCGACCTGTGTTGACTCTCTGATTTGACTTGACTTAGAACTGAAGTCGAATAAGAAGTAGGTTGGGACGGAAAGGGTGTAGACATCGCAAAAGTGACGGACTGTACACGACGAATGTGAGTAGAAGACACGAGACCCCTATGTCCTGAGTGGGAGAAGACGAGGTAACTCCGTCGTGTTAACCGGTCAAAAGTATTGACTACAGGGAACTAGGACAGCGGTCTCACAAGTGTAAAGGATTCTTTTCTTACCTCAACCCCATAAATTCTACGATGTGGTAGAAGAGATCTTATAAGACAAGACTTTCAAGTTTAGTACTTCTTATAAATATCTCTTCGTTCATCAAATAGTGTCTCTACATTTACAGTGAGACAAGACCTTACGACACCCAAACCCCCTCCAACGTAGACTGTGAGTGCCAGTGAGTTTCGGAATCTACCCCGATATCTCCCGTCTCCGTCCTAGGGACTCACAAATTGTACCTGTCAGTCCACTCAATTGTACTTGTTCATAGGGGTTGATGGGACCTCTCTACCCAGATTAAAATATCGGAGGTTTGTGAAGTGGAACTGTAACTTCCTCCAGAAATTGACGATACAAATTACGGTCAGAGAGACTATTACAGAGGGATTTCTATTGAAGTCGACATAGTGAGTATCTGAAGGTGAAGGAAAAGGTTTCTTTTTTTCGTCAAAAGAAGTGACAGGTACGCACACACACAAGAGTCAGTGAGCCAATACAGGTTGAGAAACGTTGGGACACATACTATCGTGTGGTCCGAAGAGACAGATACCCTAAAAGGTCCGTTCTTATTCCTACACCCAACGGTAAAGGAGGAGGTCCCCTAGAAAGACTGGGTACAGAGGACGTAGAGAATGTAACCGTCCGTCTAAGAAATGGTGACTCGATGGACCCTTCGGGGATAAGTGGTATTCGAGGAGGTATGAGGGTCCAGTACGAGTCACAAGTCACGAGAGTTGAAGACAGGGACCACTCGACACCGAAGTAACTAATATTCGTTGTTCAAGGAACCCTTCGGACGAAAATGACACTTTGTGAATCTTAGACCACTAGTTTCACGTAGTACCGAAGATCGTCGTCTACCCAAAGATTTAAATGGTCCCTTTCTGGAACCACACTACAAACTACTTTGAAGACTTGTGGACCTCCACCTTTAACACAAGCTACTCTTATTTGAGTCCAGTTCAAGTAAGTAATTCGGATCTACGACCGACCAGTGATCAAAACAGGAATGACCCACACGGGACATTCTTAACAGTCATCTCTACCTCTTGTTAGTAAAGACAACCACCTTCTGTTCTACTACATTAACACCGTTCGTAATCTAATCTACTACGGGTACTTTAAACCTGCAAACGTATTTGTATGTCCTGTTTACATTCAATACTACACGAGTCTTTCTAGTGTGACGTCGGGGGATCCCTCACAGTGGTATTTTGTTACCCCGTCCACTCACCCGGGGGGAATCACCGGGGCTAGACATTAGACCAACGTCTCACCGAACCCCACTGGACAAAAGAAATCGCCTCAGTTTCGGATACACAATTTTCGGACCTACTTAGACATCTTATTGAAAATGTAACAAATGACAATAATCAGTTGTAACCTTATATAATACTTATGGAAAGGTGAATTAGTACGAAATAAAAGGAACTCAAAAAAAAAGAAAAACGGGTACAATGGTTCGGAGACGTACACATCTTTTTTATTTATACACTAGCTAAAAAAAACATTTTGGTGTGTGTGTATGTGTGTTCCTCTCTCTCTTCCTCTCTCCCTCCCCCTTTCTTCTCCCCCGAACCCTCCCTCCCCCTCCGTTCGCTCCATGGTTCCTAGAATTAACCGTCTGACCGTGGTAGGTCACTGACACCCAAGACCGTGACTCTGTTGGGGTTTACAGTCAGTCCCGGCGGTAGTCGTCTTGACCGTCAAGTAGGGCGGTTAATCGGTACTACCTGGTTTGTACTCGTTCCGACTTTAATTATGGTTCACCAGTAAACGTAGACTTTAAACGGTCCTCGGGAACAGTCTAAAGGTCAGGACTCCAACGATAAGACTTACAGTCGATCGGCTATGAAATTCCTGACAAATAAAAGGGAGCACGTGTAGGGAACGTAAAAGGGAGGGTAGGATCGACGTCTTCGAAAAAATACATACAGTAGGATTTCCAGTGGGAAGAGACCGACTCTTTCTTTTGTCCGTAGTCCACTTTGTCCGGACACGGTCCCCGCAGTCCGCACGTCACCCACCCCCGTCTCTCGTGCCTAGTAGGGGCGTGTCGTCGGCGAGGAACAGGTCCTGGACGAAACACGAACCGGCACGCGAACCGAGTTTCCCTAGACGTGGGACTCAATGACCGTCCGAAGAGTTACGGGATCAAAAACGGGATAAGATAGGCGTTTATGTTGAGGTAGGGGACATAGAGTATGACTTCTCAATAATACCTTCATGTGGATGTCAGACTTCCGTCAACGTCAATGAGTGCATACTATTATCTTTATCCTTACGTATGACGAAAAGAGCCTCATCTTAAGAAATTTTAAAATACAAAATAAAAAGACCTGAGTGGGGAGGGTGGCTCGTGGATTGTATAAAAAATCAACTATTACTTTATAGAAACTCTTAATGAAAGGAAAGGGAGAGGTCACGAGGGGCGGCCTAGTCAAAACGTATAGGGAGTCAACTCATAGAATTTTATCTCTCACTTTCTTAACTCCCAAAATAATGACAAAAACAAAAATTTTTAAGTGTCACCACTAGTTTTGAACCTTTGACAACAAAGTCCTTCCAAAAGTTCCGACAAAAAGATAAACTACGGAGTGGACACTATTGAAAAGACCGTTATTTTTAGTATACCTTTTTCTTAAACGTCACTGGGTGAAATATTTACTATAGTTCGGAATTACAAGTATAGCTTCATAACAATGTGTCAGAGAGTGACCAGTGAAATAGTACACAATGGAAGGTAATCCAAATCCTTACAGTACCTAGTCTATACGAAAAGACTATACACAAATTAAGAAACTATATATACTTTCTTACATAGATGTAACTCATATGTTGGTGTATATGAGTTACGTATATGATAATCTCCCTATATAACACAATAAAAATACATACCCCCTTTAACCCTCTTAAAGTGTACCGAAACATTTGAGTAGGATTGTCAAGTAACAAAAATTGTTCATCGTTAGAATGGTCATCGCAAAAGAGCGACATCTAAATTAATCAGAAAAAGGGGGAGGGAAAGCGAGGAACTGTCTCGCCTCGCCTCCCTTTGCCGCCGTTAAACTTTGGAACAATCTTTAAATACTTCACGATTTTACAAAGTAAGGGTCTCCGACGGAACGTCGACAGTGACCTAACACGAGTGACGGACGGAGGGGCGCCAGACCCCTTCCGCCCGACCTCTACCCGACGCGTACGCACGTGCGTCAACGGATTTACTACACGACCCATTACTCGAGACACCCCTGCCTTCGATTAATATAATAAAGGGGGTATTAACTGGTCATTCATTAAGGGGTATTAACCATACATTCTACTCTTTACTCTCCGGTAAACTTCAAATTCTGGGAAGTGACCGAAATTTTTTGTGTGACCGTCGTGTCACTCTCCCCAGTCGAAACCCGCACCTGTAGTTTTAAAAGTTGTGGGTATCATAACCACCGGAGGTCGTCTATGAATCGGATAAAGATCATTTTACTGGGACTTGATTAAAGAAGACTTCGTTTAGGGAAGGTCTTGTAGGGTGTACGTACGAGTCAACGAAGTTAACACAGACTGAGAAACACTGTGGTGCCTGACATCGGGTGGTCCGAGGAAACAGGACCCTTAAGAGGTCAGTTCCTATGACCTGACCCAACGTTAAAAATCACACTTTATAAAGACCACCGTGTCTTGAAAGACCGTCTAAGTAAAAAAAAAAAAGGAAAGAAAATTTAGAATGAAAGTCGTATGATCAAGTCAAGTCAAGTCAACGAGTTAGTACAGTCTAAGGAACACTGGGGTACCTGACGTCGTGTGGTCCGAAGGGACCTGTCGTCGTTTAGGGTTTCGAATGATTCTGAGTATAGGTTACTCAGTCACTACGGTTGGTTAGTAGAGTAGGAGACAGTAGGGGAAGAGGAGGACGGAAGTTAGAAAGGATCGTAGTCCCAGAAAAGTTTACTCAGTCAAGAAGCTTAGTCTACCGGTCGAACCTCGAAGTCGGTCGCAGTCAGGAAAGTTACTAATAAGTCCTGACTAAAGGAAATCATACCTGACTAACATAGAGGAACGTCAGGTTCCCTGAGAGTTCTCAGAAGAGGTTGTGGTGTCAAGTTTTCTTAGTTAAGAAGTCACGAGTCGTAAGAAATATCAGATTGAGAGTGTAGGTATGTACTGGTGACCTTTTTGGTATCGAAACAGATCTAACTGGAACCAACCGTTTCATTACAGAGACGAAAAATTATACGACAGATACAAACAGTATCGAAAAGAAGGTTCCTCGTTCGCAGAAAATTAAAGTTCCGACACCAGTGATAGACGTCACCAAAACCTCGGGTTCTTTCATTTCAGACAATGACAAAGGTGACAAAGGGGTAGATAAAGGGTACTTCACTATCCTGGTCTACGGTACTAGAATCAAAAGACTTACAACTTCAAATTCGGTTGAAAAAGTGAGAGGAGAAAGTGAAAGTAGTTCTCCGAGAAATAAGAAGAAGTGAAAGACGGTATTCCCTCCACAGTAGACGTATAGACTCCAATAACTATAAATAGGGCCGTTAGCACTAAGGTCGAACACGAAGTAAGTCGGACCGTAAAGTATACTATGTGAGACGTATATTTAATCTATTAGTCCCACTGTTATATATGGGGACTGTATGAGGAAAGGACTAAGTCTTGGTCAGACAATAAGGTACAGGTCAAGATTGACAACGAAAAACTGGACGTATGTCTAAAGAGTCCTCCGTCCAGTCGACCAGACCATAAGGGTATAGAAATTCTTAAAAGGTGTCAAACAACACGAGGTGTATTTCTGAAACCGTATCAGTTACTTCGTCTTCATCTACAAAAAGATTACAACCGTTAAACTAGAGAACAAGGAGACGGAAATGATTTAGGTCGAACTTGTAGACCTTCAAGTACCAAGTGTATGACAAATTCGGACCGAACCTCTTAAAACTCGTAATGAAACGATCGCACACTCTACTCACGTTGACATACCATCAAACTCGTAAGAAACCGTAACAGAAAGAAACTCCAACCCTACTTTTAACTGGATAAGGTCAGGACACCGGTGACGACTCAAAAGGTTTAAACGACCGTATAACTCACGTCGTGAAAGTTTTGTAGTAGAAAATCCTAAACTTTATCGAGTTGACCTTAAGGTAGTGGAGGAGATCGAAACAAACATCACTACGAAAGATTCCGGGTCAACCGAAGTGAAAGGTCCTACAGACCGAGATCCACTCACTAGTGTGGTAGTACTAATAGACCCAGTACTGGTGAGAAAAAACATGTCAAGAGAACACATAAGAACGGTGGAGAAGAATTATAGAAGACGAAGACAATCCAGGTATGATAAAGACAGGAAATAACATGGGTAGAAACGTACTTTACAAGGGAACCATAGAGATTAAAAGAACTTCACTAGAGATCGGAAAGGGTTAGATAACAAGAGATAAAGAAGTGTAACTAGTGACTCCTTTCGAAAGAATAGAGAGGAACGATAACAAACCTTGAGACGTAAGTTTACCCATATGGAAAAGGAAAAGAGGAAACGGAAATCGAAGAGAAGAAAGAGTCGATAAACATTCCGGAGGGGTCTGTCGGTAAAACGGAAAAACGTAAAAAAAAAAGAACCCCTATCAGAACTAGAGACGGAGGATATGTTACAGGACTTGAAAGTACGTATCAAGAAGTCCGTGACACAGATAGTCTAGATTAGGGTACGTAGATAAAGAGTGAAGATGACATATTAACATTCCCTAAACTAAATCCAGTATGGGCTTACCAGATCACCAAAAGGGATGAAAGAAGTTAAAGTCAGACTTAAACCGTTATTCTTCAAGTACTAGACTCGGTGTCAGTCGAGGACCAGAACAAAAACGACTGACATATCTCGAAGAAGTAGAAACCGACGTTTCTTATATTAGTTAGACTACAGCCACAACTGATAGACCACTACAGGTACACATCTCAGAAGAGAACACAACAACCTTCTCCCGTAAACGATGTTGGTCACACAAGAGAACCGTTTTGATATAATCGGAACAGGACGAAGTAAAACATGAGGTACCGGTTTACACGGTCAATGAGGTTCATAGAGAACTGAAGGACGAAAACGAAAGGGTAGGGGATATTACTTTTCCTATAGAAAACCCCCCCACAATCAAGATCTTCTATAACATCCTGTAGTATCTTGACAAGTTGAAGTCGAAGAAGTCGTAATGACCAACCCCGTATCTGAACCTAATGGTACTCTAACTTTACAAACGGAACCTTCACTTGTCTCTAGTAAGACAACAAAAACTCCAACGAAGGCTCATGACGTAAATCCTGAGAAAACAACTGATACTACCGGTGAGGTAGAGGAGATTCCCTAAGAACGGGTGTCACCATCTATATTACCAGTAGACTCAATTGAGTGGGTAAGGTCAGGTAAAATCAAGTGACTAAAGATTTTACAACTATAAGTGAGAACAGTAGAAAACAAACTAGTGAAGGTCAAAAGGAACAAGTATCTGGATTCTAAGGTCCAAGGAACCTGACGTTCCTCTAGGTTTGGCAGGTAAGACTTCCTCTAGTTGGGACCCTAAAGAAACCTTCCTTACTACGATTTCGACTTCGAGGTCATGAAGCCGGTGGAGTACGCTTCTCAACTGAGTAACCTTTTCTGAGACTACGACCCTCCCTAACCCCTGTCCTCCTCTTCCCCTGCTGGGTCCTACTCTACCGACCTACCGTAATACCTCAGCTACCTGTACTCAAACTCACTTGAGGTCCTCAACCACCACCTGTCCCTCCGGACCACACGACGCTAAGTACCCCAACGTTTACCAACCTGTACTGACTCGCTGTCTTGACTTGACTTGACTACAGACAAATTAACTTTTACCTATTCCCACGTAGTACAAAATCTTACTCTTTTATAATAAGATCCTCATTACGAGACACTAGGTAAAGTAAGGTAGTGTTGCTCAGGTTTAATAGGTAGTACTAGAAATCCATTGTTGTTTTGTAGACCTCGATCCTAAAAGACTGTAAATCTTTGAACGAAGATTTAATTAAACAGGATGTTTTAGCTGCGAATCGACGGTTGACGGTAGGATGAGACTAATTCGCACTTCCCCTCCTCCCTTAAGTCGGGTCACCATACAAAGACCCCGCTCCACTGGCAGGATTACTCGGACCTTAGCGTGACGCCTCCTTGGTAGACCAGTCGACCCGGACTTCCCCTGCAGTCAGGACTAGAAGGACGGTACTTAATGTGGGTCGACCACAGCAGGGAGTTAAAGTGGGTCGACCATAGAGGACGTCCCACTCTAGACTTTGTCTACTTTTGTGCCACCCTCGAAACCCACAACCCCTTGTCCACCGACGGTCGTACAACTTAGGTATACACTATCCGGAGTCTCTGAAAATTAACTGTCGTCACCACTTAGTGTTTCCATCTACGAAACGATACTGACCTTGGTCTCAGTTCCTACCCGTCTCTGACGTCAGGAGCAGCTGGAAGGAAGACCGTGACGACCGACACCCCATCAACGTCGGTTTCCGTCTTCCTTCGAGTCGAAGACCCCCACGGGAGTAAGTAATACACAGACGACGACGTCATCAAGTCCCCACGTCCGAACGGACCGATCGGGACCACCACCGTCCACCCAAGACGACCGGGGAGCTTCGACGGATACTACGGACTCCGACTCCTCCCCTAGGGAGGTACTCCCCAGGATCCACCCGACGCACTCCACCACCACCCCGACCCCTGTGTCCAAGATTTTCCACTATAGGATAAAGTCTCGTAGACAAATGGGGCAACAATCCCGAGAACACGGGACAGGGGGAGGTCCTGTCTCAGGGAGGTAGTCCCCGAGGAATGGAGAGGTAGATTCCTCAGTCCTCTGGTCCCGTTTCTGACTGTGTACGAACTCTGGAGTTTGGAGCGTCAGAGAACCCGCCTTACTCTCTCGTGTTGGGACAGCACGACTCGTGTCCCATGTGTCCCGGTTCACAACAGTGGAACCGCCGATCAAATTGTGGTAGTGGGCATAAATACTGTCGTAATTGTGCTGTTGAGTTTGGTGAAATGTCAAAATGTTTCCGAAGACGGAGGTACCAAAGTAAACTACGACTGTTCCTGAACTCCCGGTCCATGGAGGAGGAGTAAAATGGGTGATCCTTCGTCTCTGAGTCCCTTCGTTCGACGTCGGTTTATCCACCATTGACTACTTCGACCTGGGACACCCTTGAACCTCGGAGTTCTGGACCGAGACCAAGACAAACCCCTGTTACCGAGAAGAACCCTGTTGACCCGTGAACGTCCTCCCATCCACGGGACCGGTCCGGGTGTCAAGGTAGGCACTCGAGAACAGGACGGGGATTCTTGGTTCTTGTAGTAAACAGTCTACCGGTCGTTCCCGGTACACAACGGAACCTTAGGTAAACCGATTCCGAGTTTGTATAATTCAGGGTATATTAATTAAGGAAAACAGTTCCTGAGGGTCAGGTGGAAAACATAGGACAAGGTAAGGGGTGGGATGGGTCAGACCGAGTCGGACCCCCAAAAAGACCCGTAGAGCAAGGTCAGAGCCGAGCGGGGTGTACGGGGACCCGACACCAAAACTAAGGGCCTTATCTGAAGAAGTTCTAGAACGTCCGGGGACGTACCCTCCATAGGTACTTCTTTACCTGTTTTAAGGTAGTAGTGTGTCTAAGACACATGGACAACACCGAACTTGCAAACTCAGGGGGTGGGGAGTTCAAGTGTACAACTTTAGAATTACGGACTACATTACTACCAGAACCTTCCACCCCTGAACCTATTAACTAATCCAGTATTCCCACTTCAGGAGTATTCGTCCTAGTCCCGGGAATATTTTCTCTGGGGTCTCTCGAGGGACGGGGAAGAAGGTACACTCCTGGGTCGTTCTTCCGTGGCAGACACTTGGTCCTTCTCTGAGAGTCGTCTGTGGCTTGGAGGGTGTCGGAACTAGAACCTGAAGGTCGGAGGTCTTCGTACTCTTTACTTACTTACGACATAGAATCGACGGACCAGAGTCCGTAAAAGTCAACGGACTTGATTCTTCAATAGATAAATATAACATATATAAAAGTCGGACCCGGTGAAGAACCACCCTCCCTCTTCTGTAATTAAAGTGTCCAACTGGCAGATAACGTACTTCGTCACGATAAAAGAATAAAGGGAGAAAGACTACCACGCCTCGAGGAGAACCCATGCCCCGAACCCTAAACATATTTGTGTAGACTCGGGTCGGAAAGAGACCGAGTCGGTGGTCGAAAGTGACGGTAGTTCTCGACAGCAGGGGTCGTAACCGGGGTGGGTCGTGGAGACCAAGGCAAGTCAAGACCAGAGCAAAACAGTCGGTCCACTGGTGCCCCGTCCTCCCTCGTCTGGGGAGAAGACAGGTGAAACTCATCAGTGGTCCGAAGGGGCCCCGAAGACTCCAGAACCGGAACGAACTAAATCGCAAACACTCGCGTGTCCGGGGGACACCCGTCCCCGTGACTCTCCCCCGACACCTGTCTCCCTTCTTTTACGGGACCTTCGTCTACGGAACTGGAACTGAGGAGTCAGGAGGTCCAGGACCCTGACCGGTCAGTCAGTGAACGGCTGACGTGAATCTGGGAATCGATTTAGAGTACACCCTCTAAGGTAGATTTACCACATCCATACACAAACACAGAGAGACACGTCATAATGATACGTAAAAGGTGGAATTCTGAAAGTTTCCCGAAAGGACCACCGGGTCACCAATTCTTAGGTGGACGGTTACGTCCCCTAAGTCCAAGCTGGGGACCACCCTCTTGATTCTCGGGTACCAGGGGTCCCACTGATTCCAGAGTGTGACGTTGACGACTCGGGAGTGTCGTTTTAAATTTTTTTTTTTTTTCTAAAAGTTCTGGGTCCCTAGACTTTCACTTTCACTTTCACTTCAACGAGTCAGCACAGGCTGAGAAACGCTGGGGCACCTGACATCGGGTGGTCCGCAGAGACAGGTACTCTAAGAGGTCCGTTCTTATGACCTCACCCCACGGTAGACTTCGTGGGAACAAAAGTGATAGGAAACGGAGGGGTTCGGAGTGGGAGGACGGGGGGTGGAGGGGTGGGGAGTGG
>SJYO01002426.1:0-70000 GCA_006410555.1 Capra ibex | reverse complement strand
GTACCCCAGCGATTCTCAGTCTGTGCTGACTCGCTGAAGTGAAAATGAAAAGTCAAAGTACGTAACCTCTTCCTTTACCGTTGGGTGAGGTCACAAGAACGGACCTCTTAGGGTCCCTGCCCCTTCGGACCACCCGACGACAGATACCCCAGCGTGTCTCAGCCTGTGCTGACTGCGCTGAATCGTCGTCGTTCAGATGTGTTAGTTGGTTTGTTATTAGTCAGATCGGGTCCAAACGTCCGTTACGACTAAGGACACCCCATTTATGAGGGTGGTCCGGTTTGAACATTTTTGTACCGATGGGTGGACTGTAGTAACTTGCACACCAAGTCTTCTCTATGACCCACCACGTGATACGGCTCCATGGCCCCACTTTATTCTGTACTACGCAAAACTCATAGAGGAAACAAAGAAATTATGTTAAATTCACTTTCAAATATGTCAACTTAAAAATTTTATTACCGCAAACTGTTTGTTGAGAGCTTTAAGGACTTGAAATGTTTTACACAAATACAGACCGACACGGCCCAGAAACAACGCCGTACACCCTAAACATCAACGTCGTACACTCTAGATCAAAGGATCGGTCCCTAACTTGGACCCGGAGGACGTAACCCTCGTTCCTCAGGAATCGGGGACCTGGTGGTACCTAACGGGACTTGAAAATTGTAGGTGATCTTACCGATGTTGTGTTTTCTGGTTGTCAGGACTCACAACTGTTCGTACCCCTTCTTGACCCTCCGAGTCCGTGGTGACCACCCCCACCCTCTACCCTGTCTTTGAAACCTTTCGTCAAACCGGCGTACAATTCTATAATTTGTGAGTGGACGGTATTACTGGACTACTAAGGTGAGGACTCATAAATAGGTTCTCTTTACTTACGTACACGTATGTGTCTCTGAGCGTGTGGAGACGAGTACCGTCGAGATTAGTAATGACGGGGTCCAAGGACCCGACCACTCACCAAAGTCTGACACACGTAGGTGTCCCGACTTGAGCCCTGAGTGTCGTTGGTACGACTCGTCGTCCCGGTCTGGACTTCTTGGTTGAGGTGACGAGGTTGAGTGGGATCGGTCGGTAAACGGGGAACAGTTTCACAGCCAGCGAGGGTTCGGTGTAGGCACAGACGGTCACGTCTACGTCGACACTAGTCCTCGCATTAACTAACTTTTGTCTTGGTAGGTACGTCGCCCTGCTCCTCTACTCCTGTCTTCTGCTCGTCGCCCGACCTCTACAGAAAGGCACCTCTCAGGTGTCCGATACCCCGTGGTACACGTGTCCTGAAGTCGAATATAGAAATGCTTAGGGTAGATAGAAGAAAACCGAGTCAAAAACAAGAGGGGGGGGGNGGGGGGGGGGGGGGGGTCAAAGAATCCTCCTCATGATTAGAGGAAACAGTCGAAGGTAGAACTTAGTCATTCCGTGAGATTTCAGACGTTAACACGGGACTTGCTCTAAAAGGACACAGAACCTGTAAACAGTGATTTGTAAGGAGAAACGAAACGTAACCCTCTACGAAAGTTTAAAGTGAAAAGTAAAGGAGTGGACAGAGGACGAACGTATCATCTCAAACAGAACCAAAGGTTCAACAACTCTGACACTAGTAGAAAATATACACATAAAGTTTAACATGACCTATCACCAGACTTCTATATAACGAATTCTAAAACCCCACCCCCGAAATAATCGAAAGATCCCGTCAAAATTGTTTCATGGCGTTTAACTTTACAGGGGCAAAATATTTCCGGGTCAGGACAACCTCATCCTGTGTGGGATGACTGGAGTAGAGATGAACTTGTAGAGACACTTAGGACCAGAGGTTTCCAGTACACGATTCCAAGACCCCCAATCCTGAGAATTGTCTTAAGTTGGTTATTGTCTCCAGTTTACGTACTTTGTAAATTTTACGGGTTGTCTGACTTTTTTTAATTACAGGAGTCTCTACACACGAAAAGTGATAAAGAGATCTGAGATCAAACTATTAACGTGATAACTTAAAGAGAAAAAAAAACAGGTGATCTAGTCGGGTTGGGACACTATGACATAATTTTATGAGGTAATAGTAACATAAAATGACTGTAGTAGCGTGGACAGATCATCAAAAAAAGACTCGTGAATCAACGGTCCATAAGCATACCGAAATACTGACATCGTCAGTCCCACGAAGACTCTTTGTCCTGTTCAACCTCTCGAGATCTATATACATGTATACCTTAGCCGAATATATAAAGACCCCCGACCGTTGAGACTTCAGACGTCTTACTCGGTAGCCCGGTCTCTGAGCCTCCTCATCGTCGAACCAGGTTTCCGGTAAACCTCCGTCTTAGGGAAGGAGAAGCCTACTGGAGCCACAAAAACAGTAGTCCGAAAGTCGACTAAAGTACGTCGGGTGAGTGTAATACATCTGACTGGACGAAACGAGTCAACGATTGATATAAAGGGACAATTAGAGTAGAGTTTTTAGGGAAGTGTCACTGTAGATCTGCCTATGGAACTGACTTGTGACCCTTGGGATCGGATCGGTTGAACTGTGTCTTTGGACGACCGTGTTACTGACGAGGTGTCGGAACAAAATACACGAAATGGAACAGACACCTCTACCTGGGTGTACCAAACGTTTCACTGGTGGGTGGTGACTAAGGAAGCAGAGGAGAAGAAAGGACTCCGAAAACAGGACACACGACACATCTATCAAAGACCCAGGAGTAAGAAGGGAACGACCCACTGACCGACACCGACCCTGTCCTTGGGCACCGGACGTACACCGGGGTCTAAGGTCGAAGGTCTCAACGGACGGTAGAGTCATTTGTTCGTTAATACGGTCGCTAGTTCGGTAGTCGGTGACGTCGACAGGTCATGACACATAGGACTCTCCTCAAGTCCTACCTCTTTTTATCCTATGACTAGGATCTATCAATTACACACATAGTTTCCTTACTATAGTTACTCGGGTCTGGGAACTTAGAGAGGAGGTGTATCTTTTCGTACTTTAAGTAATTGAACGTTACAGACAAAAAACACTGATCGTCGTTAAAAAACCACAAACTGATGGTAAAACAACAAAACTTCGTTTTAGACCGAGGAGGAATTGGAGAGACCTTGTCAAAGAGTCTCGAGAGACTTTCCATTACTGGGGTTTATGTTGTATTAAGAGTTGAAAATCCAAAACGAAAAAAATTCAGTTGTTAGGTAAAGATAACAGCGACCAAGGAATATAAGACTTCGAAGATTCTCCAAAAAGACCCTAAAGTCCTTACAAGTTATCCGTTACGGGACCAAACACCATTAGTTAGACCAAAGTTTGAACCCCTCGGGTGGGTGAGATATCTGCTTAGTAGTGTCAGGGTCCGTCAGGTCCTCCCCTCCCACCCGGGGTCTGGAGTCTAGGTGCAGGAGGGTGAAATCCGAAGGATGGGGCCTGGGACGGGTGGGTCTCAGGAGAGGTGTTTTCACCTTTACTTTCGTTTGTTGAAGTGAGGAGTCAAGTCAAGTCAACGAGTCAGTACAGGTTGACAAACACTGAGATACCTGACGTCGTACAGTCCGAAGGGACAGATAGTGGTTGAGGACCTCGAAGGAGTTTGAGTACAGGTAGCTCAGTCACTACCGTAGGTTGATAGAGTAGGAGACAACAGGGGAAGAGGAGGACGGAAGTTAGAAAGGGTCGTAGTCCCAGAAAAGGTTACTTAGTTAAGAAGTGTAGTCCACCGGTTTCATAACCTCAAAATTGAAGTCGTAGTCAGGAAGGTTACATATAAGTCCTGACTAAAGGAAATCCTACCTGACCAACCTAGAGGAACGTCAGGTTCCCTGAGAGTTCTCAGAAGAGGTTGTGGTGTCAAGTTTTCGTAGGTAAGAAACCGCGAGTTGAAAGAAATATCAGGTTGAGAGTGTAGGTATGTACTGACGACCTTTTTGGTATCGAAACTGATCTACCTGGAAACAGCTGTTTTATTACATACGAAAAGTTATACGACAGATCCAACCAGTATCCACAAGAAGGTTCCTCGTTCGTAGAAAAGTAAAGTACCGACATTAGTGGTAGACGTCACTAAAACCTCGGGGGGTTTTATTTGGGGCAGTGACAAAAGTAACAAAGGGGTAGTGTTTTGGTCTTCCTTAGGAATCAGAAAATTCAGTCCGTCAGAAAAGGTTCTGAGGACCACTAGACCGACCGGGAGACACGACCCTTGACGGAAATAAGAGTCCTGGTCTTTCGAAAGAGAGTCGGACTTCTAAACGTAAAGTTTCTCCACTGAGGTTCCGGGACTTCTTCTCGGAAGGCCTCGACATTCCGACCGTCCTCCGCCCGGTCGAGGTCCCAAGTGTTTCCCGTCCACCTAGAGACATCACCAGATTTCTTTCCCTCCCGTCTTTCCAAAGGAAGGTCGTCGAACCGACTCCGAAAGGGTGTCAGAAAGGTGGCGTTTAGAGTCGAACGTCGGGACGGGCGGTGGGAGCCCGACGGAACACCGAAGGGTCGATGACGGGGTGTACTGAGTGGAGAGACCCCTGTGAGCCCACAGACTACTCAACACACCTGAGACGAGTACCCCGACGAGAGACGACTTACTTCCCGAGTCGTGTACTGGAGGGTTTCCGGGTGGGTGCCCCCTAACAGGGAAGAGGCCGACCGAAGGGACGGTAAAGAGACGGAGCCGATGGTTAGACCCGTATTGACCCCGAGCCCCCCTTTCCCTCACGAAACCTGTTACAGTCGACCATCCGGAAGGGTTCCGCTCTACCACGTAGAAATCTTTCCGGATCGAGCCCGACAGTGGGTGTCACCAGTCACCTGGGGTAGTCACAACCGTCTTCGGACCCCACCCCAACCCCCGGACCGGGTATTGGTCCACTCCTTTTCGGACACCCCTCCCGCCCGTGCTCCTCACCCGTCGGGGTGTCTTCCGACCGGTCACTGGCACCGTCCACTCTCCGATGTGCCCCAGTCCCTTCGACATATTGGAAGGTAAATTGAACCTAATTTTTTTTTTGTTTTCACTTTGACTTCAGCGAGTCAACAGACTGAGAAACGCTGTGGTACCTGACATCGTGTGTTCCGAAGAGGTAGGTACCTTAAAAGGTCCGTCCTCATGACCTGACCCAACGGTAAAGGAAGAGGTTTTTTGTTTCCTCTGTGACTTTTGAGTAGGGGACTGGGGTACCTCGGAGAATGGACGGACGGTCCCCTGTAGTCCAACTCTTCGACCTTTAGGACGAGCACCTCTCTCACTCGTTACTTAACAACTGGAAAGGGGATGTACACGAATGGGACCTCCACCACTCTCCATGGGTCGTCAGTCCTCTCTCGGAACTAAGAACCACTACACGCTCCTGAAACGGGTCCCCTTCTCGGACCCACGACCCGGGACGGGGATGGGTGGGACAAGGGGTTAAGGCACTGGTCGTCTGTCCTGGAGTGTCCCACCGGAGTCAAAGGAGGAGACATTTTACCTGTGTCATGTCAACACGGTCCTCCTACCTAACTTGGGTCCGTCCCGTGTGTAGTCGACTCACCACTCACAGTCACTGTTAGGTCGAGGACGAGGAACCTTGGGACCGGATCTCCGAACCGTACAAACTCTAAGAGTAATACTAGAGACTCGGGATGGACGACAGGGACGGGTCACGGGAGTAGGGAGGTGGTCGAGGGACCCAAGGTGTTACAAGGACAGACCCGAGATGCCCCTGGAGCTATACGGTTAAGAATCTGAACCACCTATACTGGAATAAACCTCTTTCCCAGAGACGTCTATATTAATATACTGTTTAGAACTCTACTCCGGTAGGACCTAATCGGTCCACCCAGAGTTTAGGTCACTGTCCACAGATCGTCAACCTAGACTTTTTTTGATCTATAGATATATCTTTTTTACTTAACACTTAACTGGAGTGTGGTATGTGTTTCAATTACTTTGCCTAGTATCTGGATTTGCATTTTTGATTCTGATACGTTGAAGATATTGTTTTCACGCAGTTCCGACATATAACAGTGGGACGAATAAATTGAATATACGTCTCATGTAGTACACTTTACGATCCGACCTACTTCATGTTCGACCATAGTTCTAACGGTCCTCTTTATAGTTATTGGAGTCTATACGTATACAATGGTGGGATTGTCGTCTTTCGCTTTTCTTTGATTTCTTTCTCGGAGAACTTCTTTCACTTTCTTCTCTCACTTTTTCGACTGAATTTTGATTTATAAGTTTTTTGATTCTAGTACCGTAGACCAGGGTTGTGAAGTACCATTTATCTACCCCTTTGTTGCCTTTGTCACTGTCTGAAATAAAAGAACCCGAGGTTTTAGTGAAGTCTCCCACTGACATCGGTACTTTAATTTTCTGTGAGGAACCTTCTTTTCGATACTGCTTGAATCCGTCATATAATTTTTCGTCTCTGTAATGAAACGACTGTTTCCAGGCAGATTAGTTTCGATACCAAAAAGGTCATCAGTACATACATACCTACAGTCTCAACCTGGTATTTCTTCCGACTCTCGGCTTCTTAACTACGAAAATTTGACACCACAACCTCTTCTGAGAACTCTCAGAGAACATGTCGTTCCTCTAGTTTGGTCAGTTAGGATTTCCTTTAGTTGTGACTTATAAGTATCTTTCCTGACTACGACTTCGAGGTTATGAAACCGGTGGACTACGCTTCTCGACTGAGTAAACTTTTCTGGGACTACGACCCTTTCTGACACCCGTCCTCCTCTTCCCCTGTTGTCTCCTGCTTTACCAATCTCCCGTAGTGACTGAGTTACCTGTATACAAACTCGTTCGAGACCCTCTACCACTTCCTGTCCCTCCACACTACACGACGTCAGGTACCCCAACGTCTCAGCCTGTACTGACTCACTGACTTGTTGTTTTGATACGTTGAATTCTTTTAACTTTTTTTTTCTTTTTCTTTTAACTCCTAGTTTAGAATCACCGAGTTCAATACTTTTCTAAAGAATTGACACTATACTTCTCACGTTCGATATTTTAAATTTTTAAGTATTTAAACTGAAGTAGTTCTATTTTAGTGAGGAAGAGTAGTTCTTTGTCGATACTTTTACTTTTCCCTTCGGTGTCAGACCCTCTTTATCGAAGTCATGTGTATAGACTGTTTCCTGAACATAGATCTTGAGAATGTAATTTATTATCTGTCGGGTTCAATTTTTTTTTTTTTTTTTGTACTCCTTAAGGGACCACCAGGTCGTCAATCCTGAGTCGCGAAAGTGACACCTTCCGCACCCAAGTTAGAGACTAGTCCCTAGACTCTAAGACATTCGGAGTGTCACGTCGGTTTTTTTTTTTTTTTCATTTTTCTAAATTTGTGTGTATAGTGGGTCAATTCTATATACTGACCGACTACTCCAACATTTTTCCACGAGTTGTAGTAATTAATAGTCCTTTTACGTTTAGTCTTGATGTTGTACTAGGGTGAAGTTGGGTGGTCCTACAGACCTTAGTGTTTCTACCTGTTTTTGTTCACAACCCTACTACACGTTTCAACCTGGGGAGTATGTGAAGACCACCCTTCCATCGTACCACGTTGACGAAACCTTTTGTGAAACCGTCAAGGAGTTTGTCAATTTGTGTCTGAATGATACACTCGGTCGTTAAGGTGAGGATCGATATATACTTCCTCTTTCCTTTTGTAGACAGGTGTGTTTTTTAACGTGTGTTTTGAAGTGTCGTCCAAATAAACAGTTCCGGTTTCGAACCTTTTGGGTTCTTACATGGTTTTAGTAAAACTAGGTAAGTCTGTCATTCTGATCATGAATCACTAATTGTTTGTTTCTTGAATGTTTGTGTGTTGTTGGACCGGACTCTCCGGTCCGTTCTTCGCACGTAGTAAAGTTAATGTGTCTTAAGATCTTTTCCGTTTGGTTACACCTCACTGTCCTTCTTGTTCACGACACTCTTCCCCCCCCCCCGTTCTTCCCCATCCTTCCTCACTCGTGACCCCTTCTGTTCCATTGAAAAACCCCACTACCCGTGTGTGAGTGGTAGACGTGACGACACCAAAATGTCCACTCGTGTATAGTTTTGAGTAGGTGTACATGTCGGACTTATACACGTCCAAAACTTTCTACTTGGTCGTTGGAACTTTAGGATCTCCTGGGAACACAAAACTACAGTACCTGTGTGACACCGATCGTGTTCTCCTTTGGTAGATTCATGTCCATGTTCACCCTTGACTGGACTCCCTTATTTACCGTCGTTCGGTGCTGGGCCCCACGAAACGTTAAAACCCGTGAGGACAAACGGGAACGGGGGGTGGGGGACGACTCATGAGACAGGAAAAGAGGGGAAGGACGTACCTTTTAAGAAGTCTTGACAGATCTACTGAGGTCACATGTGAATCACCAGAAGTTACACATTTAAGTGTTTGAGATCGTCAATAGTAGACGTTGAAAAAAGAAGGAACTAGAATCTTATTAAGAGACAATGTTTTTTAACGAGAAGAAGTCCTCGGTCGATATCTGGTTTGAAGAAGCAGACTGTGAGGGTCGACAAGCACGAGACCAAGATTACTGGGAAATGGGATACAGACGGGATGTCTTTCGGGAGGTAGGAGGGTCTTTAGGGTACTAGAGATGAAGAGCAGAAGTCTCAAGTGGACCATGATTCAAGATGGGACTGGAGGTGTGTCGTGAGACGATGGATTGGTCCGTTTCTGAGCTGTAGGACTCGACTTTCGACGGCACAGGGGGATGGCTCCGTCCCTACCGTTTTCGCCCCAGGACCGGGGAGACCTTGACAAGTGTCCCTCAACGGAGGTCGGACCCGTAGGACGAAGGGGATCCAACGGTGTCGTATCCGGTCTTGGTCGGGGTCCTCACTCCCCCTTCGGTAGATGATTTCTCAATCTTTGATTCCTATAAGTTGTTGTTACCGTTGTCTCAGGACTCGGGGGAAGAGTCCGTGGTCCTTCAAAACGTTTCCCCTTGTTCGGAACGTCCGTTACATTTGTTTTCCAGATTCTGTGGTCGAGTCATTACCCCACGAGACGGAAGGACGAGATCCTCACGGTCACCGGAACCCGCCGACGAGAACCAGAGACACGTCGAGGCGAATCTCCCCAGGACCGAAGAGAAGTTCGGGTCTGTGTGACAGAACCGAAGGGGAGGGGGTCAGATCCAGTCGTGGGAAAGGACTCTGGAAAGTGGTTTGACGACAATGAAGTTTGGTTGTGGGTCTGGAAGGAATAAACAAATGTGGGTTTCAGTTTCTTAAGTCAACCCCTGTCAAATGGTCAATACTCTTCTATGACGGCGTCGTGAATTTGTCGAGAACTTTTCACAGGGTTTAAACGTTGTCGTTTAGTACACGATGTCCGACTAGGTCACAGGCTGTTCCAGTAGAGGTCTCGACTTCGGGTCAGGTCTTCACACCTCACACTTAAAACAACCCCCCGTCCACCACTTTTCGTCCGTTCTGTAAGGGGTTGTCAGAGTCGAAAATATAAGGTCAGCAGTAGTCTTTCGTTCACGTCCGGTGTTAGCGTCAAGGGGTGGACCGGTCTCCCCTCGGGCTAAAGTTTCGTGCTATCTTCCGTTAATCGTTCGTAGGAAAGGCCTGTGAGAGACCTACTAAGGTACACTATGGGCAAATCAAGGATTACGTGTGGGCTAACTAATGGTGGTGTACACGATTACTTCTCCCCACTTTTAGATTACTTCTCCTCACTCTACTCTACTTCTTTACGGTTTGTTTTCTACGTAGTGAATATGTACAGTGTATGGAGCCATTCGTGAATCTTTGGGACCTCGGAAAGTCCCGTGACTCTGGTCTCGTGTACACGGACCGTAGAGACGAACGTAGAGAGGTCCGTTCAGATGAAAGATAACTTTTTAGCCTGTAGTGGTGGACATGGGGGTCATAGATCAGTAGAGATCCACCCAGGGTTCCATTTTTTTCCACAAGTACAAGTTTTAAATCAGTCGAATAGGTCACCTTGGTTACCCTACGACGACATGACCCCTCTATGTGGAAAAGAAATAATTTTCAACCAATGACTGGGTATCCTCACTTCGGTAAGTGAAAGATCTCGCTACCTTACCTATCGTAACACGTACCTAAATGTGAGGAAGGCCCGGGCAGTACGTCGTTAACAACGGGGTTGGGACCCAGTGGAGTCGACTTGTTTTTCCCCTGGTCTCGGGTTCGTGTACCGGAGTCCGGGGACAGGGGACGGGAAACACCCCTACCCGAAGGACTCCGGGACGACGGAATTCTGTCTGACAGACCGTGGAGTCTGCTTATAGGTGCGAAGGGTCACTGGAGTGGTCTCTCAGGTTTCTGTTGTGAGGAAATTTTGCAGAAAAAGACCACCTTTTAGGTTTCGACGTTTATGAAAGGTGACGGTTTTCCGTTCCAACCTCGGTTGACATCAGATTTTGGACTCCAGTTACGCGATTCCCCTCTTCTAAGTAAAGTGTTTATAAATGATTTGCGACCCGAGTTTCTGTTGCACTGTGTGTCTCGTTTTTCTCCGACTTTATTTTCGTTCAATGTTGTTGATTTCTTGAAATGGATTCAGTGTTTACACGTGTTCACTACCAGTATATTGACATACTTTACTGAGCTAAAGATAGAGGAAGAGAGGGAGAGTGAAGGTCTCAGCAGGTTCGTCACCTACGAGGTTCGTCGTACACGTCTTCCTCGGGACGTTAAGGTTCGGGTCAAAGACCGTCCCCTTCACGCACGAAGAGTCTCCGGGTCACCCCCTTTAGAGGTCGTGTGGGTGGTGGACGGACGGGAGACCGTCGGGCACACTGACTCGGTTTTTGGGACCGCCCACCACTTCCTCCGACCGTCCACCACTAGGTTGGTCCTACGTCCCGTAGGACTCTTCCCGTTTCCCGTCTTAAGGACCAGGGTCGAGACCCCTGTCACACCCGTCTTGTTAGGTCTGGACGGTCGTCGAAGGGGGGTCCGTCGTGTTTGAGGGAACGTCTCAGAGACACCCATCCCACCCGTCTCCCACCGGACGTCATTTCACGGTAAACTTCCGAAGTGGGACAGAGACGTCCCTATCCCCTCCCTCACTCTTCTGCCCGGTCCGAACGGTCGTTCGATTGACTGGCAGTCCGGACTCCATCCGGGGAAAGAGGAAGGACTCCAGAAGACTCTCCCAACCTTCCTAAGAATAAATTCCCCGCTAAGGGACTGTGAGGGGATATCGTTTTTAAAGATGATACTGAATGTAATGTGGACTTACGTCTTTGTAACTTTCGTTGACTTGGAGATTATGACATTGTTTGTAGTACACTTTCGCTCTCGGTAATGACCCGAACGAGACACGTTTAAGGATTGGGTCGGACGAAAGGAGGACTAGTCGTGGTCCGTACTCCCCGACGACAAAGTCCCCCTCTTCGTTGAATTCAACCCGCGAAATCCGTGACTCCCACCCCTCCTCCTCGTCTGTCTGGTCGGGCCGGGAACGTCCGGCTTAGACCTCCGTCACCCACCCAACTCGACCCCACGCCCATCCTCTACTTTCCGTCGTTCCGTCGACCACCGTCGACCCTCCCTGGACCTGGGTTCCCGAGGAGAGAGACCCTCCCCTTCGGCTCTCAGGGGTCCGGAGTAGGAGAAACTTCCCGGGTCCTTTCGGTAGGGGGGTTTAGGGGACTCGAGACTTTTCTACCCAGGACCCACGACGAAGAGGACCTTCGTCGACCGCCACAGGTACCCTCCGACACCGAAAGTCCGTGTTTCAGTTTACCGGACCTTTTTCATACCCGGTGACGAGTCGTGTTTTCGTCCCACAGGACACTGAATGGGAACCCCTCTGCGGTGAGAGGCACCCGACTGCACACCCGTGTGTTTCACCCGTGCTCGTGAAATGACAGCGTCAGAGTCAGGAAAGAGTCTGGTAAAGACTACTTAAAATCCACTACAGTGTCAGGTCGGTGTCGGAACTACACCTCGGGTGTTAAAACTCACGACAGTTCAGGGAGGGTGATGATTCGAAAATTTCCTAATTTCACGAGAAGCACAGAAGATGGACTTTTGTGATTGTTCAGAACCCTACTTCACTTCCGGGGGTACTCTACTATACCCAGTGATGAATTGAGTTTCGTGAACGAGGGAGGGTGGGTGTCGTACGTCCGGAGTCCGTGCTCCCCGTTCTCGTGAAAGTCGACGAGGTCACTTCTTATGTTTACACTATTCCCCGGTCAGACCCCACGTCAGAGACCCGATGTTAACGTAGTAGTTGCTCCCTTCCCTCCCCCTGATCCTCCCGAGTAGAATTTCGGTCGTGAGGACGTCTCGTGGGTCAGTCTACCACCACGACCCCCGTCACCGTGTCGACCTCAGAACTTCCACTAAGAGTAAAAGACCCACCCTGAGACGTCACCAAGAAACCTCCGGGTCCGTCCGGCCAAGGTAGAGACTCAACAAGGGGAGGTTCGCCAAGACCACTTAAGAGCCGACGACCAGTCCGACACCAAAGAGGAACCTCCGGACTAACGTCAGTAGTGTCACCGACGTCCGTGTCCCGACACCCGCCGACACCCACGCGGTCACGACGTCCTTCCGTCTCGTCACCGCCTTGCGGTAGGGTGTGAGAACTGTGCGCATCCAAGAGAAAAGTCACACGTGATAGACCACCGACTTCTCCAACTTAGCGGCCGACTTCCAGAAGGGTGTGAGTGACGTGAGTATTCCGAAGAGTGGTCACACGTGGGCCACCACGACCGACTCCGGACTCGCGGGGGCCTTCCGGAAAGGCGTGAGGAACGTGTGCTTACCGAAGAGAGGGGACACCTGTGCGACCACCACTTACTCGACCCTCTACGGGAACTTCCGAAACCCCGTGACCGACGTGCACATCCCGAAGAGTGACGACACACACGCAACCACGAGTTACTCCAACCTCGAGGACGACTTCCGGAACGGCGTGTGTAGTGTCCTCATCCCGGCGAGTGGTGACACCTACGCGACCACGAGGTACTCACACTTCAACGCGGGTTTCGCAAAGGGTGTAAGTAGTGTGGGTATCCCGAAGAGCGGTCACACCTACTAGACCACGAACTACTCCAACCTCGGTGCACACTTTCAGAAAGGTGTGAGCGGCGTACGTATCCCGAAGAGTGGCGACACCTACGCGACCACGAGATCCTCACTCTTCAACGCGGCTTTCTCAAAAGGTGTGAGTGGTGTGAATTTCCCGAAGAGCGGTGATACCTACTGAACCACGAACTGCTCCAACCTCAAGGCCCATTTCCTAAAGGGTGTGACGACTGTGTGTTTGGCGGAGAGACACAGAAACTTTGAGCCTACAGAATGTTGGTTTAGGACGAATGGAGGCGTCGACGAAGGGACGTAGAGAGAAGGGAGTGGACCCCTAGACGGAACCGGAAAGAGGGGTCCTCCCAGTGCGGACGACCTTGAACAGACACCTGTTGTCCGTACAAAGACAGACACGAGTTCACAAAGGAGACTGACAGGCCGATAGACCGAATACAACGGTTGGACTTCTAACCGGGGACCCTCAAGAAAACCTGTTAAAAAAAGGAAACTTTAACAGTCGAACGATAAGTAGGACAGTGGACCTTTCTGTATCTCTCGTGGTTGTTCACAGTAGTGGAAGGACCCAGAGTTAAATCCAAACAAGAAATTGGAGTGGGAGTGAGGTTCCGACTCTTCTCAACTTAGGTCTCAACTCCTGTGCCCTCTCTTTCGTTCTACTGGTAGTCGTCTGTCCTTCCGTTCTCCCCTCCTCCGTCGTCACTCGATCTCTATCTTCTCGACAACACTCTGTCTCCTAAGGTACCGTCTAAATTTTGACGGTTCTTTCTCTTACAGATTGGGTTTCACTGGTACGGTGGGAGGTAGTTGACGACGAGAAACGGTTACCGAGTCCGTTCGGTCATCTCAAGGGGAGTGAGTGGACGGACGTAGGGACACCACTAGGAGTAGGACACCTGTAGACGATGGGTGCCAAAGACAGGAACGAGATCGACCTACTGGTCGACTCCGAACCGCTTTCTTTTAGGACAGGTACCTCTCCTTCGTCCAATTAGTGAGGACCTGAGTCAGGTCGTAATCATAGAAGTCCTGGTCTCTTATTTCTTGAAAGATCTTTCACAGTGACCCTTCCAGGATTCTTTTCCGTGTCAGGGAGATCCCCGTTTCTCGAGACTCACATACTTCTTCGAACCGCACATACTTCTCAGAATTCATCCACCACTAAACCCGGTTCTCCCATTGGTACAATAATAAACCGGACGTTCTACCCGTCGGAACACCCTTCACCCCTCAATCACCTCTCTGTGACTTCCTGTCTGTCTCCCGACCTTGTTTCGACGTCCCTCATAGTTCTTCACTTGTCTCGACTTTCCGACGGACAAAGTGGTACATTCTCTCCTCTACAGAGACAAGGAATGTGGTTTGGAGTGACGGACCACTCCCCGTCTTTGTTGGTTCCCCCCGTGTCACCTCTTCGGACACGGTCGAGAAAGGTCTAAAAAGGTCTGACCTTTTGGTTCAGGACCCGGAGATACGGAACCCGAGATATACCGAACTACGTTCCTTGTCTACGAAGATTTGAGATAATATACTTTACATGTATTTTCCGTTGGAACCATTTTTATTCATATTTAATTACGTATATTTATAAGTTCGTATTGAACGTGGATAGAAAACCCATCTACTCCAGATCAATTGGGGGCTAAAATATAGTTTTATGGATATCCGGATTTTGGTAAATCTATTTTGACAGAAACTCCATTTTCGACCTGTAGTCACCTAATGACTGGACTACCCCTTTGCGTAAATAAGAACCTTAGTATCATTGGTCGTTCTTTTCCTTGAGTCTTTATTTGACTTAAGACTCTGTCCTACCCCCGGACTGACACATTTCCTAGGAATGGGTCACTGTGGTTTACCACCATTAAGAGATCGTAGTGAACGAACATGTCGAAGGAAACAGACACTAGGTCTTCGAAGGTAAGACAGAACCACTTCATGTACCGTTGTAGGAGTTTTCTATGACCGTGGATTTTGTTCGGTAGCGACACCAAAGTCCCCTTAAGTGGGAGTACTCGGGGTCCTACTCGACCGTCGTTGTTTTTTGTACACAGCACCACCCCGGCTCTCTCGAGTGGTTCTCGACAATGTTACCCTGTCCTTTCACGTTGTTTGCCTCCGACTACTCCCCCTACGGTCCGGTTCCCCGACGGGTGTCAGTCCCTCGGGGTGAGTGGAACCCAGACCGACAGTCCTCGTACCGACGGTAGCACCCCCGTGCCCCTACGATTCTCCCACCTCTCTCTGACTACACTCGACTCGGATACGTGACACACTGGAACAGGTCTATTCCGGGGTTAGTCTCGACGATTGTTTTAAGTTGCGTATTGTGAAAGGTTTCGACTCGAAGACAGGGGAAGAGGAGTCCTCTGTTCCTAAGGTAGAGAGGAGTACGACCTGGGCGGATCGGTCCGACGGTCTGACAATTCCCTCACATACAGAAGAAAGAAAAAGAGTGAAGGAAGGAGAGAGTCGGGAGGATGGTGTACTGATCGGGGAGTCAGGACTGAAAGTTCGATAGGGACCTTCGGGGTGACGGTGAGAGAACGGGGACTCCAGTCCCAAGAAATATATATGTATATATACATATATATGTGTTAAAATAAATAAATAAAAACCGAGGAGACTCAGAAACGACGACGTACCCGAAAAGAGATCAACGTTGGGGTACCTGACATCGGGTGGTCCGAGGAGACGGATATCTTAGGAGATCCGTTATTATGACCTCACCCAACGGTAAGGAAAGAGGTCACCTAGAAGGACTGGGTCCCTAGCTTGGGTCCAGAGGACGTAACGTTCGTCTAAGAAATGACAGACTCGGTGATCCTTCGGATATATATATATATTAAAATAAATAAAAACCGACACGACCCAGAGACAACGACGTACCCGAAGATCAACGTCTCTCATCCCTGATGAGAGGTCAACACGTACCCGAAGAGTGACTTCACCGAAGAGAAGCCATCAACGTCGTACACCGGAGTCGTCAACGTCGAGGACCGGAGATCCCGTGTCCGAGTCATCAACACCACGTACCTGAGTCAACGAGACGTCATACACCCAAGAAGGGTTGGGTCCCTAGCTTGGACACAGAGGACGTAACCGTCCGTGTAAGAAATGGTGACTCGGTGGTCCCTTCGGGACGTCTTCCTCTAACTCGAGTCCCAAGAATTTCTTTTTGAGGTTTATGTGCAGTGAAAGTGAACATTTGTCTGAACGAGAGTCTCTTTCTCTTTCTGGTTCGACCACCTTACGTACTACCTCCGGTGGGGGAGGTTACGACCCTCTCTCCCACGAAAGACTCTCGTGTCCGACTCTCGAGACCTGACCCCCACTCGTTTCTCTCATCGTCCGTTTCCCGTACCGGGTATGGGTCGGGTTTCTACCCGGGGTCGACCCGCCACCCCCCTCCTCACCCACAGTATCGGACAAACAAGGGGTTCTCTCCCGTTCCCCTGTCCCAGGGACCTTGTTAAATTTAGCGGGGTTTAAAGGAATAGTGGGTGTTACTCGACAGTCAATTGTTACACGACACGAATCAACGAATCAACACAGGGTGAGAGACGCTGGGGGTACCTGACATCGGACGGTCCGAGGAGGTAGGTACCCCTGAGAGGTGTGTTCTTATGACCTCACCCAACGGTACGGGAGGAGGTCCCCTAGAAGGGTTGGATCCCTAGCTTGGACCCAGAGGGTGTAACGACCGTCTAAGAAATGGCAGACTCGGTGGTCTCTTCGTCTTTATCATCTTACTACCCCCTTTTTATCGAACTGTTTACTGTTTTTGTCAGTTGAACTTTACAGGAACGTGGTTAATTTCCTCATGTAAAAATAAAATTTCTTTGTGGTAGTTGACAGTCACTAATCTCGTTTTAATTATGATTAGTGAACGTTCATCGATACATTGATTGGAGGTTCAACCCTATTTTTCGAATGTTGTTTGGTTATTAAGGAGGGGTTTAACCGTTTCGGTCTACTTATGTTTTAGTAAAGAATCTTTCGTGGATTCTCAACGGGTTCGTCACTCTTGTTCTCCCTGATTTCAAGTCCTCTATTGGTACCTATTAATTAAATTACAAGAAAAAAACCTGTTGAGTTCCGTGTCCCTTGTCCGACTCTTAATGTCAAACAGGACTCGTCTTCAGATTTCGTCAGACTCTTCCGACATCATTGTTCTAGTCTCTGTACTCTACAGAGTTCGTGTACCAACAGAAAAGGAGAGTACCATATATACTTGAAGACTTCGATTTTTCCGGGTTTTTAATTTGACTTTCATACTTTTCGTCTCGAGTCCCTTGAGTACACTACTATGTTTTGAATTCTCAATTCCTTGGAAATTCCCTTCTTCAGACCACTTGTTTGATCCAAAAGTCTACTTTCGGTTCTTTATTAGTTTCCGTCGACTATGGAATGGTTTTGTTTTGGGTTGGACGTGAGGTAAGTCATGGACGGACTTAATTCCCCCGGTTGAAGGTAAAATAGTTGGATCGCTTCTTTCCCACTTTGAAAAGGTCCCCTTGTATATTAGAAGTCCTCATAGACATTAAAATTTCTAAGATTTTATACTTAATTTAATTGTAAATTAACATCTATGACGTCCTAATAAATATAAAGATCGTAAATTGATTTTTATTTATGTAACGGTTCTTTATCCTGGTATTCTTGTTTAGAGTTTTTCTTCTTTTTGTTGTGTTTTGTCTTGGTTTATTCGTTAAATGTATAAACTCAATTGTTTGATTCTGTAATTTTATATTAATTATACAATTTCTTTTATCACTTTCTCTACCTTTTTTATGTACTTTTCTACCGTATAAAGAGATCCGTTAATTATAGACATAGTCTTATCTTAGTTTTCCTATAAGAAATTGACTTTGCAGCTTTCACTCGAGTTATTTACCACAATTGTCCTCTATCTCCAAGGGAGTATCGTGTCAACTATTTCTTAGACGGACGTTACGTCCTCTGGTCCCAAACTAAAGACCCAGCCCTTCTAGGGGACCTCTTCCCTTACCGTTGGGTGAGGTCATAAGAACGGGTCTCTTAGGGTGCCTGTCTCCTCGTACCGCCCGATGTCTGGTACCCCAGTATTTCTCAGCCTGTGCTGAATCGTTGATTTGGTGGTGGCTGTCCTCTCATTGTGTTTTCAGTCTTAAAACTTAACCTACTGTACAACTATGTTTTATGGTATTTATTTTCGGGTCTGTAATTTTTTGTTTTTTCACCTTTTTGTCTTTTCTGGTTATTCTCTGTATACTTTGTGAGATTGACTTCTAGATACGTCTCTTGTCTAGACTTGTTTGCAAATGTTCTAAAAGATTTATATTCTCCTTCCATAATTGGTTGTCTAAATTCTTCGGGATTCTTATAGTTCGTTCTCTTTATGTACTTTCTTTCTTAATATACTTCTTTTGAGCATATTATTTTTTTCTTTTTAATATACTTCCGTGTTGTATCAAATGACTACTTTTGGTTTCTTTTTCTCTTTTGAAATGTTGACCGTACCCCCTCTTTCTCATTCCTCCTCTATATCATGGAAGTTTCCTCGTCATTCTTCTCAGTCTTGATCTCGATTGAAGTCCCCCTTTTTACCGTCTTTGACCTTTTTATCCTATTTTTAGAATCCGTGGTGTTATTGGTAAACGTACTCAATAAAATGCTGTCCTCCAGGACCATTCCTTGTGTATTGGTTGTTCGGTGGTGGTTGGTCTTCTCAAGCCTTTTCCGGTTTTCCTCTACAGTGTACACAGTCCTAGGAGAAACGTCCTTAGGTAAAACCGATTCGTTACGTACACGGTGGTCCTTCCCGGGACTCAGTCTTACTGACCGGTTTCTGTTGGGCCTTCGATTAGGGTGGGTATTTTGGGCTCTGACGTCCGGTACACCGGTTCGTAAAGAGGACCCAAGGGAATGGGATGACGAGAGACGGACCCAAGGGGAAGAGTCATTTTAGAGAACATTTCAGAGTCATTTCAGAGTCCTACACACAGAGGAACCTGTTAAGTAAAGACTCACAGTCTGTTCTCGGGTGAGAGCCGGAGACCTTCCCCAGGGGAAAGGACGTTGTTTTGGTATTCCACTTTACGACTCCCGATGACCGGTGTACTACAGTCTTACAGAAGGGATAAATGACGACCAGTGTTCTCTACTTCACTTGGATTACCACCCTGTCTCGACCCTACAGGGGATCTCTACCCTACAGGTAAGGGAACCGCCTTCACGAGTCATCCCGAGGACGGTTTCGAACTGGACTAAGATACGACGGGACCCTGAGTCGGAGACCAAATGTCTCCTGGAACCCTACCTCCCTGGCCAATTTCCGTGGTGTTACCTCGTCGGTCGTGACTAGGTCTTCCACCCGACAAAGGACCAAAAGAGACGTTTAATCACAGTGTGCCCTTTCTCCTCCGACCCTTTCCTCTAACAAGACCTACTTTTTTCTCAATTCACCGGTTGTCGGTTCACGTCACCCTCAGGGACTACTGTACGATCGTACTTGTTTTCTCCTTAGTTTCCCCCTCAACCCCCCACTCTCATCCCGCTGACGACGGGTGTACCACTCACTTAGCACCAGGGACCCAGTCCCTTCTTTTACAGAAAGAGTTCTCTACGTGTCACTTGGTAAACCCCTCTTGTCCCGAACACTTCACTGAAAGATCATAAAATTACTTTTGCTTTCTCTCTTCCTTTCTCCCCCTCCCTCCTTCTCTCTCACTCCCTCCCTTTGTTCGTGTATTCCGTTCGACCTCCGGTGACGATTGGGACCCTCCACCCATGACCCGAACCAATCTGATAAGATGAACAGGTAAACGAACTGTCACCAGTTTCAATTTTCCCTTTTGTCAAACCATCAAGGAATCATTCATTTGTATCAATAGTAGTCCGGGTCATCAAGGTGAGGACTCATATACGAGTCTTCTTAACTTTTGTACAAAAGTGTTTTTGAACAGGTGGTTTTTTTTTCTTTCTTTGGACAGGTGGTTTTCTTTGTTGTTGTTGTTGTTGTTGTTGAACAGGTGGGTCCACTTAATTCACGTCTTGTTAAGTATTAGAGGTTTTCCACCTTTGTTGGGTTCACAGATAGTTGTCTTCTCACCTTTTGGTTGGTACCAGATCTGTTTCTACCTTGTAATAAACCGGCATTTCCCCTTACTTTATGACTAGGTGAGATGGTACACCCACTTGGACCACAGTACTACGGTTCACTTTTTTTGTCTGTGTTATCCGGTGTATGACGTACTAGTTGGGAATTACAAGTGACCTTCCTGACTACGACTTCGACTTCGAGGTTATAAAACCGGTGGACTACGTTTCTCGACTGAGTGACCGTTTCTGAGACTACGACCCTTGCTAACTCCCGTTCTCCTCTTCCCCCGCTGTCTACCAACCTACCGTAGTGGTTGAGTTACCTGTACTCAAACTCGTGTGAGGTCCTCTACCATTTTCCGTCCCTTCGGACCACACGACGTCAACTACCTCAGCGTTCCTCAGTCTGTGCTGACTCGTTGACTTGTTGTTGTTGTTGATGACGTACTAAGATAAATATACTACGTTCTATTCTAAAGTGTTCTCGGAAGAGCTAGCTCGAAACTCTAATACTGATTTTTGAGAAAAGGAGGTTAATTTTATTTATTTAATTTAAATTTTTATAAATTCCATAACACTCTTTTTCTCTTTTAGAGAAAAGGAAAGTGGAAGAACCCGTCAAACGATTCGAGGGTGGGGTGACTGGAGGGTATAGTCCCGGGGAGAGAGGACCCGGTGATTTGGGTGCCGGGTTCAGGGTGAATAACTTCAGAGTGTAAGACCCCGGTCCATGGTCTGTCGATCCTGTCAGGGACACAGGACGTCGGACTCTTTGGTAAGTTTGATCGGTGGTGGTTCCCTGGAACCCCTGTGATCGATGGGGATAGTCCACGCGGAAGGGTACCGTGAGTGGGGAAGAAGACGGACAGTAGAGAGGTCTCACGGTGACAAGACATCGAGTGATATTTCTTTTAGAAATTTAGAATATTTTGTATACTGTATAGGTCTCTCAGTATCCATCTAGGTCCCTCAGTCTCTCGGTCCCCGACCCTAACCCACCCCACCCCACCCCACTGACGAAGTACTCCTGTCTCAAAGAAAAGCCCCACTAGTTTCACAAACCTTCAACGATGACCACTGCCAACGTCACAACGTTGAATTACAGTGACAGTTCCCTAGGAGAAAATGGTACAAGTGACCCTTTAGTGGTAGTAAGTGACTCTCCGGACGTGTTCGACTTCCACACACGCACACACACATACATACATTATGACTATAATCGTTCCCAAAAGTCTGATCACGGTTTAACAAAAGTTTGTGTAGTGTTCGAATAAAAAAAGAGATAGTACTGGCATGACGGTCCAGTGGTAGGTAAAACTTTTTGTGTCTTTTTGACTTTCCTTCTCCACAAAAGAGATTAGGGTATAGGGTTGTTCTCTCTTCTGTGAACTTGACAGTGACGGGTTCTCTTTGTGCCTGTCAAGTGACCACCTACCTCTGGCTACGAATTCAAGTCATGGTGTTCCGCGTAGTCTCCACGGTCGGTCGTTCGACCAATGTGTGTCGTCGCAGATAGGAACCCTGGATCGTGGGGTGACCGTCGTATCAAAGTTTAGGACCTTTCTTTGTACTGTTCGGGACACGAGTGTCTAGGACACACACACACACACACACACACACACACACACACACACACACACACACACAATCAACGAGTCAGCACAGGCTGAGACGGTGGGGTACTTGATATCGGGCGGTCCGAGGAGATACGTACCTTAAGAGGTCCGTTCTTGTGACCTCACCTAACGGTAAGGGAAGAGGTCTCCTAGAAGGGCTGGGTCCCTAACTTGGTCCCAGAGGACGTAGTGTCCGTCTAAGAAATGGCAAACTCGACGTCGTTTCAGGAAAAGTGTCTGGGATTGCGGGATTTTCGAGGCCCATCCTTGTCACACTGGAAGAGTTCGTCCTTACCTTCTTTTCTATACCTTCCTCGAACGTCTTGACCTCCCGCCGAAGAGGACTCTGTGAAACCGGAGAGGTCTCATCCCCTCTTCGACTTCCTACTAAGATCCGGGGCCCCGAGTCCAAAGGGACTCTATCCTGTGGTCCATACGTCCACTCCCGGAGAGTCTATCGTCGTGAACCCCGTTCCTCGACCCTTCCAGGATCCTCAGACCCCTTAGGCGATCGGGGAAGGTCCGACGAGGTGGGGTGTCTCCCCTCCGTCTGAGAGACAGTGATCGACTCGGACCGACCCCCGGTGCCCTACCTTTCTCCACCTTTGCACCCAGGGTCTCCCTCTTCGTCTCCCGAAGTCACGACTACAGAAGACTTCTGGTGCTCTACCCCGATAAAGGGGTCTTTTTCTTTTGTCTTTGTTTGTGGTCCCTTCCGTACGTCGTCAGGGTGACTCCCGCCCAGTCCCTTAACCCCGAAACAGCAGGTGGCTCTTCTTGCGTGCCCCGGTGATCTCAACCGGGGGAAGACGGGACGACCTTGAAGGAGACCCGAAACCATCAAGTTCTGGGGTTCACGGAGGTGAGTCACGGTCCGTCGGAAGGACCTCTAGGCACAGTGGACGGTCGGTGGGTTCCTTTTCCGGACTCCTGGTCAGACTCTCGACGAGCCCCGGTCGTTTCCGGAGACCCTCGTTGGACCGTTGGGCCCAGAGGTCCGAGACGAGAAACGCCCCCACCCTCACCCCTTGTCTCTCTACGGTGGGCGAGGGTCGGGAAGTACCTCACGGACAGAGTGAGTACACCTCCTCGAACGGGAGAAGACGAAGTGCGATCGGGTCTCACCGAGAACGGAAACGTGACCGACAACGGAGACCGGGGTTGCTAGAAGGTGGAGGCAAGTCAAAGAGACTTTCCAACGGAAGATTGGTGTGACGAATTTGGGCGTGGGCTGGAGAGAAGAGATAAATACGGGGCGTCGTGAATCGTGACCAATTGTATGAGACACTAAGAAAAGACAAACGAATAAAAATTTTAATTGAATAAATAAAATTAACCTCCGATTAATAAAACGTTATGACATCACCAAAACCGGTATGTAACTGAGACACTAAGAATTAGTGTTTGCAACTGACAAAGAACGGGTAAAGAACGGTGATCTTAGAGTGGGGAGGGGGGGTGGGGCGGGGGTCGTCCTGAAACGCCCAAAACAAGGGGTTCCAACCTAGACGTCACGGGCGACGTCGGACCAGGGGCCCTCACGGACCGGCGACAGACCCCCGCCCTCCCGACCGTGGCGATGGAGACAGGTCTCGGGTCGTGCGAAACGGCGAGCCGGAGACCGAAGGAGAAGAGCGTGGAAGAGGCGCGCACGAGCCGGGGCGATTGTAGGGAGTGGTGAGTCCCTGTGTTGAGGGGTGGGGGGCTCTTGGCGTCCCCGAGGCAGGCCCCTGGGAGCCCCCGAGTGCGAGCGTCTGCCAACCAACCCACAGGGACCCGCCCTCACGGCGCTGGACTGCGTCTCCGCGTTTTAGGTTTGAATGGGCGCAGCGCTCCGAGAGGCTCGTCGGGATCTCAATCGCCGCTTGGCGTCAGTCTTCTCTCTTTGGCTCTCCTTCCCCCTCCCTTCGGGGCTCCCGAACAAACAGTCGAGAGGCGCGAGCGGTGGAGGGTCCCGCAGGGATTGGTGGACGACTCTGGACCGAGCGCCCGAAGACTCGGCAGGAAGGCAAGGGGGGGCGGGTGGCGCGGGGGCAGGGAGTGAACCTCTTTCGGGCTCCGGTTCCGGTGGTGGAGGATCGTCGGGAGGTCCCGTGGTGGGAGTCCCCCGCTGCCCCGAACTGAAATGGAGACCCACGCCACGCCCTCCGCGCAGGACGTGTCGTCAGGCAGACAAGTCGTGGTTGAACGGCCCAGGGCCCCGGGATCGTCCCGGCCCCGTCGCGCCTCACCCTACCCCGCACCACCCCCCCGTGCCTCGTACGCGCCGTGTCGTCCTCCCTTCGGGCCGGGGCGTAGGTGGGAGCCGCACGAGGCGCCCCCAGACCGAACCGAAGAACACAGGGGGTCCCGTGAAGGCGAAAGTCACACCCGACGAATCTCTGGAACCCCCAGCGTCGGTCAGGTTCTGGGGGTCCCCCGTCCCCTCCCCCGTCACAATCGGTGCGTGGAGGGTACAGAGCTCTGACGTCCCGAAATGAAAAACAGGCAGACAGGTAGGCAGGTAGTCAGGTAGGCAGGTAGTCAGGTAGGTAGACCCCGAGTGTCTTAGGGACTCCCCCGTCAGTCGTGGTTCACCGACTCGGTGTCGTAGGGTCATTCCCTTGTCGGGTAAACTCCGTCTTCCCACTTCGATTCTTTCACCCCCGTCACTCTCCCCTAAACCCCTCTGGTCACCCGTCTCTGTCTCCTCATCCCTTCTCGATGACGTACGAAACCAGAAAGGGACCCAGGGGGTCCCGGAACCTTAGACGTAAAAGGGTGTCCTGACCCCAACCTTAGGTGCCGACTTACGTGTACGGACGGGAACCAGTACTACTCAAGGAGGGTTTCAGCTCTTATCCTTTTTCCGACACCTTCTTTTAGGTGTCGTTTTTTGTGGTCCTGATGGACAAGACAGAGAGGACCGGGACCAGTAACCCTTAATTCGTATTTCACCCCTGGGAAGGAAGGTGTTCGTCTCGTGTCCTGACGTCGTTCTTCGGGAGGGATACGACTACGAAGGTTCTGTCGACGACGGACTGGGACGAAATCCTCCTTTCGACCCTAGGGGGCTGAGCCCACGAAGACCGGAGTCCCTCGTCCCAAGAGTCCTCCAGTTTACGTCGTATCGAAGTCCCGGGGCAGGAACCTAGTCTCCGTCCCTCCAGGGGACACCGGGGACCAACGTCCAAGACTACGGGTGAGAACAGAAGAGTGGTCCTCAGACCGATCTATTCGGACCTGGACCAGAAATCTCCATATTACCCCACTTCCCATCGGGGAATTTTCTATACACGTACGGGATTGAAGGTCTTGGACACTTACAACTCAAAAGACCCTTTACCCAGAACACGTCTACACTACTTTAATTCTTAGAGTTGTACTCTAGTAAGACCTACTAAGTCAAGTCAGCGAGTCAGCACAGGTTGAGAACCGCTGGGGTACTAAACGTCGTGAGGTCCGGAGGGACAGGTAGTGGTTGAGGGTCTCAAGTGAGTTTGAGTGCAGGTGGCTCAACCACTACGGTAGGTCGGTAGAGTAGGAGACAACAGGGGAAGAGGAGGACGGGGGTTAGGGAGGGTCGTAGTCTCAGAAAAGGTTACTCAGTTGAGAAGCGTACTCCAACGGTTTCATGACCTCAAAGTCGAAATAGTAGTCAGTAAGGCTTCTTATGGGTCCCGATTAGAGGAAATCTTACCTGACCAACCTAGAGGAACGTCAGGTTCCCTGAGAGTTCTCAGAAGAGGTTGTGGTGTCAAGTTTTCATAGTTAAGAAGCCGCGAGTCGAAAGAAGTGTCAGGTTGAGAGTGTAGGTATGTACTGATGACCTTTTTGGTATAGGAACTGATATACCTGGAAACAACCGTTTCATTACAGAGACGAAAACTTATACGATAGATCCAACCAGTATTGAAAAGAAGATTCCTCATTCGCAGAAAATTAAAGTACCGACGTCAGTGGTAGACGTCACTAGAACCTCGGGTCTTTTTAGTTTCAGACTGTGACAAAGGTGACAAAGGGGTAGATAAACGGTACTTCACTACCCTGGCCTACGGTACTAGAAACAAAAGACTTACAACTCGAAATTCGGTTGTAAAAGTGAGAGGAGAAAGTGAAAGTAGTTCTCCGGGAAATCAAGAAGAAGTGAAAGACGGTATTCCCACCACAGTAGACGTATAGACTCCAATAACTATAAAGACGACCCTTAGAACTAAGGTCGAACACGAAGAAGGTCGGGTCGTAAAGAGTACTACATAAGGTGTATATTCACGTTATTCGTCCCACTGTTATATGTCGGAACTGCATGAGGAAAAGGATAAACATTGGTCAGACAACAAGGTACAGGTCAAGATTGACAACGAAGGACTGAACGTATATCCAAAAAGTTCTCCGTCCAGTGGTCAAGGGTAGAGAAAGTCTTAAAAGGTGTCAAATAACACTAGGTGTGTTAGTTTCCGTAACCGTATCAGTCATTTCGTCTTTATCTACAAAAAGACCTTGAGAGAACGAAAAAGGTACTAGGTCGTCTACAACCGTTAAACTAGAGACCAAGGAGACAGAAAAGATTTCGGTCGAACTTGTAGACCTTCAAGTGTCAAGTGCATAACGACTTCGGACCGAACCTCTTAAAACTCGTAATGAAATGATCGCACACTCTACTCACATTAACACGCCATCAAACTCGTCAAAAACCGTAACGGAAAGAAACCCTAACCTTACTTTTGACTGGAAAAGGTCAGGACACCGGTGACGACTCAAAAGGTTTAAACGACCGTATAACTCACGTCGTGAAAGTGTCGTAGTAGAAAGTCCTAAACTTTGTCGAGTTGACCTTAAGGTAGTGGAGGTGATCGAAACAAACATCACTACGAAAGATTCCGGGTAAACTGAAGTGTAAGGTCCTACAGACCGAGATCCAGTCACTAGTGTGGTAGCACTAATAGAACCAGCACTTCTAGAAAAAACATGTCAAGAAGACACATAAAAACGGTGGAGAAGAATTATAGAAGACGAAGACAATCCAGGTATGGTAAAGACAGGAAATAGCTCAGGTAGAAACGTACTTTAGTCCACTTGGGATTTAGGTTACTGTTCACACGAATATTCTCTGTCTTCTCCTCTCTCTCTGTGTGTGTCTTCTCTTCGGTGTACTTCTGTTTGTGTCTCTGACCTCCCTACGTTGGTGTTCGGTTCCCTACGGACCTCGGGGTGTTTTACTTTCTCTGTTCCTTGGACCTCGGAAACCTCCCTCGTGCCGGGATGACCGTGGAACTAAACCCCGAAGACCGGAGTTCTCGGTCCTTTTATTTAAGGAGAACAAAATTCGGTGGACTAAACACCAATAAATAAAAACCTAGGTATCCTTTGAGTAGGTGATCCCTTACCTAACTCGGTCAACTACGTTCCCCGACCTGCAAACATAGGGTGTAATCGTTGATCATTACCCTACACACGATTCGAGTTGGAACCCCTTCCGTCGAAAATACCAAAACCCGTTAAGAATCTCTCGGAACCGTAGGTTGTAAGTGTCTTCCTACCTCACTTTCGGACTCCACCCCGCCCTCGGAGAGCCTCACGTGGGGTGTAGGCGGTGTGACACCTTAACGACTCACAGGAGTCGTACATAGTCCTCTAAGTAAAGGGAGATCTTAAAAAGGTCAAAAACAAAAAAACTCCGAAAAAATAAAAAAAGAATGAGTTTTTACGAAGTAAAAATAAATCTAAAAAAATTTATCTTTTAAAATATAATGTCATTAACAGAAACATAAATTTTTTTAGAAAGACGTTTCTTTTGAGTCCGGGTGTTTCTCCTACGATGTTCCTTCCTTTTAATACTCGGTTAGAGAGAATATTTGTGTTTTCGTTTTTAAGATTTATTTTATAATCGTTTAACTTAGGTATTTGATAAACTCTAGTAAATTCAAATCTTTTTCATCCTTTCGTTAGTTATTTTAGTCGGTATAATTATTTTATTTCCTCTTTTTGGTACACTAGTAATAAAACGGTTTAATTTTTTTTTTTGTTTTTTTCTCTAAAACTATCTTAAATTATTGGTAAGTAAAAATTTTTTCTGAAAAGTCCCACCCCTCGTTAGGTCGTTATCTTCTCTGAAGGAATTACAGGACAAATCGAAAGACTGAGACAAGAACACGAAAGTTGTGAAAGTGTTGTTAGAAGATGAGTTATTCCTTTCCCGCGAACTAAGACAGTACCTGTGTAAATCGTGCGTACCTGGGTGGTATCCGAGTCGATTGTACAAAGAAGTAAAATCTGTTGAAGTACTCTTGAAATCCAGAGTGTCGTGCTTGCGGGGATTCAGACGGACCCGTGTGTGGTGTGTACCTAAAACCACGAAAGGGTTGGAAGAACCATATTTGTTAAGATAATGGTCCCCAAACTCTGTCGGACCAAAACAATCTCCGACATAACATCCGTGGTAGTACTTACGGAGATCTACGGCAGGGGTCTTCCAAAGGGTCAAAAAAAATTTAGTTCTTAAAGTTTGTGTACGGGTCGGATCTCTTTCAGTACATTGTCTTTAGACACCTACGTGGGCCGTCGAGGTCTTCGTTAGGTGGGTCCGGATAGGATGAGGTAGAGAGGAGGTAGGTGGAGAGGAATAACACCGTCCTCACTCGCCCCGCCCACGTCCGTCTCTGTCCCGGGACTTCCGTCGTTCGGGACTAAGTCGGTGAGACGTCACTCAGGGTCCCTAGGGTCGCCCCTTCCCCGGACCTTTTCACCAGGTCCCACTTCGGTTCGGAGTCCTTCCTCCCTCCCGGGTTCGGTCACCACCCTCCACCGGACCCCCCACACACCTCGGAACTCACCACAGGAGGTTTGAGGCCTGTGATTCCCTCACTGTCTGTTTCCGGTTTGGACTACCATTCGTTAATGTAAATCTTACGTATTTGTTGTTCCTCTTTTCCCTTGGGAATGTGGCAACCACCCTTACGTTAGATCATCTCGGTGATACCTCTTGTCACGCCTCTAAGGAATTTTTTGACCTTGATCTGGACGTTATGTTGGGACCTAAGGGTGACGACCCGTATGTGTGACTCCTTTGGTCTTAACTTTCTCTGTGCACATGGGGTTACAAGTGGCGTCGTGACAAATGTTATCGGTCCTGTACCTTCGTTGGTTTACAGGTAGCCGTCTACTTACCCATTCTTTCGACACCATGTGTTACCTTACAATGAGTCGATAATTTTTCTTGTGTAAACTTAGTCAAGACTACTCCACCTGCTTTGACCTCGGATAATACGTCTCACTTCATTCAGTCTTTCTTTTTGTGGTTATGTCATATAATTGCGTATAAATACCTTAAATACGTCAGGTACCCCAACGTCTCCACCTGTACTGACTCGTTGACTTGACTTGACTACCTTAAATCTTTCTGCCATTTCTACTTGGAAATGTGTTCTGTCGTTCTCTGTGTCTATATTTCTTCTCTGAGACAACAAAAATCTGAGACACCCTCTTTCGTCCCCATCCTACTAAACTCTCCTATCGTAACTTTGTACATATAATGGTATACACTATTAAATACTATAATGGTATACACTATTAAATACACTATAGTGTACACTATAATGGTATACACTATTTCCTTTACCGTTGGGTGAGATCATAAGAACGGATCCTTTAGGGTACCTGTTTCAGACTCGGACCACCCGCTGTCAGGTGTCCCATCGTCTCAACCTGTGTTGAATTGTTGACTCGTGTATGGTATACACTTTATCTACTGGTCAGGTTCAAACTACGTATTTTGTCCCGTGAGTTTCGGTCACGTGACCCTGTTGGGTCTCCCTACCCTCCCCCTCCCTCCATCCTCACCCCAAACCCTACTCCCTGTGTACATGTAGGTACCGACTAAGTACAGTTACATGCCGTTTTTGGTGGTGTTATAACATTTCATTAATCGGGGGTTAATTTTATGTATTAATTTTCTTGTTCCAGGATGACGCCTCGTGTCTCTTGATATGAGTTATAGGACCCTATCTAGTATGACCTTTTCTTATATTTTTTCTTACATATGTACACATATTGACTCAGTGAAACGACCTGTTGTCTCTAACCGTGTTGTGACATTTAGTCGATATGAAGTTATTTTTTAAGTTTTTATTTCACCTTTTTTTTTTCTTACTTCCACTTTATTCATGGAAAACTCTGTCTACTTTCGATTCTTTTAAGTGGTTATCTAGACGTGATTTTCTTACGATTTCTTATAGAAAGGTGTACTTCTTTATACTATCATCTCCCTTTAGAACCAGAAACCCATGTCTACTCCTTGTGGTCTTTGCCATTTATACCCACATTTGTAAATTTGTACCTGTACTTAAACTCGTTTGAGGTTCTCTATCACCTCCTGTCTCCTCGGACCGTACGACGTTCGGTACCCCAGCGGTTCTCAGCTTTGTTGAATCACTGACTTGTCGTTGTTTTCTGTAAATTTGTAATTTTTTTTATGAACAAACGAGAATTAAAGAAATAATATGTATACTGATAATTTTCAACATCATACCCCACCCTCCACCCTCCCCCCAAGTCCTAACCCTTGAGTACATGTGGGCACCGCCTAAGTACATTTACATACCGTTTTGGTTATGTCATAACATTTCATTTTATTTCATTTTTATTTTTCAATTTTTTTTTCAACATTATCGTTCATATAACATTCCAAATATTAGGTACATCTATATTATATGTACCATTGATGTCGTATTTTCTACCCCATCTCGCCCTTACTCCCGAGTCCTACCTCCCCTGTGGATACCGGCTAAGTATAAATACGTACCGTCTGTTGTAGTGTTATAACATTTAATATAACATCTTTACAGGCATGTAAATACACTTCACCATGTTACAATTGGTGTTAGTCCGTCACTTTTTAATTTCTATAGGTTATTCAAGGGATGTCTTCTCGTAAGTTCACCCCTTGAAGGTTTCTACACTTACATATAAGTGTACAGGTTAGTACATTCAATCGAGTGCAAAGACCACATGTGACAGTACACACTCGTGGGAGATGTTCACCTACATGAAACCACATGAAATGACATGTCATTACATACCTCATGTCATAGACATAAAGTTCGGGTCCTACGGGTCTGAGTTAGTATTTTCGTCACCGCTACATCGGCCATGACTCTTCACGGTTCACTATTGCTACCTTTGTTTTCACTTTTATTACCTCTCTCCCTCGTTCCACTCTCCACCATCTGTAGTGAACAAGAATATTGTACTGAGTAAGTGGGTAACCGTACTAAGATTTCGTAATACTGTTTTAGTACCTTGTACACTTCAGTCAACACAGCTACTACACTTGTTATTATACCGTCTTCACACTTTTTCACTACCTCCTCGATCTCTTTCTCTTTATAGAGTCACACACTTACGTTCTAGTCGTAGTCATTCAGGTGAGTCGAATTACGACTAAGTTCTCTTTCCACTGTCGGACCTCCCTATTTCACCCCTCCCTCCACCCTCCTCTAAAGTCTTACCTCCCCTGTGTACATATGGATACCGGTTAAGTATAAATACGTACCGTTTTTGGTACTATTGTGAAGTTTCATTAATAGAAGGTTAATTTTATTTATTTATTTTTGTCTCTTTCGATTTTCGGAAATACTTTAATAATGTCCGTCCTTTTTTCCCTTGTATTCCTGTTTTTAACTACTTGTCTGTCACGATACATAACTTACAAACATTTGCGGGGTGGTTAAGTGGATAATTTAAGATTGGGGGTTTCGTTACTCTAAACCTCCACCCCGGAAACCCTTCACTAATCGGGTGCTCCCACCTTGGGATTGATTTCTCACTGAAATATTTTCCCTGTGGTCTCTCAAGGGAGTAGGAGAAACATGGTACTCTCTTCTACCGATCAACTATTTTGATCTGTTTTTAGTCATTATATGTCTTGTCGTAATACTTTAATAGTCAGTGTCATATTCTACTTGATATTGTCCGAAGGACCCACCGTGATCACCATTTCTTGGACGGACGGTTACGTCCTCTGATTCTCCACGTCCAAGCTAGGGACCCAGCCCTTCTAAGGGACCTCTTCCCGTACCCTCGGGTGACGTCATAAGAACGGACCTCCTAGGGGTGCCTGTGACCTCGGACCGCCCAATATCAGGTATCCCAACGTTTCTCGGTCTGTGCTGACTTCGTTAAATTGTGCGTGTATTTCTCTTTAATTGGTTAAACGGTCGCTACCCAAAAGGTAGACGTTCAAATGAAAACGTTGAGTCGAAGCAACGTCCCTCTGGAAAACTAACCACCTTTCGTTTACTTCACTGCACTTTCAGCGAGTCAGCACAGGAAGAGGTCTCCTAGAAGGGTCGGGTCCCTAGCTTGGGTCCAGAGGGCGTAACGTCCATCTAAAAAAAAAAAAAAAAAAAAAAATGGTAGACGCGGTAGTCCCTTCGGTAGAAACGAAGGGCCACGCGGTCCGGAACCTTGTAGTTCAGGAATCACGAGTGGCGAATAACTATGTCATCGTTTCTCGGAGGAGAGCACGCAAAGAGTAGGTTAGTATAAGGAACATTTGTCGACGGATCTTGAAAGAACCCCGAAGGCCCTCGTGCCTCCTTTGGGTCCACCGTAAGCGTGTCTCCCGAGCCCTATCACGCGACGTGCCAAGGACCGACGCGACGACTCGGCTCAAGAAGTCTGGGAAGACTCGTCCTAAGCTCTCAGCAAATGTCTCAGCCTCTTTCATTCATCTGTCCGCCCCTGAAACGACCCCAGACCTGAGGCGTCAATGGTCCCCAGGGCCCACCCCCAGGGAATCGACCGGGTCGTTCCTCACCTCCACACCCCCTCCCAATTGTGTATGATCTGACCCTTAGGCCCACTCCGGCGTCTGTCGCCGTCCGAAGTCTCCCAGACTCCCTTCCCAAAGGAGTCACATCCCCAAGACTCCCCTCCTGGCGACCGACGGTCCCACCGACCACCCCCCCGGAAAACCAAACCCCCACGTCTCTCCCCACCGATTACCCATTTGAACACCCCCAGAGTCTTCCTTCCCGAGGGACGACTCACCCACTCCGGATGAAACCTCCGGTCTTCTCTCATGATGACCGACTCCCTCACCCCTCCTGCACTTCTCCCCCAGGGGGTACGACTTTGTACTCCGCTTGTACTCACCTCCCGATTACAGACGGGGGACACCACCTTCCTTCCCCGGCTCCCCTCCCCACCTAGCCCACCTGAGCACCTACACCAAACCTTTGGCAATCCCCTCCATGGTCGAGACGTCCCCCGCCCCGCCCCCCTCTCCGGCAACCACCGGCCTTCCCTCGAGACCGAGGGAAGACGCCCCCTCCGTTCTCCCCGTCAGAGATGTACCCACTCCATCACACTCTATCACGAACACCCTCCTGAGGGGCCACACCCCTCCACTCTCCCCTTCAGACTAAAGATTTGTACACCCCCGCGGGACGAAGGTCCCGGATCTCCTCTCGCGGCGGTTCACCGTCCCATCCCCTCACCTCAACTTCCCCCGCTCCTTCTCGGCGGACCGGTTCAGCCCACTCACTCGCCGCGACCTCGACGACACTAGACCACCTCCGACAAACGGCACCGTTTACCTAAACACCCCCAAGACCCACCCCCCCGGAGACCGCGTGACATAATCCTTGCCTCTCCAAGGTCCAGCGGTCTTAACGTCACTACCCTCCCCGCCCCGGGACCAGAGGTGTGTTTTATGTCCAAGAAGTGTGTTTTATGTCCAAGAAGTGCTCCCACGAAACATGTAAGTGGCCCTATGTGGTGTGGATTTAAATTTTCATAACATTAAAATGTACTATTCAAGAGAATGGTGTCCCCTTAAAATAAACTACATTTATTACTATTATATAGAAATTTATGACCCTTTAGGTACCTAACTCCTTTTTTTTTAGTGTTTCCCTGAATCTTTTATAAAGTTTGACTTATTACTTTTTTGTGTTGAATGGGTTTAATCACCCTCCGTCGATTTCTTCGTTATCCTCCTCTTACATAATGAGATTTAAGAATACAATCTTTTCTCACTCAACTGACTTCATTATTAACCCGATTCTTTCCTTCAACCACTATCTTTCGTTTAATACCTGTGCCATTTGGTTCGGTATACAAACTTTGACTCTTTCGGGATCTTTCTACTTAGTTCCTTTTTGTGTTTCTTACGATTTGTGGTTATAATCCTTACTTTCTCCCGATTGTGATGTCCAGTCTACATGTAATTTTTCTCTTATATTCCGATACTATCTTTTTTAATACGATTTTTTGTACTTTTTAAGGAACCCTTTTTCCGTTGAAGGATTTTGACTACGGTCTTTACATCTTTTACAAAACAAAACATTTATATATATATAACAAAATGTCTTAAAACACCGAACAAAACATTTATGTAAATAGTCTTTTCAAAGGATTTTGGTTGGTTTGTTTTGTCCAACCCCGTCACGAGGTTCGACGACGACACTCCCCGTCACCCCACCCGACACACCGGGTTTGTAATAAGAGAGGGGAAACGTACGTGTTCGGATAAGGGTGTGAAGTTTTCAGACACGTGTAGTGAATGAAAGGGTGGGAATCCAGGAGTTTTTACCACTACGGTGACCGCGACGACGCTCTGACCACGTCCACCTACCCACACTTACTCCTCGCGAGAGACGAGGAGGACCCGTAGGGTCTACTGACGCTTCTGGTTCTTAAGTTCCTACGACACGTCCGACGGGACCCGGGGGACCCGTCTATGGCTCACGACCCGTTCCAGAAGTCTTTCCTCGACCCCAGCTTCTAACGAAACCAGCTCAAACGGCTCATAAATTCGGCTTCGAACTAGGGGGCCGTTTATGGTCCGTTTCCCCCCGGGACCCTACAACAGACGGACGGGGTCCGGGGACTACGACTCAGTGTCCTATCTGGGTCAAAGGGACGTGTCGGGGTCTCTGCTCGTCACCAACCATCCCATCCACTCCGTTCTCGGAGTCCACTACAACCTCCTTATCCACTCCCTCGTCGTCCACTCCTCCCTCGGCGTCTACAACCTCCTTGTCCACTCCACCCTCAGAGTCCACTCCTCCCTCGGTGTCCACTAAAACCTCCTTGTCCACTCCACTCTCGTTGTCCATTCCTCCCTTGGAGTTCGCTCCTCCCTTGGAGTTCGCTCCTCCCGTGGAGTCTGCTCCTCCCTTGGAGTTCACTCTTACCTGGGTGTCCACTCCTCCCTCGACGTCCACTCTATCCTCTGCGTCCACTCCTCCCTCGACGTCCATACCTCCCTCGGCGTCCACTCTTACCTGGGTGTCCACTCCGCCCTCGGAGTTCACTCTTACTCGGGCGGACACTCCTCCCTCGGTGTCTACTCCTCCCTCGGCGTCCCCTCCGTCCTCGACGTCCCGTTCGTCCTCGACCGAAGCTCCCTGCTCGATGGACACTCCGTCTTCGATGGTCACTCCGTCCACCATGTCCACTCCGTCCGTGACGTCTACTCCTTCCCCGACGTCTACTCCGTCCACCATATCCACTTCGTCTGTGACGTCTACTCCGCCCCCACCGACCACTCCGTCCTCGACTCCCACTCCGGTCTCGACTTCTACTTCGTCCTTGTAGGCTACTCCTCCCTCGCCGTCCACTATGCCCTCAACGTCCACACCGACCCAGAGACTCGCACCGTCCTCGCCGGCCCCTCCGTCCTCAAGGGTACCTCCGACGTCGACGTCCGTAGCGGCCTCGGTACCTACTCGGTGCCCGGGCCAGGGGAGTCACCGCCGACCGGAACCTCGGGTACGATCTCTTATACCCGATGGACCTCGACTCTTGGAAGAGGCCCTACCTTCTCGGCCCACTTCCCCTTCTCAGGAAACTCTCGACCGACCTAGTACGGTTGCTGTACGACATGGACACCGCGGTACACTGGCTCTACCTCGCCTCCTCCTCCGACCACCTCTCGAACCCCCCAGGCCGCGACCTAGAGGACACGTCGGAAGACCGTCTTCTAGGGTTGGACCGTCGGGTCCTAACGGACTACCGAGACCACCTCCGCAAGCCCTCGTTTCTAGGGGCCCACTGGCGAGCCGACTTCAAGTACTGCACGCGGGTCGCCGGGGTCCTCTCGGAGAAACGGAAACACTACGCGGACCTTCCGGACGACGTCAGCCGGGACCCGTTCCCCCGGTACGTGGGTCGGTAGCGTCTAGTCGACGCACGGGCTGTCCACGAGTACGCCCGGGCCGGGTTGTTGGACTACGTCTTGTTCGACTTCTCCTACGCCTACCTCTCTTCTGGGGGGTCGAAGCACCGCTACGACGTCGAGTAGGCCCTCTGCCTCTGGACCCTCTGGCTGGGTCGCTACCCACTCGTCAAGGGTCACCTCCTCCTCCGGGTACCCCAGGAGCCTCTGGACCGACCACGGGATCCGGTATACTAGTAGTGGCTCCCGCGTCGACGTCCACCTTCACTCCGGAGGGGTCGGTCACCTCTATGGAGACGGGTCCAACGGAAAAGGTTCCTTCCACCACAACTCCGGGAGGGTTGCCCACTTCTCCGGTCATTCCGTCAACCGTCGTCGCGGCTCCAACGGGTCCGACGAGGACTTCGGGCACCACGACGGTCCCGTCGGAGACGGGGACCCCTCTGGTGAGTCCTTCTACTTTCCCGAGGGTCGGGGGACCCGGATCCAGTTCGTCGTGGGAGTCTCCGGGGAACCCCGAGGCGGTGACGGACCTACCCGCCCCGATGGGGTCACCAGGGTCCTTCAGGACCGACCCTCGGTCTCCCAGAGGGGGTCCGTCCTCTGGTCCTCCGACTCCTCGGGGGGTTCTTCCTCGAGTTCGGGCAGGGTCTCCTCAGACCTCTACTCCTTCCCCGACATCTCTACTCGGGGGATCCCAAGAGGAGACCAGTTATCCGAGTCGTCCAGGGTCCGGGGGGCCGGACCTTCGTCCCTCTCCGGTCCAGTCCGTCGGCGGACCGGGGTGCAATCCCCGCTACAGTACCATGGAACCGGAGGGGTGGGGGGGGGGGTTCTCCCCAGGGGATAAGTCGTAGGGGACCCTGTCCGACGAGGGACAGGACCCTTCAGGTCTACACAGGGACATCCAGGGGATCACTGGGTCTAGAGTTCCTTGCGGAGGGACCGGGTCGGGGAGAGGGGAGGGACAGTTTTGTGTAGGGACTCGACAGTAGTTGAGGGGAGGGTTGGGGACATCTCGGGACTCCACGGGCACTTGGGTCCGGCCCACAGGGGTGGATGGGCCAGTCGGTGAGACTCGGTCGGAACGGTGCACGAGACTCGAAGTCGTGGTCGGTTCCGGGCCAGGAGTCGAGTCGCACACGAAAGGGTCACACCTAAGTCCGGTTCAAGACGAACCAGAGGACCTCTACACGTACACAAGAAGAGACTCGTCAAGGGGGGTGGCGCCACGTCTGTGTGGGGTCGGGTGGGGGTCCTCGACCACTCTTCCTCCCCTGCCTGCTCCCGAACTGACCACTGGTGAGGCCCTGGAGTCCTTCCTTATAGACGTAACCCCGAAGGGTCGCCCCGAAGTCCTCCGGGGGCCTGGACACGGGACGACCCGGTACGGTACGAAGGAACCCTGAACCACAAGGGCCAAACCACGTCATAGGACGACACACTGACAGGACACGGACGGTATCCCGTACACCGGGGCTCACCGTCCCCGACGGGACCCCCCTAGCCCGTAACGGTCACGGGTGGCAGGACCGTTCTGGGACGGGCACTCCTGGAGCCTTTCCCTCTCCCACACTCCTCCCTCCCGTGGAGCAATCCCTGAGACCCTCCTCCCCTCCGCCCTGACACTAGAGATCGCCGGTAGTCTTCAAGGGACACAACAGTAAGGGACAGAAGTCACCAAAGCCAGACACAACACGAAGTTATTTGAAACGACTTACAAAGTCGACTCAGAACAGAGACGAGACCTGTCACCTCCCCTCCCCGACGACCCCCACCCCGACCCCCAACCCCGTCACTGTCACCGGACCATAGGACTCAGTCGTGACGCAACGCCAGGGTCGTCCCACACACCCCCCCACGTTTTATCCAAGGACGAGTCGTGGGACTCCATGAAACTTCTGGGTCTGTACCACTCCCAAAAAGAAGGTAAACTATCCGCTTGGTATTGTAAAACTCCAATATAAACAAGAGTAAAACCCTATCAACACAGAAAACTTGTGTTGATATCAACTGTCTCTGTCTTATCAGGAGACAGAAAACTTTTACCTACCACTACTAGGACCAAAATAAAAAATGATCCCCGTCCACGGGGACCGTAGGTTCACGGACCCTGGGTCCCGACGAGTTCTCCACCCTACGTCTCACCCCGAGGTTTTGTTCCTTGACCGTACAGACCTCCAGAGATCGGAGGAACCACTCTTTCGATCATAATCAGACTATCTTAAAACTTTTTTGGGTTTACATAAAATTCGACTCCCTAACATTTTACCCTTTTGGAGTGACACGTTGTTGTCACTGTCGTGAATTTCGTCACCTTTTAGTCCGGACCTGTGACCATCCCAAAGACCCTCTCGTCCGCGTTTGTGTGGGTGTGGTGGAGGTGGACTTTTGTTTAAATGAGAACTTCTCTTCTGTCCTGGTCGCATGACTCGGGACGTTCCCACTTCCGGGTCAGTACACTCCCCCTCCCGGTCCCCACGAGAGACTTCCTCCCTTTGACTGGACTGTGATTCCCGTGACCCTTCGACAGTCTGGGTCCCCGGCTTGAACGTAGAGATCACGGAGGACGTAACCGTCCGTCTAAGAAATGGTGATCGCGGTGGACCCTTCACCACCCTCCCTCCCCCGGTCTCTCCACAGGAGCGGACAGGTAGTGACACCGTACTAAATCTCGGAACAAGGAAAGACGTTTCGGAAACCCGGACCGAGAGGTCGGGAGGGGCTTACGACTACCCTGGGACCCGTAGGAAACCGATTAAGGGAAGCACGAGGGTGACCGGCGTTACTCTACACTACCGATTTCAGACAGTCACTATGCTTCCGACGGGTCACTGTGAGCGACTTTCCTAGGGTCTGGAATCGTCCGCGGACGGCCCACCTCAACCTTTTCGACCCCGACTAAGGGGTTCCCGTTCAGATCCCGTTTCGTCCGTCTCCATGTTTCCCACGCAGAAGTGGAGAACAGAGAACCTTGACTTCAGACTCCCGTGTGTACGTACGTACAGGTCGACCACGGAGGACGACGGAGCCTCCCGACTAACGGTCACCACTCCTCCGACACTCGGGGACCCCCTCCGGGACTCTAACCCTTAGAGGTCCGTTTCGAAGTCATACACATACGTAAACACACACCACGTATACGCCCACATACACTGACACACACGAACTAACACACCACACTCACACATCCCAACTACACTTGTACAAACTCGCACACACTCACACACACACCGATGTATATACACACTTGCTCACACCCGTACCTTCCCGAATAGAGAGTCCGGTGTAGTGGAAACGACTGACCTCGGACTCTGAAGGTGGCCGAAGGTAGAAGGGGCACTTGACCTCCTCCTTCTACAGTCGACTGAGGTCGGTTGACTCCCACGGTTCGTCTGACCGACGTCCCCCTCGGGGACAGGGGTCACACGGTGGGACAAGGGTAAGGGGTTTCGAAGCCCATGAAGTGAGTTCAGAGTTTACCCCACCGACCTCTGTAGAGATGTCTGGAACTGTAACGGAAAGTGTAAAGGGAGAGACAGAGGGAGACGGGAGGTAAACGGGACGTCAGGTTCGGGTACAACCGCATCGGGGAAGACCGGGACGACACTGGACCCCGTCGACCACCTCCGGACGCTCCACCGTACGGGAGGTGAGGGACTGTGTGGGAAAGATCACCCGTCCCGGTACAGGTACCGAGACGACGGTTCCCCACCGTCGAGTGGTACACCTGTGGGAGGGATTCGAGGTCCCTCTAGGACGACCACGGAGGACGTCAGGCGACCGGGTCAAGGACACACGTCTCCCCCTCTGACATAAGTCGGTTATCGGGGACTCTGAGTCGATATTCTCACCTACGAACCCCCCTCACGTTGAAACATGGACTGGGAACCTCCGTGACTCCTTGACCGGAACTCGTCAAGGAGGTGTCCCCGGAACCACACCCCCGGACAGAACGAGAAATCTGTGTAGGGTCATCGGTACGACCCGAAATCCCTGTTCAAGTGGTCTCGTCCCGAGGTCCCTGAGACGGTTGTCGGTCCGGGACGTCCCTCGGTTGCTGAAGGCCCACTCGTCCTTAGACCCGAGTCCCACCGTACCCTCGAACACTCGGACACAGGGCCACCGACAGACCGTCCGGGGTTTCGGGACCGAAAGTCTTCCGAAGTCCGACCTCTGGCACAGGTAGTAGAAGTGCATTCGACGGTTAGAATCGTAGACCTCGTAAGGTGGTAGAACCCGACGGGCTCTTAGAACGGTGTCGACGTCCCGTTGCGAAGAGACGACCCAGGGGTTCTCCGACCCGGGGTCGTCAAAGGGACGGCACTAGGGAGGTGAGTCAGGACGGGAGACCACGGGTACCTCTGTCCACGGGAGTCCCGACGCCCCCGCGTAACCCCTGGGCTCACGTGTACACACGAAGACTCCATCTTCCGGCTACAAACGTCCACACATATCTCCCCGTCACCCCTCCCCACCTCCTTTGTCACTTTCACTTTCCTTTCACTTTCAACGAGTCAGCACAGACTGAGAAACACTGGGGTACCTGATATATCAGGTACCTTAAGAGGTCCGGTCTTATGACCTCACCCATCGGCAAGGGAAGAGGTCCCCTAGCAGGGTTGGGTCCCTAACTTGGGTCCAGAGGGTGTAACGTCCGTCTAAGAAATGGTCGACTCGGTGTTCCCTTCGGGTTCTTATGACCTCACCCATCGGACAGGGAAGAGGTCAACTAGAAGGGTTGGGTCCTTAACTTGGTCCCAGAGTTAACGTCCGTCTAAGAAATGGTTGACTCGATACTCCCTTCGGACCTCCTTTGTCACTCCGTAGATGTTACCCCTCTGTCGTGAACAGTTCACATGGCACAGGGGACCCGACTTGACGTTGATCAAAAGGGTCTTAAGGGACGAGAAATCCCAGGGTCCAAGCCCAACTGGTGTCCCAACGACCGAGAAACAACGTAGAACGAGACGAGACAGAAGGACCCGTTGAACGTCAGACAGAAACGGAAAGTCGTCAATGAAGCCCGATGAAAAAGAAATTGAAGAAAGACCCACCGACTCTTTCAGACGGTGGATTACGGGACCCAGGTTCAAACTTCTTGACGAACCTGAACCCTGAAAGGTCCTCAGAGTTGAACGAGTAGTTTCCAGATCTCGGGTAAGAGGTGTAGGTCGGCACAAATCTCTCGACTGTAGAGGAAGACACGAACAGAAGTCGAGGGAGAACCCCGGGGACTCTCCGTCGGTCGACTCCCGACGGAGGACCGGTACTGTGTAGAGGGTCACTGGGTCACACTACAATTGTCTGTGTAACGTACACTAGAGTGTTCATACTACCGACCGTCTCCCGTCCCGTCTCCTGTCAACAGAGATGGGTATAAGAAGGGGTGTCTCTTCGAGAGTCGAACCTATTCGATCCGGAAAGGTCGGACCCAAGGAAGGGTCAGGTCTCAGTCCCTTGACCACCTCGGTCCACGAAACACGAGGACGGACTCAGATCGACGGACACCATCTATGACTGGATTCTTTCCTTTAAGAAGGTTTGTAACCCAAGGGTGGGGAGGTGGATCAAAGTGTCTTTTTACTATCCGATCGGACCGAAGTTTCTCTTTTTGTTGATGTAGGGGTCCGGTATTTAATCCTTCGAGAGGTCGGTTTGTGACGATACAGACGTGTCCCCATCCCTCGTTTACGGAAGAGTCTTCACCTCCTCCTTAGTCTGACGGGGTTTCAGGACCCAGTCAGACCTTCCAGAACAATCTAGTTCCTTTTAATTCCTGTGTCTCGTGACCTCGGTACCTTACAGTGGTACCTCTGGGTCCCTCTACTACACCTGGACAACCGTTTTCGGTCCCGTAAGTGTCGGGTTGTACTCAGGATAAACATCGTACCTTTGCCGTGGTTAATGTTTTTATTATTCTCCTCCTTTACTTACCCTCGTTTGTCTTCTTTTCGTGTAGTATTTCCCTTAGTAATTATGGACTTTTTATATCCTTCTGAGATCTGTTTTTGTTTTTTTGTTGGGGGGTTTATTTTGAGTTTCTTCAAAGTCTTTTGTACTAAAGAGTTTTATTTTAAACTTCTTCTCTATATCTCAAGTTTCTTCCCTACTAATCTTTCGTCTTCCGTGACTTTCTTTCCATCGTCTCAAGTCTTTTCTTACCTTTATTTTTTATTTTTATAACGACTCTACTTTCGGTGTCACTCTCGTTAAGTCCAGTCACACTGGTTCCACTGGTGTGTGTATCACTGCTACACCCCTGTATCGTAATTCCGAACTTCTTCAGTGTGTTATATTTTACCCCCTCTCTTCTGACCTCTCGTCTTCTGTCAGACCCTCCGTCGTTTCCTCTACTTCGTGGATATATTACCCAAAAGATCTCTTCTCTTGTTAGTTCTCTTCTTATAGAAGGACCCTGTTCAGTGCGACCGGAATCTGTAGAGCATTAGTTAAGAGTTACGGCCTACGGTCACCCCTTTCAAAAGATTTGAAAACTCCTTTTCCGTCAAACGAGACTCTTACAAGGTAAACAGGTTGAACAGGAAGTTCAGATTTTCGTCTTTCAACTTTAATGGTGACTTGTTAGTTCCTATCGGTTGATTTTCTATTTGACTTTCATTCTGGAACCTCTACCTTCCTTGATAGGGCTAGTGACTTGGGTAAATATACATCTTGATTATAAGGTATTAACACCTTAATACGTAATTAGTAACAGGATGATATCCTGTCTTACGTTTAAAAACTTTGGAACTGTTACATTTTCACTATTAGATTGGTTTTGGTCTTCACCTCTTGGCTCTCCCGACCTCCTTCTACCACTTTACTAAAGAAGTAGACAATCTCGGTTCTCAGTAACCTATGACACAACCTTCTATAGTAATTTGTATTAGGAAGTTTATAGAGTCTTTTGAATCGTAAGAAGTCTTAAAATGAGAAATTGAAAACACTCTAGAAAATCCTTGATTATGAGGAACCTTTCTTCGTAAATCATGTTCAAGTTCCCAGAACGGTAAAGAAAAAGAAACGGGGGTCAGTTTAATCACACCATGTCCGTGTGGAGTCTCTACAGAGTCCAAACCAAGACCTGATGTCGTTATTTCACCTATAGAGTCATTTCGCTCCGGAGGAGTCAATACATAAACTCTTTATAACTACCATGGATAGGACACACGTCAACAGTCCACTACCTCCTACCCTGGACCCGGCCCTCAGTAACAGTCCCTCTCATCTCTCCCTCCCTACCGACCTGGCCCCCTAGGTTCCTCCCCGACTCTCTTGTCCTTAAGGACTGACGGACCTCTCCCCGCACCCGAGGACCAACTCCTTCTTCTCCTCAGTTCCTACTGCCCCTCCAAAAGTCAGACCCGTTGACTACCCCCAAGCACTAGTCGTGCACACACATGGATCCACACCCCCTACACGAGGATTGGACCCTACGAGGAACCAACCCAACCCTCTCCCCTCCCACGACCCCATCTCCTCCGGTACGGGGAGGTGCCCGTCGGAGACGACCCAAGAGTGAGTCACACGGGACGACCTTTGACGGAGGGGACGGTGTGGCCGCAGACAAAGGTGTTCGCCCATCGTCGGGAGGAGGTTCCGAAGAAAGATCCAGTTCCGTCGAAAGTGTCGACGGGACCCTTCGGTAGAGACTCTGGTACACGTCAAGTCGATGTAGGTAGACGGGACCCACACGACCCACGCGACACACACACACACTCGAAGAGTGTCCACCTTGGTCTGTGGGAGGTACCCTTCGTCATTACAAGGTCTCGGACCCCACTGGAGGGGTCGAGACCTCGAGACAGCTCACTCTCGTTTACCCGTCCTCCGGTTTTCGTAACTCCTTGCAGTGAGGGGAGGGGTCGTCGTAGGGTCAGTCTCTACCCTCTCCCGCGACGTTCGGGGAAGTGAACATTGGTGTCGACCTCTCCGAAGATCACCGAACTTTGAAGGACCCCCCGTCTACGTCCGATCGAGAGGGGGAAAAGACAGACGGAGACACAACGAGGGGTGGGGGAGGGAGAGAGACACAGTGTATGTCTTTGTACTTCTGCTCTCCGGGGGGCTCCTTTCGACTCTACGGGGACCCATGTTCCATTGGGACACACCGAAGGTCAGTTTCAGGGTTTACTAGATCGGGAAGGACAAGAGCCTTGACACGACAAAGGATCTGTTGGTCAAAACACATTTAGTGCCAGTTCCGTTGCATGTAAAAACGAGTCTTAGTTCCAGTGTCATATTATGGTTAAGTGGTGCCGTTGTCGTCTGATGAGTAGACTGTGCCCTCTACCCTAAATACTCCTTTTGGTGTACGTCGGACGATCCCGAGACGGACGGCTCGATTCGAAGGAACAGCGACCCCGTACCACTAAGACGTAGTACTTTATCCGAAATTAGGGCCACCTCAGACCTTGGGTACAGGAATTCTCCGTGTCTCAGGTAGTATTCAAACTGTATTCATTAAACGGTGTGTCTCGGTCGGTCCGTGTACCACCACCGCTAAATCAACGATTCACCTCAGACTGAGAACGTGGAGGTACCAGACCTCGGGAGGTCCGAGGAGACAGACACCCTAAAAAGTCCAGTCTTATACCTCGCCCAACGGTAAAAGAAGAGACCCCCTAGAAGGACTGGGTCCGTAGTTTGGACCCAGAGGATGTAACGTCTACCTAAGAAATGACTGACTCGTAAGTCCCTTCGGGGGTCCGTGTGCCACGGTGACCATTTCGGTACACAGTGTTCTCCTGGTAGGATGGACTGGAAGGACACCCTCAAATCAAGTCAGACGTTTATACGTATTCGGTAGGACGAGAAACATTTGTTCGAAACGCACGAGGTTCAGTCCGAGTGACACCCTCGGTCCACCGGTGGACGGTGCCCACCCAGAGTCTGTCTTGTCGAGACTACTTCCCTCCAACACCTTGTTTTGGAATATCGAACTCTAAACTAGTACAAAGATTAAAGATCCGGGTTCCGGTTTACAGTCAACGGAGGATGGAGTACCCACAGTAGAGACCGGGGGACTTTAGACTCACCCCATCGTATCGGGAGAGACTAAACCATTCGTACCCGGACCTTGATGGTGCGTCAGTCACCCAGAGTCGAGTCGAGGTCTCGGTGTCCCGGGGTGTTCGGGTACCCGACACCAGAAGCTCTTCCGCTCACAGTGGAACGTGACAGACCCATACGGGGGACGCGGTGGGGACCGGGGTACCTCCCCTGACCGATAACCGGAGACCCTCTTTTACCACCTTTCTCTTATGTTCGTCGTTCCTCCCGGTCTTCTGACGGACCAGTGTCAGTCCCTCCCGAACCCCTGACCCCACCCACACACGTACACACCAGGCACAACCCTCCCGACCATCCCCCCTCCCCCACCTGAAGTGTGGGAGAATGACAACGAGAACTACAGTCTTGAACCCTACCGTCGAAGTGTAGGGAGGACCACAGATAGGGTTCCGTCACGGTACACAAACTTGAACCCATTACCCCAGGGTGTCGTCACTGTAAAATTTTTTAATTAATTAAATAAAATTAACCTCCGATTAATGAAATGTTATAACATCACCAAAAACGGTATGTAAGTGTACTTAGTCGGTACTCACATGTACACGAGGGGTAGGACTTGAGGGGAGGGTGGAGGAAGGGGTAGGGTACAGAGCCCCAGTAGGGTCACGGGGCCGGGACTCGCGGGACAGAGTACGTAGCTCCGACCTGACCGCTAGATAAAGTGTATACCATTATATGTACAAAGTTACGATAAGAGAGTTTAGTAGGGTGGAAACGGAAGAGGGTGTCTCAGGTTTTCAGACAATAAATATAGACATAAAGAAAACGACAGAGCGTATATCCCAGTAGTAATGGTAGAAAGATTTAAGGTATATATACGCAATTATAACATAACCACAAAAAGAAAGACTAAATGAAGTGAGACATATTATCCGAGGTCAAAGTAGGTGGAGTAACCTTGACTAAGTTTACGCAAAAATTTTTATCGACTCTATACATGGTGTCGAAGGAATAGGTAAGCAGACGGCTACCTGTAAAACCAACGAAGGTACAGGATCGATAACATTTGTCATACTTCACTGTAAAAAATTTTTTCCGGTGGTCCTGTTTTCCTTTGTGTTTCACATTGTGGTCCATGACCCACCGAAGGGTAGGCAGTACTAGTCATTCTTGTGTGTTCATTGGTACGACCCAATCACTCAGGAGTTTTTGTATACAAGGGATGTCGGGTGTTTACAGTACCCCTGAGGGGACCGGGACTAAGTTCAATCTTATGTACTCAACCTCCTCCCCACCGGTAAAGAGACCATGGATTACGTCCTGCACAAACACTTCTGCTACACTTTACATCTCCCACCGTCCGGGGTTCGACATCGAGGTCCTTTCTCTCTGACACTCTCCCCGGAGGAGACCCGAAGACCCCGGTTCCCGGACTACGGAACTTGACCACGAGTCAGTCATTCGTCTCGAGGTCCCCGTCTCGGACCCTCCCACCGGTCCCCGCTGTTCTAGACAGGAACTAATCGTCGAGACGACTAACTTTGTACACAAGATTGAATCCCTAAGGGCACTGAGTCCGGTCCCCACGGGTCCTTCCCGACCCCCGTTGGAGACCTCGGTGTACCAGTTCACTAGTTTCGGACGGATTACTCTTTGTGAGAGTTGAGGTGACGACACCAATGGTTGAAAGACTTTGACTGTAAGGCGAGTCTAGAGTGTCAAGTTCCTTTACGGTTTTCGTGAAAGATCGTCTACGCCGCGACCTGTAAAAATGTGGGAAGTGGAGTAAAGTAGAAACGTTGGGGAGGGAAGTGAATCAGACGGTCGTGAGTGGTTCCGAACCGGGCGTGGTCGGACCCAACACCCCATGGACTCTCGGGTCTCTTACCCGAGTCCCTGGACCTGCAAGTACCTTCCAGGGTAAGTGTACGACCTTTTCTTACCTGTCCCGTCTCACGAGGTTTCACTTGTCTGTTCTATCTCTACTTGTCCCACCCCGTCCCCCTAAGTTCCTTCCACGAGACTCGTCCACTGGAACTTAGACAGTGGACTTCCTGACCGTCGTTCCCCGTCCTTCCCCCCAAGGTACCTTCACCCTGAGTACACGGTTCCGGAACACACCATGAACACTGGGTTTGACTCCGAGGGAAGTGGTCTTGACAATGTAGTACTGGGGTGAAGGAAGGACCTCTCTACGGGTAACGGGAAAGTACTGTTACTCGAGGCACCCTGGTCCCTTATGCAACGGTGGTGGTCGAGGATCGGAAACCGGATGTGTGTCGTCTACGACAAAATCCAGTGGGTGTAGGTACCTCGTGGGTGAGACCGGGTGGACCCTTGGGTCTCAAAACACCCCCTGTCACTCTCGAGGGAAACCCGGGATGGTAGAGGTGGACCTGGGGGCTCCAGGTAAACTTTTAGAACCGATGTCGACTTGGGTGGTCGGAGTGGACGGTGAGAACGACCAACCATGATATTACGGTCGAGGGACCCAGAGCGTGGGGATGGGACGTGACGGGAGGTGTAAGAGGAAACCCGAGGAGGGGTCGGGAAGACGGTACCGGAGGAGACCGGGAGTGGGAGGAGAGGAAGTGGAGGACGAAGTCGACTCCACACGGAGGTCCCCGACGGTAGAATGTGAGGACAGGGGGGTAGAAAAAACGGGAAGTCTCAGTGAGGTACATGGACGTACGGAGGCGGACACATATGTCAGACTGGGAAGGTCAGTCTGCACAGAGTTGATAGGGACAACAGACACGGGGAACGGGGGAACCAAGAGACGAGAACACCCGTGGGACCCAGACGGGTGGGGAGGGGGGTTGTCGGTTCGCGAGAGTGACCCGGGTATGGAGGACTAAAACAGGAGGGGTGGTGGGGCAGAACACTGCACCTACCCTCTCTTGTGTTCAGGTCGGGGAAGACCCGAGGATAAGAAGTGACGGACCTTATGTCCCCGACGGGGCTGGTGGAGGAACTGTGGGGACGGAGGGTACACCGACGACTAGGTAGGGTAAACAACTCGTGATTGACACCCGGACGATCGACGACTCTGAGTCGAGGGACGGGAGTACCTATAGTGTTGGGTCTGTACCCTTTCAGTGGAGTGTCATTTTACCGGTGAATGTTTACCTCTGTTTCTCGACACATCCTTTCACGGTCCGAGGGACTCACGTCTTGTCTTAGGTTTATATCAGATCCTCCTCTTTCCGTCTTTTGAACGGAGTTCTTTCACTGATAACACGATGTTAGATGTCCTTCTCTTCCTCGTCGCAGGGAAGAGAACTTACAATCGGACGGCGTCCGTACACAAAGTCGATCCACGGTGTAGTACTCACTGTTCACATAATCAATCGATACCGACACATTGTTTAATGGTGTTTGAGTCACCGGAAGTGGTTATGGTGGATGAAAAGTCGAGTGTCGGGATATCCAGTCTTCAAGAGCCTTACTACATCGACCCAAGAGTCCAACGTGACCTCCATGTATTTCTTGTATTTTAATGTTGATGGTCCGGCGGAAGATGAGACGTCAGAGTAGTTTCGGTAACCGTACAAGTCGAGGAACACCGATATCCTTACTCCAGGGACAAGGGAGTGACCGATAGTCGACTCTTGACGAGAGTCGAGCGGTTCCGGAGGAGATAGAGGTTTCGGTCGTCCTCTTAAAGGAAGAATAACTTAGGGAAAACACGAAACTTAGAAATTGAAGGACCAGAGACCGACGACCCGGATCTAAATTCCCCAAGTACCCTAATTCAGTCCAGGTGACCCCTATTAAAGAGAAAGAACTTCAGTGGACACTGGATCTTGTATTGGGTCATTACCCGTACCACCGGGTAGTTGAAACGTCCGACCTCGTAGTGTGTCCCTCCTATGGGGTCCCCGACCCTGAACCCCAACCAGTCTCTTTTAGTTTCGGATTGGGATCAACTTCGGCGTTTTCTTGTCTACGATTAATCAGTAGATGATGACGTCACCCCTTTTCTCGGATCGTACTTGAGTTACGTTGAGGTTAGGTATGTCTCACCTGACCCGTAAAATTCCTCTCCGACCAGGTGTACTTTGGACGTACCCAAGAGATTGACCACGAAGAGTTCCAATCCGAGGACGGGAGGGTGTGTCCGACCCTTTATTCCTAGGTAGAAATCCACGTCCGATCTCGTTTGACGTTCAAGAAACCGGTCGGAACTCAAAAGAGGCCGTCCGTGAAATTCCTCCGATCTCAGTAGGGTCCCTCCGTCTAAGTTCGACAAGTTTTGATACAGTCACAAAACAAGTTCAGAAAGAGTCGGTTCTAACTCCGGAGTACGTCTTCCCCCGAGTCTCCTCCTTAAGACGGTTGGTGTCACTCGGTAAATACTCCCAAAGTAAGGTTCAGGGTCACCCACGAACCGGTGTTCACCTAGGTTACAAACGTCTCGAATTTCGACTACGTTAAACCTCCCGACAACAGAAATTCTTTGCACTTTGTACTTTCAACGAGTCAACACAGGCTGAGAAACACTGGGGTACCTGATATGTCAGATACCTCAAGAGGTCCGGTCTTATGACCTAACCCATCGGAAACGGAACAGCTCCCCTAGAAGGGTTGGGTCCCTAGCTTGCGTCCAGAGGACGTAACGTCCGTCTAAGAAATGGTCGACTCGATGTTCCCTTTCTTGTATTTTAATGTCGATGTTATAACGATCACGGGGAGAGTCCTGAACTCCTCCTCGGACACGGGTTCCTCAAATATGTCAGCCGACCCCCCACCCCCACCCGTAGTCTTTTTGTTTGAGTCAAAGTGACCCAGTTTTAGTTCCACAGTCGTTCCGACACGAGGGAGACCTCCGAGATCTCCTCTTAGGTGAAGTACTACAAACGGTCGGAGATCTCTTTGTGGACCTGAGGAGCCGAACACCGAGGATGGTAGTAGTTGCGGTCGTCCTCTTGTCAAAGTCGAGAGAGAGACGACAGTAGTGTAACGGAAGAGTGAAGACAACAAGTGTAGGAAAAATATTCCTATGTCTTCTAACGTCAATTCCACGTGGGTCTAGTGGGTCTCAGAAGAGGGGTAGAGTTCCAGGACTCGAGTTCGTACAGACGTTTCACGAGGTAGGTGTCCGAGGTCCCCAATCTTACGCCTGTAGAGGGTCCCCGGTGGTGTCCAAGTGACCGGAACCGATGTCCCCGGACTCGTCAATATTCTCCACGTCTTCGGAACCCTTGTGTGGCCCCGTCTCGGACGGGAGAGACCTTTTAAAATGTCAGACGACCCCTAAAAGTCGTGTTAGGTTTTCCTTACATTCTGTACCCTTCGACCGGATCTTCTGAGTTGAGGACATTGTCGACTAAGGGAGCATGGATCTTAAGGTTATACGAATGAGTCTTTCACTCTTCCTGACTTTTCCGGGACCGGGTCGATCCCCAGATTACTCGAGTCTTAGTCGGATGTCTCCCTTCCCGGTGACGTCAGTGGATTCTCCCTGTTCAACTACCTAACTAGCCAGGTAACTCCTGGCGGGCTACTAAGTTTGTCAACCCCCTGGCCCCCGTGAAGGTATTGGTGGACCAAAAGACGACACCAACGTGAAGGATGAAAGAAACCCAATAACTCGTGCCTCGTTTCAGACGGAGTGACACTTTGACTCTGGGAGGAAACCAGAGTTTCTCCGAGACACAAGTGAGGATAAAACAGAGAGGACGGTCGAAATGGAAGAGAGCCAGAGTGACCGAGGTAGGAGCTCCCAGGAGAAAGGGTAGAGGAAGGAAAAACGAGACAGGAGACTTGTTACCCCTGACAGGGGAGACCGAAAGGACCGGAGGTCCAACCAAAGGAGGTTTGGGAGGAGATGGGTCGTCGTCTCCCTAGGAACCGTGTACGGTGAGCGTCGAACGGGAGTCGACGAATTTCGGTGACCCGCCGGAGGGACGTCGGAAGTTGTCTCTCCGGGTGTGGTCGTCGTCTTAGTCAGAGTCGAGAAGTTACAGGGGTGTCGGAAGACGTGTGTTTTCAGTGGTCTCGGTTGTGACGGGGAGTCTACCTGTGTCGGGTAGAAGACATAAGAGAGTACGTAGAGGACACAAGTTTCGGAAGGAAAAGGAATCCTAGTTCGGACTAAGGTGAGGGTAGGGATGACCTGAGACCTTGAGGTAGTGAAAGAAGGGACCCGTGACGACGAACCGTATGAATGTTCCCATACCGAAAGTACCCCGACGGTATTGTTTCCCGGTGCTTGGCCCCGTCCCCCGCCTGAATGTCGTTACCTTTACGTAAGAGAGGGACAAGACCTCCCTCTTCAAACTCTAGTCCACACCCGTCTGAACCAAGGGAGGTCTCCGGAACTCCCTCTTAGACAGAGTCCGGTTATACGGTCGAACACCGGCACAGTGAAGTTAGGGAGGTACACCGAAGAGCAAACACAGACAGAAGAGAAGACACTTGAGTCAGTAACCTGAATCCCAGACGGAAGTAGACCTTACTAGTAAGCACAGTAGAGGGAACATTTCCGAGAAAGTAGGTTTATTCGAGTACAAGGGTCCAAGGTACACGTACACAGGAAAAAACCCCCCTCCCGGTGGTTAGTCGAGAGATGTTGTCCACACACAAAAACAAGAGTTTTTTAAATAAAAAAATGTAAATAAAAACCGACACGACCCAGAAACAACGACACTTCTGATACCCGATGACAGATCAACCCGACTACGTCCGAAGAGTAACACTACCGAAGAGAACAACGTCTCACGTCCGAGATCCCGTGTCCCCGAAGTCAGTAACACAGTACACCGGAGTCATCAACACCGAAGACCCGAGATCTCGTGTCTGAGTCGTACCGAATAATAACACCACGTACCCGAATCGACGAGACGCCATACGCCCTAGAAGGGCCTAGAAGGGACAACGGACGTAACCGACCGTATAAGAAATGGTGACTCGGTGATTCCTTCGGGAGAAAAGGAAAAAAATTTCAGAAATAACTTAACCAATATTAGAACAAAGACAAAATACGAAAAAACCGGGGTTCCGTACACCCTACAATCAAGGAGTTGGTCCCTAGGTTAGGTGTGGGGAACGTAACCTTTGCACTTCAGAATTGTTGACCTACCGGTCCCTTCAGGGGTCCATAGACAAAAGGTAACGGGACATTGTCTACTGATTTTTGAAGTGTCGAATTTTGTCGTGTACAAACAATAGAGGGTCAGTGACCCAAGGGGACCACCGAGTCTACCATTTCTCAGACGGACGTCACGTCCTCTGGACCCAAGTTAGGGACCCAGTCCTTCTAGGGGACCTTCCCTTACCGTTGGGTTAGGTCATAAGAGCGGACCTTTTAGGGTACCTTTCTCCTCGGACCGTACAACGTCAGATACCCTAACGTTTCTCAGTCTGTGCTGACTCGCTGAAATGAGTCAGGGATCAAATCCATAAACCTGAACCGACCAGGAGACGAGTCCTAGGACGGCCCGACACTAGTTCCCCGACCGACCTCCACGCTCCCAGTTACCAGGACTTTCGTCAGGAGTCCGCTACTGTCTACCCTCGACCTCCTATTTATGGAGTCGACAGAACGTAGAGTCCGAACGCTAGGGGAACGGGTGTCACGACTGTAGGAAGGAAGGAACGGAGTGAAGGGGTAAGAGGGTCACCGGAAGGACCCTACTGAAGGGTTTATTTGGTGAAAGTGAATTTAGGAGTAAAATCCCAGACGAGACCCTTTAGGTCAGATTCTATACTCGATACACCGACACACCCTCTTCTCACAAGGTCCGTCTCCTTTGTCACGTTTCCGGTACACCGCTCTTATCTTTCCTCAGACCATTCTGGTCTTACCTCACTTGTACCCCCTCTTACCATCCTTCTATTTCGACTTTCATGTTGACCTTCACACACCACAGTGTCTTCGGTTCTCTTATCACGAAGGTCCTCCCTTTCAAAGGTGGCCACAACTTAAGACGACTCTCTGACTGACTTTACTCCTGTATTTACACGGATAACCTAAATTATGGAACCTCCGGTAACTACTGGACCTGTTCTCAACCCCCATCTTCGGTTTTCTCTTATCAAATCTTTCCCTCATGACTTGTGGGTCGGTCGTAGTAGACACTGCCTGTCGGCCCTATTCGTAGTGGACGTTCGCCCCTCCATAGGAGGACTCGGTTCTCTGATTGTTTCGTTGACGGTCTGGTCCGTTCGTAGTCGGTACGAGTCTTGAGGGACATTCCCACTTGAGGGTCTGACTTTGGTATTTGGTGTGGTTCTTCAAGTTTCGGGACGGTCTCTCAGGAGGTAGGACAGTTTCTCTATTTCCTTCTTTATCGTGGGAATCCTGTTCTAGTCCTACAGTATTTTGTCTCCATCCTTCTGTATCTTCTTTCTGATTCCATTCTCGAATCTTTAAATTTTACCGATGACCTTCTTTTAGAGTAAACAGTTCAGTTCGTCATCTTGTCTGTCTCCACTTCTCTTGACAACAAAACCCCATTCAAACGTCCCCGACGACCTTGTCTCATGGTGTCTGACCCATCAAAATTCGGTGTCTTTGTATAACAGAGGGTCAGCACCTCCGGCCTTCAGGTACTAGGTCCACACTCGTCCCAGCCAAGGAGGAACTACCGGTACTCCCTTCCAAACAATGTCCGGAGAGAAAACCCTAACCTCTCCGAGAGACGGGACACAGAAGCACAACAGAAAGGAGGTATACACAAACGTAGAGATTCACAGGGGAAAATATTTACACGGACAGTATAATCCCGATAGGGTTCCTGGAATAAAATTGACCTAATGGAGACATTTCTGGGACAGAGGTTTATCCCAATGGAAGACTCTATAACTCGTGATCCTGAAGTCGTATCCTTAAAACTCCGTCCCCGGTGAAGTCAGGGATTGTCTCTTTATAATTATATTTTTCTTTGAAGAACGGGATTTCGTATCGTGTCTCTCTGTTACTCCGTACCTACTATTAGTCAGTTTCGGGAGGTTTTAATTTATCCTATAGGTTAATCTTTCTGGGTCACTTATACTCTCTAGTTTATAAGATCCTCAGTTACCAATTTTAAAAAGGTCTAAACTTAGTTCTATATTCAGGAGTTTAAAGTTGTCGAATGGTTCGTTCCAAATTCTTTTTTCTTTTGTGTAGGATTTGGTGAGATGTGACACCACTGTCACATCTGGTAGTTTCCATTTCTATTTTAGGATTTTAAGTGAGTTCTCTTTTCTGTTCTCAACACGAATTCACCTTTTTCCTTTCACGTTTCTCTTATATCTCATACCACGGAAAACATATTATTCCTTCCCCTTTATTCCTTTATATATATGTAGACGATCAGTAATGTTTTTCTTTGTTCCTTTCCTATTATGTCTTTTGTTTCTTCAACCAATAGACATTCCTCACCCCATTACCCCGTCTTCTCCACACACTCCTTCCACATCTATATAAAAAGATTTATACGGAAAAACTAGTCAAAAGTGAAAATACTAGTACGTCTAGTCCTTCGTTGTCAATCTTGACCTGTACCTTGTTGTCTGACCAAAGTTTATCCTTTTCCTCATGCAGTCCCGACATATAACAGTGGGACGAATAAATTGAATATACGTCTCATGTAGTACTCTTTCGACCTGACCTTCTTTGTGTTCGACCTTAGTTCTAACGTCCCTCTTTATAGTTATTGGAGTCTATACGTCTACTGTGGTGGGAATACCTTCTTTCACTTCTCCTTTATTTTTCGGAGAACTCCTTTCACTTTCTCCTCTCACTTTTTCAACCGAATTTCGAGTTGTAAGTCTTTTGCTTCTAGTACCGTAGGCCAGGGTAGTGAAGTACCCTTTATCTATCCCTTTGTCACCTTTGTCACCGACTGATAAAAAACCCCGAGGTTTTAGTGACGTCTACCACTAACGTCGGTACTTTAATTTTCTGTGAATGAGGAACCTTCTTTTCAATACTGGTCGGATCTATCGTATAAGTTTTCGTCTCTGTAATGAAACGGCTGATTCCAGGTAGATCAGTTCCGATACCAAAAAGGACACCAGTAGATACCTACACTCTCAACCTGACACTTCTTCCGACTCACGGTTTCTTGACTACGAAAACTTGACACCACAACCTCTTCTGAGAACTCTCAGGGAACCTGACGTTCCTCTAGGTTGGTTAGGTAAGACTTCCTCTAGTCGGGACCCTAAAGAAACCTTCCTTACTACGATTTCGACTTCGAGGTCATGAAACCGTTTGAGTACTCTTCTCAACTGAGTAACCTTTTCTGAGACTACGACCCTCCCTAACCCCCGTCCTCCTCTTCCCCTGCTGTCTCCTACTCTACCAACCTACCGTAGTGACTGAGCTACCTACACTCAGACTCACTTGAGGCCCTCAACCACTACCTGTCCCTCCGGACCGCACGACGTCAAGTACCCCAGCGGTTCTCAGCCTGTGCTGACTCGCTGACTTGACTTGACTTGACTTACAAGAAGTATAAGTCTTTTGTTTTAGTTATTCCTATTCTTTCCCCCTTTTTGGGATCTTGACTTTTGTTTACTTGGACTAACCTACAGTCGACTTATGGTATTGGTGTTACTCCTCCTTTATTTTGTGATTCATTGAGTATTTGTGATAAAAATTTTTAATAAAATTCGAATAAACTGATAAATGGAAGTGAGAACCCTTTCCAACCTCTTGGTTTCCCCGACGGATCTCCGGGTACGAGGATGTCCAAACAAATACCACGACCCTTCATACTTCCTTCATACGATATAATATCCGACCCCGTTTGCTGACTTACACAGCAACAACCCTCAGTACCAAGAGTGACACTTTCTTCTCTCCATGTAGGGTCACGTGGTCGGGGCTCGTAGAACATAGTACGTAACTTGGACCTGACCGTTAAGCAAAGTGTATACTATTATATGTACCTACCCCTCCCTCCACCCTCCCCCCAAGTACTACCCCTTGTGTACATGTGGGTACCACCTAAGTACAGTTACATACCGTTTTGGTTATGTTATAACATTTCATTAATCGGAGGTCAATTTTATTTATTTAAATATAATTTTTTTTCTTCTCTCCATGTCTATTCCTTATCTCCTTCTTTTTATTCTTCGGCCCCTCCCCCTACTTACATCTTACTTCCATATCTACACATGCGTACGTGTACACGTGTACATAGACATACAACAACAACAAGTCATCGAGTCAACACAGGCTGAGAAACACTGGCGTACCTGACGTCCTTCGGTCCGAAGGGACAGGAAGTGACAGAGGGTCTCAAAACGAGTTTGAGTACAGATAACTCAGTTACTACGGTCAGTTGGTAGAGTAGGAGACAACAGGGGAAGAGGAGAACGGGAGTTAGAAAGCTCGTAGTGCCAGAAAAGGTCACTCAGTCGAGAAACGTAGTCCACCGGCTTCATAACCTCGAAGTCGAAACCGTAGTCAAGAAGGTTACCTATAAGTCCTGAATAAAAGAAACCCTAACTGACCAAACTAGAGGAACGACAGGTTCCCTGAGAGTTTTCAGAAGAGGTGGATGGAGAATTCTCATTACCTTTATTTTTGTTTTCATTTGTTCACCCTGGATTAATTTGAATTTTCGAAAATGTATCGGTTTCTTTGATATTTGTTCCACTTTTCTGTTGGGAGTCTTACCCTCTCTTATTATGGTTTACTTTGTTGACTGTTTCCTAATTAAAGGTTTTATATGTTCGTCGAGTATGTTTAATTATGGTCTTTTTGTTTGTTGGGCCAGTTTTTCACCCGTTTTCTGTTTTTGTCTGTAAAGAGGTTTCTTGTGTATGTCTACTGATTATTTGTGTACTCTTTTACGAGTTGTATCGAGTAATAACCTCTTTACGTTTAGTTTTGATGTTACTCTATAGTGGAGTGTGGTCAGTCTTACCGGTAGTAGTTATACAGATGTTGTTATTTACGACTACTACCACACCTCTTTTTCCTTGGGAGAACGTGAAAACTACCCTTACATTTAACTATGTCGGTGATACCTTCTGTCGTACCTCTAAGGAATTTTCTGATCCTTATTTTCGTAGTATACTGGGTGGTTAGGGTGAAGGTCCGTAAATAGGATTCCTTTGACTTTAACGTTTTCTGTGTACATGGGGTAACAAGTAACGTCGTGATCAATGTTATGGATCTTGTACTTTCGTTGGATCCACAGGTAGTTGTCTACTTACCTATTTCTTCTACACCATGTATATGTGTTACCTTATAATAAACCGGTACTTTTCCTTACGTAGACTCAGTCAAAATTACTTCTCCTACTTAGATCTCGGAGAATATGTCTCACTTCATTCTTTCTTTCTCTTTTTGTTTATAGTATATGATTACGTATATGTATCTTAGATCTTGCTACCATGACTACTTTAATAAACGTCCCGTCGTCACCTCTGTGTTTGTATCTCTTGTCTGAATACCTGTATCCCCACACCCCTCGCCCCTCCCCCTCCTTTCTCTCCCACCCTACGTACCTCCCTCATTGTACCTTTGAATGTAATAGTATACATTTTATCTATCGGTTACCCTTAAAAAACATACTGAGTCCCTTGAGTTGGACCCCGAGACATTGTTGGATCTCCCCACCCTACTCGTCCCTCCACCCTCCCTTTAAGTTCTCTCCCCCGTATACATATGGATACCGACTAAGTACAACTACAAACCGTCTTTGGTTGGACTGTAACATTTCGTTAATAGGAAGTTAGTTTTTCCTTATTTAAAAAATTTTTTCTCAGAAGAGATCGTGTTAAGTTTACGTAGTGAAGAAACCGTGAGTCGGAAGAAATATCAGGTTGTTGAGAGTGTAAGTATATACTGATCACCTTTTTAGTATCGAAACTGATATGTCTGAAAACAACCGTTTCACTATAGAGACAAAAAATTATGCGAAAGATCCACACAGTATCGAAAAGAAGGTTCCTCGGTCACAGAAATTTAAAACACCGACGTCAGTGTTTTAAACAAAAGAACCTCGGGTTCTTTTATTTTAGACAGTGACCTTGGTGAAAGAGGGGAAGATAAACGGTACTTCACTACTCTGACCAACGGTACTAGACAAGAAACTTGCAACTCAAAATCCGGTCGAAAAAGTGAACATTTACACATACACATAATTTATACACACATATGATTATCCATGTGTGTATATAAAGAATCGAGGAAAGTCACTTTTTTCGGGTCATCCTTGATTGTATGAGTTGTGAGTCTAGAACCAGGGATTATGGCAAGGAGTGATTTTCTTTGATCCCGAGGAACTTCTTTATCAACTATAGTCTTAACCCCATCCTTCATTTCTTCACGAGTTTATTCATTCCTCCCATTGTTTAGTATTCGGTGACGTTCTACCTTTGGACACTCAGGTTTGGGTATTATGTCTCTATTTATCTACTTATTTGTTTACCCCCTCTTCTATGTTGAGAACTAAAATCATCTTTTTTCTCTCTCCTACTGTTACTATTTCATTTACCCCGTTTTATAATGCTCATCCACTTAGACCAATTTTACACATTCCCAACAAAAATAAGATTAGACCTATAAAAAGTCATTCAACCTTTACTAAAGGTTTATTTTTATCTTTTGTAAATTAAATATTATCGTAGTTCTAATATTTTATAAAACTACATCATTTCCACTACCTAACAGTGTACGTTAAAATTGATACATGAAAATTTTCTACCTGAGAAATTATTGATGTTATGGTAATAGTGTGATGTTTAGTTGTCGTTAACAAATGATGATAGTTTATAGGTCCAGACACAAGTTTAAGAGGTAAAAGTGTAAAAAAAGAAATATCCATCAAACAAATTTAATCCTTGGTTAACTCCAGGTATCACCTTACTATATAAAAGTTCACAGAAATTTAGATATCCAAGAAGGAAATAGAAAAAAATTAGAACGTTAAATAAACGACTCTTTTAACAGAACAAACATGACATCTCAAGGGTGTCAGACATACAATTACTAACGTAGGGAAATCCCGTCAAATTGTTCAAGGAGACTCGAATAATGAAGGACATTTAATACTCAACTTAGATCTCCCGACTGGTTTAAACCTAAGTTTACAAAAAAATCGTTCTCGTTAAGTATGCACCTCGACCCTCTGAAATTGTCGGGAGATGGTCATTAACTGTCTAGTTCGTCTGTTTTAATAGTCATTCCTATACCTAAACTTTGGTACTGTCGAAACAGATCACTTGTACATATCTTGTGACGTGGGTTGTAGTATGACGTGTAAGAAAACGTGTGTATTCCCTTGAAATGTTTTTGACTGGTGTATGACCTTGATTTCGTTCAGAATTGTACAAAGTCTTCTAGTTTTAATAAGTATCGTACTAGATACTTTTGATTCGGTCTTCGGGTACTCGTTTTTTCTTGTCTTGAAGACTGTAAACGTTCGTTGAGGACTGTAAACGTTCGACCGGACCGAGAGGAAAATGACCTACATTTGAGAGAGTGTCTTATGGTTAGAGTCTGTTCCAATTAGACTCTGGTACTAGTTTACTCTACTTCGTTTCGGTAAAGTACTAAAAAAAGGATTCGGGTCTATTTTAACTCCAGTTCTACGTTGGACGTCTATGGTTTGTAGGGGAGAATGAACTGCAAGGGTTAGTTTTGAAAGTGGAACGATATAACTAGAAGGATATGTCTTCTAAATAACTGTAGAAGTCAGTATCTTAACAGGAACGAAAGACTAACGTAGATTTCGTTTGGAAGCTAAAGAACCTAAGAGGTGTTTTAGGGTTTACAATGTTATCCAAGAAAGAAAGAAAATTTAAAATAAATAAATAAAAACAAACACGACCCAGAAACAATGGTGCCCGTCCGAAGGCGACCAACACCACTCACCCCCGATGAGGTATCAACGTCACGTGTCCGAACAGTAACGTCACCGATGAGAACACCTCGTGTCCAAGAGTCGTGTGGTCTAAACCTTCAACACCAAATACCCGCATCCACGGGCACCGTGCACCTTAGAAGGACCTGGTCCCTAGTTTGGGTACAGTAGACGTAACGACCCGCTTAAGAATTGGTGACCTGGTACTCCCTTCAGGATTCAAGAAAGATTGTGAGAATAAAAGTCTGGGGTGTGTCAAGGGGTACCGTACGTGAAAGGAGTTACGGTTCTCATTATCCGAGTAGAACGAGTGGATGCCTACACAAGAACCCACACAACTGTGAGTATTGTTTTTCTAGTGATCCTTTTGGGGGTACACAAATCTTTACTTCTTTGTGTGTAAATTTATGGGTCCCAAGGTACTGTTTTTGTACTACCTGTAATGTATTACAAAGTAACTTACCAATTTTTTATGATGTGTAAACTTAGTTCAGTCACCGAGTTGTCCTTTGTCTACCGTGTACGTTCGATTCATTAAACACCTCTCAATTCATTTTTCAAACAACCGAGTCTACCATTTCACAGACGGACGGTACGCCCTCTGGCACCAAACTAGGGACCTAACCCTTCTATGGGACCTCTTCCTTTACCGTTGGGTGAGGTCATGGGAACGGACCTTTTAGGGTACCTGTCTCCTCGGACCATCCGATGTCAGGTACCACAGCGTTTCTCAGTCTGTGCTGACTCTCTGAAGTGAAAGAAAGAAAAGCGAAATTTATTTTTCATACAAGTGAAAAAAAAAAGAGTCATACGGTGTGTCGCACACCTAGAATCAAGACGTTGGTGACGGGGGACGTCACCTTCGTACCTCAAAATTGGGGACCTGGTGGTTCCTTCAGGGACTTTCATACAGGTGAAGTAAATTTCCCGTCCTTTCCGTACATTTTGTATACTAAATGTGAGAAGAGACGGTAACTACAACATGTAGTGTCAAACTTTCCCATTCTGTAATGTTTCGTCTTAACCTTACTACTGATAAACGTCTCCTACGTGTACGCACGCACGTACGATTTGACGAGTCAGCACAGACTGAGAAACTCTGGGTTACCTCGTATCGGTCGATCTGAGGAGACAGGCACCCTAAGAGATCCGTTCTTATGACCTCACTCAACGGTAAAGGAAGAGGTCCCCTAGAAGGGTTGGGTCCCTAACTTGGATGTAGAGAATCCAGAGGACGTAATCGTCTACCTAAAAAATGGTGATCGCGGTGTACCCTTCTGACAAACGTCTCCTGTACTTACACTCTCAACCTGACACTTCTTTCGACTCGTGGCTTCTTAACTACGAAAACTTGACACCACAACCTCTTCTGAGAACTCTCAGGGAACCTGACGTTCCTCTAGGTTGGTCAGGTACGATTTACTCTAGTCGGGACCCACAAGAAACCTTCCTTACTACGATTTCGACTTTGAGGCCATGAAACCGGTGGAGTACACTTCTCAACTGAGTAACCTTTTCTGAGACTACGACCCTCCCTAATCCCCGTCCTCCTCTTCCCCTGCTGTCTCCTACTCTACCGACCTACCGTAGTGACTGAGCTACCTGCACTCAAACTCACTTGAGGTCCTCAACCACTACCTGTCCCTCCGGACCACACGACGTCAAGTACCTCAACGTTTCTCAACCTGTACTGACTCACTGACTTGACTTGACTTGACTACGGAGCTATATACCTTTTAGGTTCTCTTAGATGAAATTTTTACAATGTCTCTCAATTCCTCTTACGTCGTTCAACCGACCCATGTTTTAATAAATCTGTTCACTGTTTGATCTTCTGTATTACTTTCTTTTTTAAGGTAAGTTGGTTTTTCTATTTTATAGATCTTTATTTGATTCGTTCTTTATACGTTCTAGAGACATTTCTTTGAATTTTTACAACGAAACCCTGTGTTTTGTTAGACTTATTTACATTTCCAGATGGTATAAGAGTCTGTTCTTTTAAATTGAAGTATTTCTATGTTTTAGAGGGATATAGTTAGATATTCAATTTATAGTAGACTTTTATGTTACTATCTTTACTATCTTAAACAACCTTGAACTGTTCCACTAAAAGTATATAATAATACCTTTTGATTTTTTCACTTTTATCAGTATTTATAAGAATTTCCTTCTGATTACTCTCCTTCAGAAGGGTCCACCGTGATCACCATTTCTTAGGTGTTCTCTGTGCTCAGACTAAGGACCCAGCCCTTCTAGGGGACCTCCTACCGTACCGTTGGGTGAGGTCATAAGAACAGGTCTTAGGGCACCTGTCTCCTCGGACCGTTCGATGACAGGTACCCCAGCGTTTCTCACCTGTGTTGACTCGTAGACTCGTGTGTGTTTACTCTCCTCATGATCAAGGTAGTCTAAAATTTTGTATTATTTACATGTCATTAAAAATCTTCATACCATTACTACATACTGTCTCACTGTCTTATCTTTATTTTCTTTCAGATTTTATATGGTTTTATCTTTGTTCTTAAATCATATACGATTTTTATCAAGTCCCCTTCTACTCAATGAGTTATTTACCACAACCCTGTGGATCCACCGGTAGACCCTTTTTTTATATTTCCACTTAGGGATGAAGTGTTATAAACAACAACGATAAGTCAACGATTCAGTACACGTCGAGAAACACTGGGGTACCTGACGTCCTTCGGTCCAAGGAGACAGGAAGTGATAGAGACCCTCAAACGAGTTTGAGTAGAGGTAACTCAGTCACTACGGTAGGTTGATAGAGTAGGAGACAACAGGGGGAGAGGAGGACGGAAGTTATAAAGGGTCGTAGTGCCAGAAAAGGTTATACAGTCGAGAAACGTAGTCCACCGGTTTCATAACCTCGAAGTCGAAGTCGTAGTCAAAAAGGTTACTTATAAGTCTCAACCAAAGAAAATCCTAACTGACCAAATTAGAGGAAAGACAGATTCCCTGAGAGTTCTCAGAAGAGGTCGTGGTGTCAAACTTTCGTAGTTAAGAAATCGTGAGTCGGAAGAAATATCAGGTTGAGAGTGTAGACATGTATTTACGACCTTTTTGGTATTGAAACTGATATTCCTGGAAAGAGCCATTTCGTTACAGAGACAATAAATTATACGACAAATTCAAACAGCATCGAAAGGAAGGTTCCTCGTTCGCAGAAAATTAAAGTACTAACGTCAGTGGCAGGTGTCACTAAAACCTTGGGTTTTATTCTTTTAGACAATGACGAAAGTGAAAGAGGGGAAGATAAACGGGACTACAATACCCTGACATACGGTAGTAGAAGCAAAAAACTTACGACTCAAAATTCGGTCGAAAAAGTGAGAGGAGTTCTCCGAGAGATCAAGGAGAAGTGAAAGACGGTATTCCCACCACCATAGACGTATTGACTTCAATAACCATAAAGAGGACCGTTAGAACTAAGGTCGAACACGAAGTAGGTAAGGTCACAAAGAGTACTACATGAGACGTATCTTCAATTGATTAGTCCCACTGTTATGTGTCGGAACTACATGAGGAAAGGGTTAAAACTTGGTTAGACAACAAGGTACGAAGAACAGGACGTATGTCCGTATATATTATATGTCGTTTGATTTAAAGTCTACCTAGTCTAAATTTCTAATTTTTTCGTTTTGGTACTTTGATGATCTTCTTTGGTACCATCTGAATTTTATATTACAATCTCCTCCTTTCTTGACAATTCCATACTGAATCTGGACTCTTCGGTCTTTTCTTTTCTTCTATTCTCTATTCTCTGATCGAAAACGTAATTTGTTACGTATGTATTATCTCTCTTTTTACCGTTATTGAGTTATCTTTTTACCCGTTTTTGATACTTATGTCGAATATACTTTCTTTACGTTTACTGAAGATTTATTCTTTTTAATTTTACTGTCACTCGATGGAAAGAGGTGAATGGTCAAACCGTCGTCATCTTTTAACGGTCGTATGGCGTAACCGAAAGAGAACGTGCCGACTAACCTCAACCCCGACCGTGTTGAAGATACGTCCATGGGACCACTGTAAAGAGTTTTAACGGTTAAGTATATGGAAAACGGGTTCGTTAAGGTGTAGATCCGTAAGTAAAATGTGTATGCAAACGTATACACACTTTACTCTTTCCTTATGATCTGTAATTTTTCTGTACTTCTTTTACTTCTGTGATCCATGAGTATACCTTGGTAGAGGTCGTATATACCAATTGAAATTTTTCCTTCCGTTTCCTCTCACACCGATCACACGACGTAACCACATTTTATTCTTATACATGCATACACACGTGTACATGTAAGTATCTTATAACTACCTATTGACAACTTCGACCTACTACCCATGTACGGTATGATAAACGACAAAACACATACAGACTTTTAAAGATATTATTTTCATTTTTATATATATGGATCTTATTACCTTATTTTACTTATAGAGATCTTCCTATGTGTTCTTTGATTATTGTGACCAATTGAGGTATCCGTGACCTTGTATCCTTGACACAAACTACCTCATTGTCTATGTTTTTTGTCCACCAATTTGTGTGGCTCAAATAAAAAGAGTACATAATTCTACAAACCTTCACCCTTCAACGATCGAAAACAATCAACGACTTCCTATGGTTCTCTCCAAAAATAATGAAAGAACCGTAAAAGCAATGACACGGTTCTAACGTCGACTTCGAGGCCGGTAGTTTGTACACAAGGTCCAACCCTCTTTCTCTGGTTATACAGAATACTTGTGTTTGTCTCTCTATGATTCGGTATAGGAAATAGTACGGGTTTATCCCAAAAGGGGTTCTTTACGTTTCTATTTACTTATAACTGTCCCAATACCTAACGTCACCCCTACATTGGACCAGACCTCCTTTCTCTTATTTGTTCTAAGTTCCTGGATTCAAGGGACTCGTCTCTTCCGCTACCGTGGGGTGAGGTCATGAGAACGGACCTTTTAGGGTACCTACCTCCTCGGACCACCCGACGGCAGATACCCCAGTGTGTCTCAGCCTGTACTGACTTCGTTGAATCCTCGTCGTTCCAGGGACTCTCTGACACACCCCGTCTCGACGGGGTAGTCAGACCTGGGGAGTCGAGTCTGAAGCCACTTGTTTCTTTTTAGAAGCGAGAAGACATTTGGTGGTGTAATAACGACCAGAGAAACAACTTCCACAGATCTCGACGGGATGTACTGTCGTAGGCAGGACCCACTACCCCGTTCAGACGGGTACGTCGTAATCAAAGGTTTGGGGACGTTCCGTGGACTTACACGTGATTCCTGGTCCTTTTTTTTCACCATCAGCGAGTCAGCACAGGCTAAGAAACTCTGGGGTGCCTGACATCGGGTGGTCCGAGGAGACAGGTACCTTAAAAGGTCCGTTCTTAAAACCTCACCCAACGGTAAAGGAAGACGTCCCCTAAAAGGTCTGGGTCCCTGACTTGGGTCCAGAGGGTACAACGTCCGTCTAAGAAATGGTAAATTGACACGATATAGGTACGACACGTTACGAGTCGACAACAATTTTGGAAAGGGTCTCTACGAATCAATATACTTCTCTCGTTCAACGTCTCATTAGTATATCATACTCTTTGAGAGGGTATGTATATATACATGGAAATACGTACGTCTACACGTCTTTTACAGTCCTTCTTATGAAACCCCGGATCTCTCCCCGATTTTTATACAGACAAAATAGGGATGAATTATAAAATTTTACTCTAATATAGGTAGAAAACTAACACAGTAATTTTTATTTAAATTGTCTTACAATTCGTCTCTTACGAACATGTAATTTTTTAATACCATTTTGTCTTATTATTACAGTAGGTCACCAAACCATATGGTCATGTCGTAAGTAACGTAACTCATTTTCTTGAAATTCTTGCTTTAAATCACAAGTCAACAAACTAAGGCAAATCCAGTAATTACAAAAGTCTTTTTCAGGATACCCCTTAAAAGTAAAACATTTTAAAAGGTCTTCCTTTTAGAGGTTTCAACACATGTTGACCCAAACTATTTAGTAGAGACTGAGACTTTATTATTTCTTACACTTACATACTTTATTTCTTAGTTCAAAATCTCTTTTTGCTATGAGAGTTCTGTTTGGTCTGATTTTTTTAGGAATTTGACGATTTCTTTTAAATTTCCTTTAGAACAGTGTACTTCACGATATCTCCGGTTTCAAAGAGTCACTGATTTCTGTTGCCCAAAAACTCTAAACTGGTTTGACAATTAGGATTTATGTTTAAAGGAAAACCTCTTGTACGATGACTTTAGAAAGAAGAGTTTAAGAACGTTTCGTAATCTCCAGTACGACTCCGGTCGCATTTGGTCCGTTTACGCGTCGTGTCCTTGGTTTACCTAGTCAGTGTCCGTTGACTCTTCGTACCAAGAACTTTCAGCCTCCTACTTTCACCTAGTGTTTTAACATTATTATCAATGTGAACCTCTTTTAAAGTCTTACTGACTTAGAGTCTTCAAGTAAGGGACTGTCACTCTATACCCCAAACCGGAACCGGTAGAAGACACGGGAAGACAGTCCGAACCACAACACTCTGAAAAACTCCAAGTTCCAGCTCTCAGAGGTGGGGTGTGTTAAGTCGCATAGGGTAAGTCGAAAGGACTTACGTCCACCGAGGACCAGACACAACCCTCCCACCTCCGAAGACTCAGTTCCGGTTCCGACGGACGCAAGGGTAGGGGGTCCGGGACGGTGAGTGGACGGTAAAGGGTGACCTGAAACTTCACCGACAAGACCTTGTAAGTCTCCGGACCCTATTTCGACTCGGACTCGTCCAAAACACCGGGGACTGCACCGACCCCAGACCTGGGGTGGGAGGACCGGAGTGGGGATGGACCGAACGACCCCAGGAGGGGCGGTGGGGGTGGGGAAAACCTCTCAAGACCCGATGTGGAGGGACACAGAGGGTCAGACATTTTAGTCGGGGGTCGAGCCTTCCACCCACACCCGGGTCCCTACCCCTTACTCCCAACGGGACACGGGGTCGGGGTGTCCTGACCAGACCGTCGGTCGTAGTCGGAGGACGGGGGTGGACGTGCACGGTGTCTTAGGAGACTCGTGTGGTCAGGGGGTCGAGGTGCCTCTACGGGTGGTCGAGGAACAGGTGGAGGGCCTCGACGAGGTGGTCCAACTCGTCGCAGTACCCGTGGCGGTAACTGAGGGTCCGATCCGACTCGGTCCCACCAGAAACCCTACATTTTAGTTGTCCTGGTCTCCTACCTCCCTCCCGCTGAGCAAACGATTAGAATATGTGTCTCAGACCGAGACCTCAAAAAAAAAAAAAAAAAAAAAAATTCACTTCACATTGGTCTAAGGTAAATTGACGGGTTTAGGGTCCTCGGGTCGAACCACTTGTGTCCAGGGTGAACACCACTGTAAAACCAATATGCAGACCGAAAGAGACCACGAGACGGGGACCCCCGTCCTTAACGTAGTAGAGCAAACCTCAAACCGTTTGTCCACGAGTTATTCACGAACAACTTACTTCGAGTCTTTTCCCCACTCCCCACTCCCTCATATGTCCCAAAAAGAGGTGACAGGACAGACTTTTGAAACCCCCGGTAAAAAATAATGTATAAAATTTTATAGACTTAATTTCGTTATTATACACGAGTCACCAATGTTCCAGTTTGTCGAGTGGTTACCCATTTAGTTTGAGTGTTTACATGTTTGGGTTCGTTTCGGGTTCAGGGAAGTGTAGATAATTACCACCCGTCCTGTGAGAAGGGGTACACGTAGAGAGGAAAGAGGGTAGTGGTCACACTACCGAAGACAGGTCAGGACGATCCGGTGAAGTCTGAGTATAGTTACTACGGGAAGTCACACTCCGATCACCGTCGGGTCGACAGAGAAAACTTACTTTACGTAAAAATCGTGTCTCGAGACTAGTGCTGGACCCGGTCGTCCCGACCATGGGTCGTCTACGAGTCGGAGAGAACCTTCTTGACCCCTCCCACCTAGAACTTTGTCGAGACCTTCGTAGTCCGATCACCAGATCCTCTGAGAACCCTGATCAGACGTAAAATCGTCTTCGTGAGGGAAAGATGAATGTGTGAACGATACCTGACTTCCAGACACAGAGGAGGTTCGTGAGGGAAAGATGAATGTGTGAACGATAACTGACTTCCAGATAAAGAGGAGGTTTAAGTATGTGACTTTAGGATTGGAAGTTACTCTACCCAAGTTATCCACCCTGGAAATTTCCCGAAGATCCGGTCCTTCCACCTCAGGGGTACTTACCTTAATCACTGGAATATTTTCTCTGGGGTCTTTCGAGGGGGTACCATAAAAATAATGTCGTCGGACTTACCTGATTCTGTTACGGTCACCGGGGAGAGTCCACCATACACTCGACCCGTCTTCACTTGACTCTGTCTCCCGGCACCCACCCTCGGAGGAATCGTTACTCCCTCCGAGCCTACGACCGGGTACTCCACCCCCAGACCCCAGTCACTTGAGAGTCCATTCTGAAGACCCTCCTGAGTCTCCTCCCACCACAACTCTCTTCGAGGTCCCGAGCCCTTCCGTCTCCGTGATTCTCTCCTCGTCTCTACTTGTGAGAGGTAGAGGATGACCTCCGGGTGTTCTGTGGTTCTATTTTCGGGGTCGGACAGGGGAGAGGGACCTGGGTAAGAATTGTTCACCTGGACACCGGAACTGAAAACGTGTTCCGTCGAACGGGCTTGTCTCGAACGTGTACAAACTTCCTTTCTCCATTTTAAGAACCACCGTTCGTGTAGTACTATGGTCGTTTCGTTTACTCACCAAATTCGTCTCTACCGACCCGAGAGTCAACCCACTCCGTCATAGTGTGGTGGACGGACCTTCAACGTAAACCCATCTCATTAACTCTCCTGGACCCCCTTTCTTCTGTATCCGGAACGGACACGTGGAGGTCCCTCTGGTCCAACCATCCACCTCAGTACGAGGAAAGGTTTTACGTCGAGAGAGGATAACCCCGTGTAACACCGGGTCTTCCCCGGTTGGGTGCGTGAAGGACCTCGGGTAAAAAGTGAACCGGAAGGTCTTACCCCGTCGACTGAGGTTCCGGCTCGAGACAAACGTAAAGTCTGCCAGTCCCTTGGTCGTCGGACAGGAACAGCGGACGGAAAAGACTCCGTTACCTGTGATATCTCCCCCGGTCAGTGTCGTGGTTCTTCTGACTGGAGGGGGGAGGACAAGGATACGTCCAGTGTCTCCGATCTGTTAAGAATTCAGAGTTTTCGGGGAAGACAGTGGAGTGAAGACTAAGGATCCCCCTCTTCGATTCCCCTTTCGACCAGAAGACGAAGGTGGACCTTAAATCTGGATCCCCTCTCGGAGTCGACACCACTTTCCTCCGTGGACCGATTTACTGTCCGGGGAAGACGGTTCCCTGTCGAGCTTGAAGGTCCTTCTGGTTGAGAGACAGAGGTCCCTAAGGGGGGAAGAGGAGATCTGTAGGTCGTCCGTCGACGTCCCGTACCCCCCTCCGTTCTGTTCCCGACCTTCAGGTCTTACACCTCTTTTTTGCCTTCTTGACTATTTGGTTCGAAACTGCTTTATTCAGTTCCTGTTGGTTACGGTAAATTGCATATAAATAACTTTAGATGAACTACGTTCCGTGACACGATCTAGACCTTCCCCCTAGTCTGTTCTTCCCGGTGGGGACAGAAGATTCTCGAGTGTTAGATTGTCCAACCCCTCCCACCCCTCTCGTTTCGCGATCACGTTCCGACTAATATCATTGACGGCATTTTGTCTGTTCAATTCCTCTGACCCCTCCTTACTCTTTTCTCTCGGTTGTTGGTTTTGTACTTGACCCCGTCCCGTATTGACAAGAGTCTAGACGTTCACTGTGACTTCCGGTACAAACAAATTTCTCTGGTAAAGATGAAATCTTTTATTGGTGGACTTATCTACGTTACTCTTGATATGTAACATTCATATGATCAATGGGTCTTCAATAGTCAAAGGGTTATACTGTCAACCCTTCATCGACCTTCATTGATCGGTGAAGGTTTTAGTTCTTATCCCACTCGTCACTGAATTGAGTAAAGGACCCCGTTTGTACCCCAGTCCTTCCCTTGTTACGGGTCTGTCTTTTTAGTAACCAGTTTGAGTGACTCTGACCATCCGTGTCTAAATATAGGTACAAGCGTTTGTCTTATGGTGTAACTTTTCTCCACAAATCTTGTCAGTGCACCCCGAACCAGACCCCTGTTCCCGACCCATCCTGTACTCCTTTCGGTTAGTACACTAAG
>SJYO01002402.1:0-10000 GCA_006410555.1 Capra ibex | reverse complement strand
TCACTTTTTCAACCGAATTTCGAGTTGTGAGTCTTTTGCTTCTAGTACCGTAGACCAGGGTAGTGAAGTACCGTTTATCTACCCCTTTGTCACCTTTGTCACTATTTGAAATAAATAAATAAATAAATAAAATCGGAGGATTTAGTGACGTGTACCACTGACGTCAGTACTTTAAATTTCTACGAATGAGGAACCTTCTTGTCAAACTGGTTGGATCTGTTATATAAGTTTTCGTCTCTGTAATGAAACGGTTGTTCGAGGTAGGTCAGTTCCGATACCAAAAAGGTCATCAGTACATACCTACACTCTTATCCTGATATTTCTTTCGACTCATGACTTCTTAACTACGAAGACTTGACACCAGAACCTCTTTTGAGAACTCTCAGGGAACCTGTCGTTCTTCTAGGTTGGTCAGGTAGGATTTCCTTCAGTCAGGACCTATAAGTAACCTTCCTGACTACGACTTCGACTTTGAGGTTATGAAACCGGTGGACTACACTTCTCGACTGAGTAAACTTTTCTGGGACTACGACCCTTTCTAACTTCCACCCTCTTCCCCTACTGTCTCCTACTCTACCAACTTACTGTAGTGACTGAGTTACCTGTACTTAAACTCATTTGAGGTCCTCAATTACTACCTATCCCACCGGACCATACGGCTTCAGGCACCCCCAGCGTTTCTCAGCCTGTACTGACTCACTGACTTTACTTGACGTGACTACTACCAGTCGAGAGTAAGGACAGAGACCCCTTGCACAGAGTTACACCTCGAACAATTCTGTCTACGGACCCTTTTCTAGTCGTCCCTGTTTCAAATCTCCAAAACTATGTCCTAGCCTTCACGATTTACTTTAACCTTCACCGTAGATCTCCGAAAGTGACTTCGACCTTTCGAGGGACACGGGTCCCAACCCACCCTTCATGGGACCCCGGACGTCCGACCCGTCCACACACCTCCGACTTTTCTCCTGGGTCAGGAAACGACTCGTCTTCGTGTCCACACCTCCCTCCTCTTTCGTCCCGACACTCATCTTGTCATCCGTGTAGGAGTGGACCTCCTCCGCCCCACAAGCCGTCTTTCTTCGATAAACCTTTAAGAGAGACAGTGTAGGACACAATCAAAGATCCCAACACAGGTAAGTTTAACGAGAGTGACCTCTGGTCTCGGACCTACCGAATATTTATCGTGTTTAAACAGAGAGTACCAAGACCTCCGACCCCTTCAGGTTCCACTTACACGACCGTCTAAGTCACATACCACTCCCGGCCTAAGGACACAGGAGTACAGCCCTTCCCCACTTTCTCGACACAACCAGGGAAAATATTCCTGCGATTAGGGAAGGTACCTCCGAGGTGGGAGTACTGGACTAGTGGAGGACTACCGGGGTGGAGGATTATGGGTGTGTCACCCCTAATCCAGAGTTACATACTAAAAACTCCTGTTTTTATAAGTCACGTATCGTTTTAACAGTGTCTATCCCCACGAATTTCTTATCTTTAACTTAAAGAATGTCAAGAACTCCGATGTCCAAATTCTATACCCGTCCAAACCAAAGAGGGCCCCGGAGAGAGGAACCGAAGACTGACGTAGGCAGAGCGACACAGGAGAGTACAAGAAAGGAGACAAATATACGTTGGACACAGAGGCAGGATAAAAAAAAAAAAAAAACCTTTTTTAAAATAACTTTATATCGACTGAATGATGTAACACAATTAAAGAAACATGTCGTTTCACTGAGTCAATATGTGTTTATATATGAAAAGGTATTACAAAATAGAGTCCCATAACTAACGGCGAGGGACACGATATGGTATCCTGGAACAACAAATAGGTAAGATGTGTATTATCGAACGGAGACGATTGGAGTTTAAGGGTCGGGTAGGGAGGGATGGCGGAGGAAGGTAGGTACGTTGGTGTCCAGACAAGTGATACAGACTCAGACAAAGAAAAAACATTTATCCAAGTAAAAAGGTATCAAATCTAAGGTGTATATTCACTATATTAATACTATGAACTGAAAGAGAAAGACTCAATGAAGTGAATCATACTCTTAGAGGTCCAGGTAGGTACAAAGACGTTTACCGAAAGAAAGAAAGAAAGAAAGAAAAAAGAATACCGACTCATCATAATGTAGCAGATATACGTGGTGTAGAAGAAATAGATGAGTAGACAGCTACCTATAAATCCAACAAGGGTACAAAACGATAACACTAACCACGACGACACTTGTATCCTCACGAACAGAGAAAAACTAAATATCAAATTACGTCTATATACAGGTCGTCACCCTAATGACCTGATATTCCATTAAAATAAAAATCAAAAGACTCCTTGGAGATAAGATAAAAGTTGTCACGGATGTCGGTAAATATAAGGGTGGTCGTCTCATCCTCCCAAGGAAAATGAGGTGCAGGAGAGTCGGTAACAATGAAATTACTACCGATAATTTCGAATACACTCCTCTATGGAGTAACATCAAAGCTAAACGTAAAGAGATTATTAAGTGTCACCACTTGAAGAAAAGAACACAGACAACCGGTAGACATACACAGGAAACCTCTTTACAGATAAATCAAGAAAATTGGTAAAAAACTAATCTATAAAAACAACAACAACAACTCAACACACTCGACAAAAATATAAAACCTTTAATTTGGGGACAACAGTGTAGTAAACGTTTATAAAAGAGGGTAGACATCCAACAGAGAAGTAACACAAATACCAAGGGAAACGACACGTTTGCACACATTCAAACTAATCCAGGGTAACAAATAAAAAAATTAATTTTTATAATAAATAAATACCGGTACTTCCGAAAGAACCGACACTCCCGAGAAGAGATCAACGTCACCCGTCCCGATGAGAGATCGACACCACGTACCTGAAGAGTAAAACCACCGAAGAGAGCAACGTGTCGTGCCAGAGATCCCATACACCCGTTCATCAACACCAAGGACCCGAGGTCTCGTGTTCGAGACATCAACACGACGTACCCGACTCCACAAAAAACGTACACCCTCGAAGGACCTGGTCCCTCCCTAAGACACAGAGGACGAGACCGTCCACCTAAGAAACGGTAACTCAGTAGTCCCTTCGGACGTAAACATATAAAAACAAACATAAAGATAACGAAATCCTCTGACTGGATTCTTTTGTAACCATATTAAATATAATCTTTTACAAAACGGATATTAGAGATGTTTCTCAAAGCATCACAGTATAGAACACTAATTCAGAAATTCGGTAAAAATAAAATAAAAACACGTACCACCCCTCACACAAGATTGAAGTACCTAAATGTACGGACACAGAGACAGGAATACAGAATCAGGAGAAGTAGATTCGTGTGGTCAGTCTAATCTAATCCAGGTCATATTAATTCCCATTACTAATAGAGAAATTTCAGGTACTGTGGTTTAAGATTCCATGACTACTGATTCCACTGTTGTACACTTAGACTCCCCTGCACTAACTAAATGTCGTCCAGGTCTTATCCTTTCATCTCTGAAGTCGTCTCAGTCGTTCACCTCTCCTTCCGGACACTCCTCGAGACCCGAGACCTGTGATCTTCGACCCTAAGGTGCAGATGATTCGTCACCAACAATCTGACCACCTTGGACGGGCACATATTTTGTACGAATCACAACCCCACTACTTTTTCAACACCACTACCTTCCACCACTACCGACGTGTTATTACACTTACATGAATTATGGTGACCAGATACACGAAATTTACCGTCCTTGTCATTTAAAGTACAATCCATATAACATTGCGTGTATGTGTGTTTGGACGTATCATCGCGACTTAGAAACCCTTGAACTCTCTTGTCGCGTCTACTGTGTACCGTACCAGAGGTCGAGACTAGATTAGGGGGGAAAGGTTGGACGAGGACAAGTACCGAACTACTTAAAAGGGAATCTTTTCACGGAACACAGAACAGTTCTCAAGTCACTGTCCTCGAACACGACACTATTCCTAAGGGGTTGAGGTGGACGGACCGTAGTACTCATAGAGTCGGAGGGACAAGGGTCGTGGGGTGGAACTTGAGTGTTTACACACAATGGTGTAGGACACTCGTAGACGTGTTCAAGAGGTAGTCCCGTCCTTGTCTAAGACGGTCAGTAACGTAGGTACAGTGTCCTTTCCCTCTCATTCCGTAAAACTACGGTTCATGTCACACGACGACTAGTGTTTTCAAGGGGACTCAAGAAAAAGTTTGTGTCCTCTATAAATATTTTAGGAGAAGTTATAAAACCCACGTGGTGAAACCTATATATGAACTATCTTCGTTCGAATTCTGACAACAAACATTAGTCTTGGTGTATAAGAGATCCCTTTGAATTTCGTCTCTCGTACTTTCGTTAAATCCTTTGGCGAGTCGTCGTTGACCTCTCACGAAAAATTTTTTAAAATTTAAATAAATAAATAAAATTAACCTCCGATTAATGAAATGTTATCACCAAAAACGGTATGTAACTGTACTTAGTCGGTAGCCACATGTACACAAGGGGTAGGACTTTGGGGGAGGGTGGAGGGAGGGGTAGGGTAGGGAGTACCAGTAAGGTCATGTGGTCGGGACCCGTAGGACAGAGTACGTAACTTGGACCTGACCGTTAGACAAAGTGTATACTATTATATGTACAAAGTTACGATAAGAGAGTTTCGTAGGGTGGGAGTGGAAAAGGGTGTCTCAGGTTTTCTGACAAGAAATGTAGACACAGAGAAAACGACAGAGTGTATATACCAGTAGTAATGGTGGAAAGATTTAAGGTATATATACACAATTATATAGCATAACCACAAAAAAAAAAGATTGAAGGAAGTGAGACATATTATCTGAGGTCAAAATAGGTGGAGTAATCTTGACTGAGTTTACGTAAGAAAAATTACCGACTCATTATGAGGTAGTACATATGCATGGTGTCGAAAGAATAGGTAAGTAGACGACTACCTGTAGATCCAACGAAGGTACAGGACCGATAACATTTGTCACAACGTTACTTGTAACACCATATGCACAGAGAAAGTTAAGGCCAAAGGAACCACACATACGGGTCGTCACCCTAACGACCCAGCATACCGTCAAGACAAAGGTCAACAAATTCCTTAGAGGTGTAATAAAAGGTGTCACCAACATGATCAAACGTAAGGGCGACTGTCACATTCTCCCAAGGGAAAAGAGGTGTAGGACCTCTCACGAAAGTTCAATCTCTTAGCCTACCTTGTTATACGACACTCTATACCACCAGTACACATTCGAATCGGTACCCTCTCAAAACATAACATTGTACATATGATAGTACATTCTTAGTTTAGCGGTCAGATACAGGCTGCGTCCTATGTCGTACGAACCCCGACCACTTGTCACTACTGGGTCTCTCTACAATACCCCTCCCTCCACCCTCCCCCCAAGTACAAACCCTTACGTACATGTGGGCACCACCTAAGTACAGTTACATACCGTTTTGGTTATCTCATAACATTTCATTTTATTTCATTTTTTTTTTTTTTTTCACTTACTTGGTGTGAAGATGGACGACGACAAAAGAAGTCAGTACTTAAATATAGGTTCCAGTAACTCCAAGTACTGAAAATGTCGAAATACGACACTTGTGTCACCTAAGATAGTCGATGTCTTCCACTCCCGGAATGCACTTGACTACGTCGGAGTGGACACAGGTCGGTACCTATGGTAGGACCAAATCGGGGTGGGTGTAGTGATCTGGGGACGGAGGGTGCAGTAGTCCAGAACCCCAGACAGGACTAGTCTAAGGGTACGACGACAGATGTGTCGAGTGGGAGGACAGATGTGTCGAGTGAGAGGAGGACGAGGTCGGGAAGTGCCTGTGGTGAGGGGGGATGTACGTGCGTGTGTAAGTCCTTCGTCGAGGTCCAGGAGTCTGTTTGTCCTAAGAAACGGCAGACGGGGGGAGTCGGAAAGGTCGAGTAGGGGTGTGGGTGACCCACTGGTCGACACGACCGAGACACCCCAAGAAAGAGTAGGGGCAGACATGTGTGACCAGGGAGACAGGTCTCCTTCCCTCGTCACACGGTCCCGTGTCTTCCTTCTACCTTCTGCCCTGGACGGTAGGGGAGGACGAGGAAGTCCCCCGCGGGTACAGGAGTCAGAAGGGTGTCAGGAGTCACCCACGTGAACCGGTAAATACTCAGGGGGACGGTGGGCATTTGATACTTACGTCCTTCGACAGAGCCAGGCAGTACAAGACAGGGTCCTTGGGACATGGACGACACGGAAGAAGGTCCTACAAAGGGGTGCATCAGAGCCCCGAGGACACAGAGGTGTAGATTCTATAGTCGATGTAAACAAAATGGATGTCTCATATCCAGTGTCGCCTCATCGTATAAAAGATACGAACAAGTCACACAGGAGATGTACCACTTCCCAAAAAAGAAGATAGAACTGTACACCTACCAAGGAGTCGTGAATCCTGTCACGGACCGAAAGAGTCGTTTGGAGACGACTAACTTACTTACCTCCACCCCTGAGACAGACAGAATAAATATAACGGAGGTGGTTCCCTCCACAAGTGAGAATGATGTCAGGAATATATCTTAATATACACCCTAATATCTTAATCGTACCGGAAATATATTCTTATTAATAATATGTTGACCAACGACTGAACTAAGAAAGATACCGTACTGTACTTTTAGAAATTTTTGAACCTTTCATCACATAAAAAGATGACTAAACCTATTTTCGTAATAAATACTTTTTAAGTTTCGGTAGTTGACTAGTAAAATAACATTAATAAACATAATGACGTACACACTACCAGTCAAAAGTAAGGTTAAGGTTTCTTTCCGTTACGTTTTCTTACGAGTTTGATGGCGTGTTAACGTGAGTAGAGTGTACGATCATTTCAGTACGAGTTTTAAGAGGTTCGGTCCGAAGTCGTTATACACTTGGCATTTGAGGGACTACAAGTTCGACCAAAATCTTTTCCGTCTCCCTGGTCTCTAGTTTAACGGTTGTAGACGACCTAGTGCCTTTTTCGTTCTCTCAAGGTCTTTTTGTAGATAAAGACGAAATAACTGATACGGTTTCGGAAACTGACACACCCAGTGTTATCTGACACCTTTTAAGACTTTCTCTACCCTTATGGTCTGGTGGATTGGACGGAGAACTCTTTAGACATACATCCAGTCCTTCGTTGTCAATCTTGATCTGTACCTTGTTGTCTGACCAAGGTTTATCCTCTTCCTCATACAGTTCCGACATATAACAGTGGGACGAATAAATTGAATATACGTCTTATGTAGTATTCTTTACGACCTGACCTTCTTTGTGTTCAACCTTAGTTCTAACGACCCTCTTTATAGTTATTGGAGTCTATACGTCTACTGTGGTGGGAATACCGTCTTTCACTTCTCCTCGCTTTTTCGGAGAACTACTTTCACTTTCTCCTCTCACTTTTTTAACCGAATTTCGAGTTGTAAGTCTTTTGCTTCTAGTACTGTAGGCCAGGGTAGTGAAGTACCCTTTGTCTACCCCTTTGTCATCTCTGTCACAGTCTGAAATAAAACCCCCCGAGGTTTTAGTGACGTCTACCACTGACGTCGGTACTTTAATTTTCTGCGAATGAAGGACCTTCTTTTCAATACTCGTTGGATCTATCGTATAACTTTTCGTCTCTGTAATGAAACGGCTGATTCCAGGCAGATCAGTTCCGATACCAAAAAGGACACCAGTACATACCTACACTCTCAATCTGACACTTCTACCGACTCGTGGCTTCTTAACTACGAAAACTTGACACCACAACCTCTTCTGAGAACTCTCAGGGAACCTGACGGTCCTCTAGGCTGACCAGGTAAGAACTAGAGTTGGGACCCTAAAGAAACCTTCCTTACTACGATTTCGACTTTGAGGTCATGAAACCGGTGGAGTACACATCTCAACTGAGTAACCTTTTCTGAAACTACGGGTCTCCCTGACCCCCGTTCTCCTCTTCCCCTGCTGGTTCCTACTCTACCGACCTACCGTAGTGACTGAGCTACGTGCACTCAGACTCACTTGAGGCCCTCTACCACTACCTGTCCCTCCGGACCGCACGACGCTAAGTACCACAACGTTTCTCAGCCTGTGCTGACTCGCTGACTTGACTTGACTTGACTACACACTACCCTACAATCCTTCTTTTGTAGAATTTTGAAACCCAACTAAGTAGACCCTGTATTGTAGGGTAGTCTAAACTAATTGTAAGTAGAAATCCCTGACCATGACCACGACGATTCAACGAAGTCAGCACAGGCTGAGACACGGTGGACTATCTACCGTCGGGTGGTCCGAGGGGGTAGGGATCCTAAGAGGTCCCTTCTTGTACTCCTGATCACCGTCCGTTAATACTTAATTCCTCTTTTTTAAGACAAATTTTCGAAATCATGATTCAAACTTTTCCACAATTAGTTCTTTGAATCCATACATGCGACTTGATTGTGTACAGTCTTCCATTTTTACTTAGGAAAACCTGAATTGCTTCGTTACCACATACAAAAATGTAGGATCGCAGAATAAAGACTAGTGTCTGAGTCACAGGTCTCACAGGGGAATTCTCAAAAGACAGGACTCAGGTTTCGTGTACTGGTAGGCACCAATCCCTCCTCACCTCTTCACTCTACTGTAAATGACTCATCTAACCACCAAACTAAAGAGTCTTGTACACCTACTCTACAGTAACTGGAACAAAAATCTACTTCTTTGTCCAACTCAGTGAGTAGACTGTAGTCCGAGCACTCTCCCTGACTCGACGTCAGACGACGGAGGTCTGAGAGGTAGACTAAGTGAGTGTCCGACTCGAGACTGGGTCCAAGGACTCTAAAAGAGACGCTCCCCGACCCCGTGGGTCTCATGGACGGACCTCGGGACGGACACCAGTGACCCGGGGTCTGAGTGGGTGAACGAAGGAACTTCTCCAACACCTGGGACACACTACTCCGACCCCGACTCAGATCCCCAGATGTACACTTTACCTCCTCACAAAAGAATGACACTTTTTTTAAATTCCAACTTATCACTCACTACAGAACTGATTCTCTTGACCACCCATAAGACTCGGTAACCCACTAAAGGTGACACTAAGCCTGGTAAACCTAAGACAAGAAAATGAAATTACAAACCTTTCACAAGTCAGTATTACTTTCTTCCGAACGAAAAACCTACCTTGACCCTTACAACATCTCTGACAACCTGTGGTGCGACTGTAAGTAAAAGATAGATTATAAGAAACCCTCGTTCACCGTCGTTTACGTGAGACCGTTTCTCAAGGTTCTTAGATAATTAAAAAACAACACTTATAAATGTAGTAATTAATATTTATTAACGGATCTTTCGACAGTTTCTTACATGTATAAAATTTTACTGTACCTAGGGAGAAGAGGGTAAAGGTCTATCACTATTTTATCACAAAATCAAATCAGTTCAAAACTTCAGAGTCACAATGAGTAACAAAAGGAAATACTTTGTACGTTTATTAACAATTCGACCCAAAATCACCTTTTCTGAATCGACAATCCCGGAGGAAGTGACCTGACCAAAATTATTAAAAAACATCGTGATCTAAGTTTAAACGACGAATATTTAAATTCTTAGATAAACCTAACTAAAAATAAATTAAAAATAATAACTAAACCGTAACTTTGATTTCTAGAAACTAACGACACATCAGAAACAGAGTGACAAAAGTTTTATATTCAAAAGTCAGACTCCGTGAGGTAATTACACGAAGACGAATGACACGGAAAACGTAAACATCCACACAAGCAGTCCGGAACTTCCTCTTCTAGTGCTAGAATCAGTGAGTAGTCGACGTCATGGATTTTCTACGTTCAGTCTAAGACTACAACTTTCTACATTCATTAAAGATCTTCACACACCTTAACGATCGGGAGTCCACACAACTTCCTGTCTGGAGGGACGTCCAGTGAGAGGACCCAAGTACCATTTGCGAGAGAAGAGGGAGTCAAAAAACGGGG